>JBAIZL010000007.1:37000782-37345782 GCA_036971475.1 Prosapia bicincta
TTGATAATTTTTCAATATCCCTCATAGGCACAAGAGTAAGACAGTCAAACGGCCACCAGTCGTAGAATGTTTTTTTCCAAACAGAAAAAAAACCAATGCCACCTACACGTCTTTGTCTGGCGACCGGATCAAGACTGCCGTCGCTGTCTGGACGGAAATCAGCGACAGTGCTGTTCGGTCACGTATTGGTTTATTAAAACGAGATGTAATAAAAGTGAAGCCTTTAATGAGATTATTTATGACTCGACCGATTGTTCCCGCAGACTAAATAGAGTGAGCAACGCGCGTGCGCGAGCACACGCCGCCGGATTAGTAATGCGCGCGCAAACATAAGTCGAGCCATTTAACTCATTCTCCAGTGGAATATTTCTTTGTTCAAACAGAAAGTTATTTCAGAAATTAAATATTTTTTCTGGTTAGCTGAGAAATGATTACATTGGCCAGACGGTACAAACTGGTTGAGTTGTTAAAAGTGTTTAACGTCTGTCATTTTGAAACATCTTGTATTGCAACTGTTTTTTAAAGTGAAGTCTGCGCCGAAAAAGTGTAAATCAATAACTTTTTTAATGCATTAAACACAGCTTGGAAAGTCTAAAAGCAGAAAAGGACAGTTGTAGAAACTTTGTCGAAGGCCGACTTAAGTCTATTAGTGTCAATGGCTAAAACATTTTATAGCACTGAGTGTTAAAAATATTTTTGTAAAGTCAATGACTGAAAATGTTTGTAGGGTCAAGCTTTGACATGTCTTAGCGTCTTTTAGCATAGAGGGCTGGAAAAATCTTGTAACCTTAAAGGTGAAGTTAGTTTTGTAAAGTCAATTATTGAAAATGTTTATAGGATCAAGTTCTGACAAAAGTCTTGTAGCGTAGAAGGCTAGAAAAAATCTTATAGTGTCGAAGGTTAGAGATAGTTTTGTAAAATCAAGGGTTAAAAATGATTTTAGAGTCAAATTCCGAGAAAAGTATTGCAGCGTAAATGGCTGAAATAAGACTTGTAGCCTAAAAGGCTGAGAAAAATCTTGTAGTGTCGAAGGTTAGAGATAGTTTTGTAAAATCAAGGGTTAAAAATGATTTTAGAGTCAAATTCCGAGAAAAGTATTGTAGCGTAAATGGCTGAAATAAGACTTGTAGCCTAAAAGGCTGGGAAAAATCTTGTAGTGTCGAAGGTTAGAGATAGTTTTGTAAAATCAAGGGTTAAAAATGATTTTAGAGTCAAATTCCGAGAAAAGAATTGCAGCGTAAATGGCTGAAATAAGACTTGTAGCCTAAAAGGCTGGGAAAAATCTTATAGTGTCGAAGGTTAGAGATAGTTTTGTAAAATCAAGGGTTAAAAATGATTTTAGAGTCAAATTCCGAGAAAAGTATTGTAGCGTAAATGGCTGAAATAAGACTTGTAGCCTAAAAGGCTGGGAAAAATCTTGTAGTGTCGAAGGTTAGAGATAATTTTGTAAAATCAAGGGTTAAAGATATTTTTAGAATCAAGTTCTGATAAAAGTCTTTTAACGTAGAGACTGGGTGTGAGTCTTAGGGCCTTACTGAGTGAAAGGATTAGGAAAGCAAGGAACTAGGAAGAAAAGAAAAGGAAAGTTTAAGGAAGGATCCTGTCAGTTTTCTAAATATGAAAATGTAATAAATACGTGTTACATACGTGTGTCTTGGGTATACTGAGGACGCGAACCTTCTTTTTCCTTTATAACCTTTTTCCTCTATAACCTGGGTTTGTGCTTCCACAATCCCCCTAGCTCTCGTGACTGTCTCCGTCATTCCCATGTGGTTATTAGATTACCCCTAACGTGCGTGAAGGATTCAGGATGTCCATGCTCCAAGCTGTTAAGCTTTTTGTCTACCCTCTCGTGCTCCTGGAGCTAGTCTTATACCTTACCTCCTTACGTTGTAGTTATTTGTCTACCCTCTCGTGCTCCTGGAGCTAGTCTTATACCTTACCTCCTTACGTTGTAGTTATTTGTCTACCCTCTCGTGCTCCTGGAGCTAGTCTTACACCTTACCTCCTTACGTTGTAGTTATTTGTCTACCCTCTCGTGCTCCTGGAGCTAGTCTTATACCTTACCTCCTTACGTTGTAGTTATTTGTCTACCCTCTCGTGCTCCTGGAGCTAGTCTTATACCTTACCTCCTTACGTTGTAGTTATTTGTCTACCCTCTCGTGCTCCTGGGACCTTACCTCCTTACGTTGTAGTTATTTGTCTACCCTCTCGTGCTCCTGGAGCTAGTCTTACACCTTACCTCCTTACGTTGTAGTTATTTGTCTACCCTCTCGTGCTCCTGGAGCTAGTCTTACACCTTACCTCCTTAAGTTGTAGCTATTTGTCTACCCTCTCGTGCTCCTGGAGCTAGTCTTACACCTTACCTCCTTACGTTGTAGCTATTTGTCTACCCTCTCGTGCTCCTGGAGCTAGTCTTACGCCTTACCTCCTTACGTTGTAGTTATTTGTCTATCCTCTCGTGCTCCTGGAGCTAGTCTTACACCTTACCTCCTTACGTTGTAGCTATTTGTCTACCCTCTCGTGCTCCTGGAGCTAGTCTTACACCTTACCTCCTTACGTTGTAGCTATTTGTCTACCCTCTTGTGCTCCTGGAGCTAGTCTTACACCTTACCTCCTTACGTTGTAGTTATTTGTCTACCCTCTCGTGCTCCTGGAGCTAGTCTTATACCTTACCTCCTTACGTTGTAGCTATTTGTCTACCCTCTCGTGCTCCTGGAGCTAGTCTTATACCTTACCTCCTTACGTTGTAGTTATTTGTCTACCCTCTCGTGCTCCTGGAGCTAGTCTTACACCTTACCTCCTTACGTTGTAGTTATTTGTCTACCCTCTCGTGCTCCTGGAGCTAGTCTTATACCTTACCTCCTTACGTTGTAGCTATTTGTCTACCCTCTCGTGCTCCTGGAGCTAGTCTTATACCTTACCTCCTTACGTTGTAGTTATTTGTCTACCCTCTCGTGCTCCTGGAGCTAGTCTTATACCTTACCTCCTTACGTTGTAGCTATTTGTCTACCCTCTCGTGCTCCTGGAGCTAGTCTTACACCTTACCTCCTTACGTTGTAGCTATTTGTCTACCCTCTCGTGCTCCTGGAGCTAGTCTTAGGCCTTACCTCCTTACGTTGTAGTTATTTGTCTACCCTCTCGTGCTCCTGGAGCTAGTCTTACACCTTACCTCCTTACGTTGTAGCTATTTGTCTACCCTCTCGTGCTCCTGGAGCTAGTCTTACACCTTACCTCCTTACGTTGTAGCTATTTGTCTACCCTCTCGTGCTCCTGGAGCTAGTCTTACACCTTACCTCCTTACGTTGTAGTTATTTGTCTACCCTCTCGTGCTCCTGGAGCTAGTCTTATGCCTTACCTCCTTACGTTGTAGTTATTTGTCTACCCTCTCGTGCTCCTGGAGCTAGTCTTATACCTTACCTCCTTACGTTGTAGTTATTTGTCTACCCTCTCGTGCTCCTGGAGCTAGTCTTATGCCTTACCTCCTTACGTTGTAGTTATTTGTCTACCCTCTCGTGCTCCTGGAGCTAGTCTTATGCCTTACCTCCTTACGTTGTAGTTATTTGTCTACCCTCTCGTGCTCCTGGAGCTAGTCTTATACCTTACCTCCTTACGTTGTAGTTACTCATGGATGCATTACGGTAAGAACAATTCCTCACTTTCAATGGCTGCTCATTATTTGAATAATCTATGAACATTAAAATTGAAGATTAATAAACGTTTACTGCGCATTAAAGAAACGGAAAAGAAAGTAATGCGATCTCATAAAGATTAGCGTCACTAAATGCTGCATGTTAAACAAACGAGTCCGTTGCAAAGTGGGCCCATAAATTCCCATCTGCGTCCACTCACAATATTTGATACAATTTACTAGTTACTTGCCCGCTGTGAAACGCCAAACGTTTCATTTCTCGTGTTTGTCGGCGTAGATCGTGTACAGTTTTCAATTTGTACGGCTCTCTGACGTAGTATATTCGCGGTGTTGTTTTAATACAAAATGTTTTTTTTTGGTTTATTTGTTACTATCCGAGACTATAATTGATTAATAAAATTTTGTTAATTTTTAATCTGTCGGTATTATTTCATATTTTTTTAATCAGGCTGTTTTTGGGATAAGCTGTTTTTGTTTCTTTCTATATAAGTGTACCACCGGTCGAATAGTCGTTATTTCTTTCTTTCTATTAAAGTGTACCACCGGTCGAAGTCGTTATTTCTTTATCTTGTAATCATGTTTTGTCTGTTTTAATTTTAACTTTTCCAAATGCAATGAAACCGTCTGATTGAATGTCACTAAATGCTGCATGCATTTAGTCGAATAGTCGTTATTTCTTTCTTTCTATATAAGTACACCACCTGTCGAATAGTCGTTATTTCTTTCTTTCTATATAAGTGTACCACCGGTCGAATAGTCGTTATTTCTTTCTTTCTATATAAGTGTACCACCGGTCGAATAGTCGTTATTTTTTTTCTTTCTATATAAATGTACCACCGGTCGAATAGTCGTTATTTCTTTCTTTCTATATAAGTGTACCACCGGTCGAATAGTCGTTATTTCTTTCTTTCTATATAAGTGTACCACCGGTCGAATAGTCGTTATTTCTTTCTTTCTATATAAGTGTACCACCGGTCGAATAGTCGTTATTTCTTTCTTTCTATATAAGTGTACCACCGGTCGAATAGTCGTTATTTCTTTCTTTCTATATAAGTGTACCACCGGTCGAATAGTCGTTATTTCTTTCTTTCTATATAAGTGTACCACCGGTCGAATAGTCGTTATTTCTTTCTTTCTATATAAGTGTACCACCAGTCGAATAGTCGTTATTTCTTTCTTTCTATATAAGTGTACCACCGGTCGAATAGTCGTTATTTCTTTCTTTCTATATAAGTGTACCACCGGTCGAATAGTCGTTATTTCTTTCTTTCTATATAAGTGTACCACCGGTCGAATAGTCGTTATTTCTTTCTTTCTATATAAGTGTACCACCGGTCGAATAGTCGTTATTTTTTTCTTTCTATATAAATGTACCACCGGTCGAATAGTCGTTATTTCTTTCTTTCTATATAAGTGTACCACCGGTCGAATAGTCGTTATTTCTTTCTTTCTATATAAGTGTACCACCGGTCGAATAGTCGTTATTTTTTTTCTTTCTATATAAATGTACCACCGGTCAAATAGTCGTTATTTCTTTCTTTCTATATAAGTGTACCACCGGTCGAATAGTCGTTATTTCTTTCTTTCTATATAAGTGTACCACCGGTCGAATAGTCGTTATTTTTTTTCTTTTTATATAAATGTACCACCGGTCGAATAGTCGTTATTTCTATCTTTCTATATAAGTGTACCACCGGTCGAATAGTCGTTATTTCTTTCTTTCTATATAAGTGTACCACCGGTCGAATAGTCGTTATTTCTATCTTTCTATATAAGTGTACCACCGGTCGAATAGTCGTTATTTCTTTCTTTCTATATAAGTGTACCACCGGTCGAATAGTCGTTATTTCTTTCTTTCTATATAAGTGTACCACCGGTCGAATAGTCGTTATTTTTTTCTTTCTATATAAATGTACCACCGGTCGAATAGTCGTTATTTCTTTCTTTCTATATAAGTGTACCACCGGTCGAATAGTCGTTATTTCTTTCTTTCTATATAAGTGTACCACCGGTCGAATAGTCGTTATTTCTATCTTTCTATATAAGTGTACCACCGGTCGAATAGTCGTTATTTCTTTCTTTCTATATAAGTGTACCACCGGTCGAATAGTCGTTATTTCTTTCTTTCTATATAAGTGTACCACCGGTCGAATAGTCGTTATTTCTTTCTTTCTATATAAGTGTACCATCGGTCGAATAGTCGTTACTTCTTTCTTTCTATATAAGTGTACCACCGGTCGAATAGTCGTTATTTCTTTCTTTCTATATAAGTGTACCACCGGTCGAATAGTCGTTATTTCTTTCTTTCTATATAAGTGTACCACCGGTCGAATAGTCGTTATTTCTTTCTTTCTATATAAGTGTACCACCGGTCGAATAGTCGTTATTTCTTTCTTTCTATATAAGTGTACCACCGGTCGAATAGTCGTTATTTCTTTCTTTCTATATAAGTGCACCACCGGTCGAATAGTCGTTATTTCTTTCTTTCTATATAAGTGTACCACCGGTCGAATAGTCGTTATTTCTATCTTTCTATGTAAGTGTACCACCGGTCAAATAGTCGTTATTTCTTTCTTTCTATGTAAGTGTACCACCGGTCGAATAGTCGTTATTTCTTTCTTTTTATATAAGTGTACCACCGGTCGAATAGTCGTTATTTCTTTCTTTCTATATAAGTGTACCACCGGTCGATTAGTCGTTATTTCTTTATCTTGTAATCATGTTTTGCCTGTTTTAATTTTAACTTTTCCAAATGCAATGAAACCGTCTGATTGATGGATATCACGCCTTTTTGTTAGATCTACTTAGCAAAGGAATCCTGTTACAAAGGGCTAGGAAAATTCCTCTTTGGGCTTTACCCTTGCTTTAAGTACTATATATATTGATAAGTTTTCACTTGATGTAGGAGCAGTATTTCGACTCCTTACTAGGGTTACGGTAAGGATGCAAAACTAACTTTTGTTTGGTAGGCAAGCGAATACCATAAATAACGTGTGCACAGCCGTGTTTCCAAGGTAGACTTTAAGGTCTACATCTAGCTGATAAGGATAAGGGAAGTTTGAAAAAGGTTGCGTGCTACTAGAGAATCATAACTCAAGTGGCCAGGGCTGACTGAAGAAAATCGCTACTTCTTACCTGGATCATAGAAAGTCGTCTACTCACTGAATTAAAATGAGATTATAAAAAATCCTCTTTCGAAACTAGTCTTAAATACTCTTATTATTTGTGTAAAAATAATGATAAATGGCAGTTACAAATACAAATAACAGTAAAACATGAGTAAAATAGTAATACGTAATAGCATTTAACTTAAGTTACTCTGCAAGCTTCAGTGCAAATTATAGGGCATGGTGATAAGTGACTGACGCAAATACAGACCATGTGGAGCAAGATGACATCTCTGAGTAAAGCTCACTTGGGTAAAGTGGCAAACCTGATCACAGACGGAAAATGTGAATAATTAACAGCCGGGAATACTATTCTAGCAAATACCGGGTATGTATCAAGGTGAGGTCTGAGAAGGGGGAAAGTGGAGAACTTGACAGCAGTAATAAAATTAGGCTAATTTGCAGCGGGAAATACTATTCTAGCAAATACCGTGTATGTATCAAGGTGAGGTCTGAGAAGGGGGAAAGTGGAGAACTTGACAGCAGTAATAAAATTAGGCTAATTTGCAGCGGGAAATACTATTCTAGCAAATACCGGGTATGTATCAAGGTGAGGTCTGAGAAGGGGGAAAGTGGAGAACTTGACAGCAGTAATAAAATTAGGCTAATTTTCAGCGGGAAATACTATTCTAGCAAATACCGGGTATGTATCAAGGTGAGGTCTGAGAAGGGGGAAAGTGGAGAACTTGACAGCAGTAATAAAATTAGGCTAATTTGCAGCCGGAAATACTATTCTAGCAAATACCGGGTATGTATCAAGGTGAGGTCTGGGAAGGGGGAAAGTGGAGAACTTGACAGCAGTAATAAAATTAGGCTAATTTGCAGCGGGAAATACTATTCTAGCAAATACCGTGTATGTATCAAGGTGAGGTCTGAAAAAAGGGAAAGTGGAGAACTTGACAGCAGTAATAAAATTAGGCTAATTTGCAGCGGGAAATACTATTCTAGCAAATACCGGGTATGTATCAAGGTGAGGTCTGAGAAGGGGGAAAGTGGAGAACTTGACAGCAGTAATAAAATTAGACTAATTTGCAGCGGGAAATACTATTCTAGCAAATACCGTGTATGTATCAAGGTGAGGTCTGAGAAGAGGGAAAGTGGAGAACTTGACAGCAGTAATAAAATTAGGCTAATTTGCAGCCGGAAATACTATTCTAGCAAATACCGTGTATGTATCAAGGTGAGGTCTGAGAAGGGGGAAAGTGGAGAACTTGACAGCAGTAATAAAATTAGGCTAATTTGCAGCCGGAAATACTATTCTAGCAAATACCGTGTATGTATCAAGGTGAGGTCTGAGAAGGGGGAAAGTGGAGAACTTGACAGCAGTAATAAAATTAGGCTAATTTGCAGCCGGAAATACTATTCTAGCAAATACCGGGTATGTATCAAGGAGAGGTCTGAGCAGGGAGAAACTCGTCTTTCCCGTGCCAACTTACAATTAGAATTAACAGCTTTCACTCTTAAAGTCAGGCTTCTATTGTCCCTTATCTATAATTGTTTAATAAAAATATGATCGGTTGAGATTAGCAAGAGAACCAGATCGAAGAACGCTTTTTAGTTGCAAGACTCACATGATTTCATTGTATAATGATACAATCTATCCATAATAGAGAATAGGATGCGTTATCTCTAGAGTTGCATCGCTGTAGTACAGACGATAAGTAGATACCTCATGTTAAAGGTACGTCGCACTTGTTTAAGGAGGACCGCCATTGGTAAGCAAGGGAACCGCACGTTCCTCGATCACACAACCCGTAATCCGATGAGCAACTGATTCGATGTGAGAAACCAACATAATTATGGGCGGTATTTGCGATCCAGATACGACCACACAATGAATCCAACCTAATTGGCGGGTTTCCGACCCGATCCGAAATTGCGATTAAATTCGAAATTAATTCCGGGACCTTTGGGTCTAACATTTTTGCAAATAACATGCTTCTCTAATGCGGCTTACCTACAGGATCGGACCGCGGACTCGATGGAGCGTGGAGGATTTACAGCCGTTTTTAGCGAATTGGAGGCTGGATGTGGTTCTAATTGCCATAATGGCCTGCATTTGGTTTTCATGTTTTCTTAACTGTTTCAATTCCCAACTATTTTGTAATATGATATTATTATGTGTTATGAACCCTATGTTTTAACGCTACATTTAAAATTGCAATATTCAGCTTTATGTGTCCGTATTTAGACGCTTTAATGTCTACAATATTGGCCGGAGAGTAAATAGGTCGCGCCATTACATGATATTATTATGTGTTACGAACCCTATGTTTTAACACTACATTTAAAATTGCAATATTCAGCTTTATGTGTCCGTATTTAGATGCTTTAATGTCTACAATATTGACCGGAGAGTAAATAGGTCGCGCCATTACATGATATTTTTTACTTCATGGCTCGTTCCTTTTTCCTCGGTCTCATTCCATTTTATCTCAGAATTTGTAAAGTTAACACAATAATAATTTCAATAAATTACCACAACTACCATCATTAGCACAAAGGTTTGACGAGCCTGTTAGTTGTCTTCTCAAAATTATTTACACGACCGCATTTCTTTTTTCTCTGATAATTTGTGTTATTTCCTCATCAGTTCCCTACAAACTTTCTTTATTCGCCTCCCTATTCTCTGCACATTCGTCTTAATCCCACCTTCTCTGGTAACGACAAACTCGCTTACTGACTTCCCCTATTCTCTGCTAATTCGTCTTGATTCCCTCGTCCTCTGTTCTCTGCAAACTCGCTTTATTCACTTTCCCAATTCTCTGCAAATTCGTCTGGTTCCCTCGTCCTCTGTTTCCTGCAATCTCAATTTATTCACCTTCCCTATTCTCTGCAAATTCGTCAGATTCCCTCGTCCTCTGTTCCCTGCAATCTCGCTTGATTCACTTTCTCAATTCTTTGCTAATTCGTCTTGATTCCCTCGTCCTCTTTTCTCTGCAAACTCGCTTTATTCACTTTCCCAATTCTCTGCAAATTCGTCTGGGTCCCTCGTCCTCTGTTTCCTGCAATCTCAATTTATTCACCTTCCCTATTCTCTGCAAATTCGTCAGATTCCCTCGTCCTCTGTTCCCTGCAATCTCGCTTTATTCACTTTCTCTATTCTCTGCACATTCGTCTTAATCCCACCTTCTCTGGTAACGACAAACTCGCTTACTGACTTCCCCTATTCTCTGCAAATTCGTCAGATTCCCTCGTCCTCTGTTCTCTGCAAACTCGCTTTATTTACTTTCCCAATTCTCTGCAAATTTGTCTGGTTCTCTCGTCATCTGTTTCCTGCAATCTCAATTTATTCACCTTCCCTATTCTCTGCAAATTCGTCAGATTCCCTCGTCCTCTGTTCCCTGCAATCTCGCTTTATTCATTTTCTCTATTCTCTGCACATTCGTCTTAATCCCACCTTCTCTGGTAACGACAAACTCGGTTACTGACTTCCCCTATTCTCTGCAAATTCGTCAGATTCCCTCGTCCTCTGTTCTCTGCAAACTCGCTTTATTCACTTTCCCAATTCTCTGCAAATTTGTCTGGTTCTCTCGTCCTCTGTTTCCTGCAATCTCAATTTATTCACCTTCCCTATTCTCTGCAAATTCGTCAGATTCCCTCGACTCCTGTTCCCTGCAATCTCGCTTTATTCACTTTTTTATTCTCTGCAAATTCGTCTGATTCCCTCGTCCTCTGTTCCCTACAATCTTACTTTGTTCACCTTGCCTATTCTCTGCACATTCGTCTTGATTCCCTCGTCCTCTGTTCCCTGCAATCTCACTTGGTTCACCTTCCCTATTCTCTGCAAATTTGTCAGATTACCTCGTCCTCTGTTCCCTGCAATCTCGCTTTATTCACTTTTTTATTCTCTGGAAATTCGTCTTGATTCCCTCGTCCTCTGTTCCCTGCAATCTTACTTTGTTCACCTTGCCTATTCTCTGCAAATTCGTCTTGATTCCCTCGTCCTCTGTTCCCTGCAATCTTACTTTGTTCACCTTGTCTATTCTCTGCAAATTCGTCTGATTCCCTCGTCCTCTGTTCCCTGCAATCTCGCTTTATTCACTTTTTCAATTCTCTGCAAATTCGTCTTGATTCCCTCTTCCCTTGTTCCCTGCAATCTTACTTTGTTCACCTTGCCTATTCTCTGCAAATTCGTCTGATTCCCTCGTCCTCTGTTCCCTGCAATCTCGCTTTATTCACTTTTTTATTCTCTGGAAATTCGTCTTGATTCCCTCGTCCTCTGTTCCCTGCAATCTTACTTTGTTCACCTTGCCTATTCTCTGCAAATTCGTCTTGATTCCCTCGTCCTCTGTTCCCTGCAATCTTACTTTGTTCACCTTGTCTATTCTCTGCAAATTCGTCTGATTCCCTCGTCCTCTGTTCCCTGCAATCTCGCTTTATTCACTTTTTCAATTCTCTGCAAATTCGTCTTGATTCCCTCTTCCCTTGTTCCCTGCAATCTTACTTTGTTCACCTTGCCTATTCTCTGCAAATTCGTCTGATTCCCTCGTCCTCTGTTCCCTGCAATCTCGCTTTATTCACTTTTTTAATTCTCTGCAAATTCGTCTGATTCCCTCGTCCTCTGTTCCCTGCAATCTCGCTTTATTCACTTTTTTAATTCTCTGCAAATTCGTCTGATTCCCTCGTCCTCTGTTCCGTGCAAGATAGCTTTATCTTTTTCCATGTTCTATTAAAATTCGTCTTATTCTTTTCTGTTTCCTTCTCTGCAAACACGCATTTTTACTTTCTTTGTTCTCTGTAAATTCTTTTTATTTCCTCCTCTTTTCCCTGAAAATTCGCCTCTCAGTCTTCTTATAAACTCGCTGTTCATCTCATCTCTTCATCTTCTTCCTATGTAATGCACTTTGACCTACCTACCTAACTTTTCTTATCCCAATATTTATGTTAGGGTGTAGATTGTGCATCCTTATGACACCAGTAAACTTCCTAAGATGCTATTATGATACGATACTAAACTCTTGTAATGTAATATAATGCTAGAAATACTAATGCATAATACAAGATAATTAATACTTTTAAATAATTTTATTTTGTTACCGTTTCGACCATGGCATCAGAAGATAATGTTTTCATATGGTCCTCATCAAACTCAATCAAGATACTCTCCACATCTGGACCATGAAATTTTTCACATTTTCTAGATTAGAAAGTTTTACATCATACGTTACTCTTACCAACACAAGAGATAATAGTGTGCACGGTGCCCTCTATCGTCTAACATACAAAATAAGTTTATTCGTACAAAGATTTTATTAAATACTCGTAAATTTTCTATTTTCTGAATTTTTGTATAAAAGTATAAACTTTTCGGAAAATTAACTTTTTTTGCAGTATTGTTTTTTTAAGAACTAATATTTTGAAATTCATTTCTCTTGCATCTACGTAAATATCTCCATTTAATCAAGAGTCTACTTGTAGACTGTCGTGCAATTGGCTCACTAGATATATGCAACGAACTCGCTCCACACTCTAGACCCTCGTAGCGATGAAAACCTCACAGACACCATGAAATTTTTCACATTTTCTAGATTAGAAAGTTTTACACCATACGTTACTCTTACCAACACAAGAGATAATGTGCACGGTGCCCTCTATCGTCTAACATACAAAATAAGTTTATTCGTACAAAGATTTTATTAAATACTCGTAAATTTTCTATTTTCTGAATTTTTGTATAAAAGTATAAACTTTTCGGAAAATTAACTTTTTTTGCAGTATTGTTTTTTTAAGAACTAATATTTTGAAATTCATTTCTCTTGCATCTACGTAAATATCTCCATTTAATCAAGAGTCTACTTGTAGACTGTCGTGCAATTGGCTCACTAGATATATGCAACGAACTCGCTCCACACTCTAGACCCTCGTAGCGATGAAAACCTCACAGACACCATGAAATTTTTCACATTTTCTAGATTAGAAAGTTTTACACCATACGTTACTCTTACCAACACAAGAGATAATAGTGTGCACGGTGCCCTCTATCGTCTAACATACAAAATAAGTTTATTCGTACAAAGATTTTATTAAATACTCGTAAATTTTCTATTTTCTCAATTTTTGTATAAAAGTATAAACTTTTCGGAAAATTAACTTTTTTTGCAGTATTGTTTTTTTAAGAACTAATATTTTGAAATTCATTTCTCTTGCATCTACGTAAATATCTCCATTTAATCAAGAGTCTACTTGTAGACTGTCGTGCAATTGGCTCACTAGATATATGCAACGAACTCACTCCACACTCTAGACCCTCGTAGCGATGAAAACCTCACAGACCTCATTAAACTCCAGGTTAGAACTTTCAATGAATTATAAGAGTGTCCTACGAAATCGTGACTGTTACCAGAGCTAACAGCCAAAGTGTTAAACTAGGATTTGCAAACAACGATGCCTCTACATGGTTAATGATTTGATTGTGAGCTGTCCCGTTACCTAGGCGACCAAACATGGAAGCACGCGGCAGCTTCCTGGAACTACGTCGGATTTTTCAAATTGTCGCTCCAAAACGGTTGTTCCGGAGACGTTCATGTTACAGAACAAGATCACGGTGCCCGTAAGTTGCGTGCCTTAACGGTACTGCCAACATCGGAACAGTAAATATTTACATGTTAGCGTGTGCTAATTAGAAACATAAAAAACTCTCTTCGTTATCCCTTATTCTCCCATGCTGTGTTCGCATGTAACATTTCACACGAGTTAATTGTTACCCGTAACTTCTTCAAGGAAAATTCTGTGTTCCTTGTTTTGTTTCTTTAAAATGTTGCACAAAATAATCTTTTTTATAACCATGGCTTATTATATTGCTGTTGCAGTATGTAATACTAGGCCAGAGAGGAAGGTGTAATTTTATCTATCTATGTAATATTAATATTTATAAGAGAACTGAAATGTTTTTCGAAAGACGTGTAGGGTTAACCTGTTAAAGCAAGATCATTTAAGTCAGCATTGCATTATTAATCTCCAGTAGATGCATTATTTACTGTGATTGTGCCCTCCTCCGTATTAATGAAAGTAATTAAATTTAATCAAGACATAGTCTGTGACAGCTTTTATTGCCTAAATTATAGCCAAATAAATATTGGGAGCTAAATTTTATAACATAGTTCTTTATGATAACTATACAAAATAACATTACGCCATTGTATGTGTGATTAAATGTCCAAATTATATTCTGTTGCAGGTAAAACTTTAAATATTTCCTACAGACATAGATTATGGGTAAGTTTTAAGCATTTTTTTAAAAACTGAAATAATCACTGTCCTCTATTTTCCGTCAATTAACCTGAAAGTACTCAAATTTTCATCCTGTTTCAGTTTAAATTCCTTCGACTTGTCTTCTTTTAGTGTCTTTTTTCTAGCCAGTTTCTTTGCTTAACTGACAAAAATTCTGTCTGTCTGTTATATAGTTTTATTTTTAATATTTATTTTTTTTATTTAAATGCTTTGTATTCAATCTTCTAAATACCGAAATGGAAAGTGACAGAGTTTTTGTCTTTGCTGATTTTTCAGTATTTGAACATTGCCTTATGCGAGTATTTCTTTATTCCATTTTACTCGTATAATAAAATATACCAACCTTTGTACAGAATGGTTACAGTTATTATATTCAACTTAAAGTCCTACGGAAAGAGGTTGTAAATGTGCTAATAAAATGAATTGTTTTAAAGACAATTAACAGATAGTAACTGCGAAATTACCGGAAAAATATAATGCTTAGGAGAGATAAATATTTGCAAAGAGGCAGTTTGATATGTGGAATCAATTTTGATTGGGCAAAAAGTATCAACTAAAAGTATAATTAAAGCTATTGCAGATGGATATTTAATCGTTAACTTGTTGACAAATTTTGGCAAATGAACGTGACTCTTAACATGAAAGTAAGAAATATTAAAATGTCTGCTTACGATAAGCCAGCCTCAAAGTAAGGAACATTGAAAATGCCTGTTTAGGATAACCTAGCTTAACCCAACTTCATAGTAAGAAACTTTAATTTGATGGTTGACGATAATTTAAGGTAATTTGACAGTAGAAGTGTAAACATACTTGCTTATGATACCGTCCTCTAGTATTAACCTCGAAAGTAAGAGAATAGCTGCCTACGATACCGAACCTCACAGTAAAATTACTGTTTAAATTACGTCTAATAACACTCATTGTCCATCACTAAAGCTTTACTCTCTTCACTACATTACAAAACACTCATCCTCCTAAATAAATTCTTTATTTATCGATTTGCCGCTTCTAGTATAATCTGTCCGCTTTACTTCTAGTAAGTTCCAGGCCTTTATGCGGTGAAGGTCTGCTGCTACGTCCGCTGAAGCGTGAAAGGACTTGTAAACTTGTTGAGCTGTGTGTTATAAATCACGGGTGGGTTTATGCCCGTTACAATACTAATGATAACCTAACTTGACGAAACCTAACCGAACACATTAAAGTTAGAATGTGAAATGTATGCCACTTATTGGGATAAAATTATAGGAGGTACACGCCTTTAAGAAGTGCTAACCCTTCAAGAAAGTTACTCTTTATGAAGAGTTCAGGCCTATCGCTAATCCGAGTGGTATGTTTTGATCAATTACTTAACCACCTATATATAAACCTGAACAAGTTGCTGAAATACCTAATCTCCTATATATAAACCTGAACTAGTTGCTCAAATACTTAACGACCTATATATAAACGTGAACTAGTTGCTCAAATACTTAACGACCTATATATAAACCTGAACTAGTTGCTCAAATACTTAACCACCTATATATAAACCTGAACAAGTTGCTGAAATACCTAATCTCCTATATATAAACCTGAACTAGTTGCTCAAATACTTAACGACCTATATATAAACGTGAACTAGTTGCTCAAATACTTAACGACCTATATATAAACCTGAACTAGTTGCTCAAATACTTAACGACCTATATATAAACCTGAACTAGTTGCTCAAATACTTAACGACCTATATATAAACCTGAACTAGTTGCTCAAATACTTAACGACCTATATATAAACCTGAACTAGTTGCTCAAATACTTAACGACCTATATATAAACCTGAACTAGTTGCTCAAATACCTAACGACCTATATATAAACCTGAACTAGGTGATCAAATACTTAACGACCTATATACAAACCTGAGCTAGTTGCTCAAATACATAACGACCTATATATGAACCTGAACCAGTTGCACAAATACTTAACGACCTATATATGAACCGGAACTAGTTGCTCAAATACTTGACTACCTATATATGAACCTGAACTAGTTGCACAAATACTTAACGACATATATATAAACTTGAACCAGTTGCTCAAATACATAACGACCTATATATGAACCTGAACTTGTTGCACAAATACTTATCGACCTATATATGAACCGGAACTAGTTGCTCAAATACTTGACGACCTATATATGAACCTGAACTATTTGCTCAAATACTTAACGACCTATATATATATACCTGAAATAGTTGCTCAAATACTTAACGACCTATATATGAACCTGAACTAGTTGCTCAAATACCTAACTACCGATATATAAACCTGAACTAGTTGCTCAAATACTTAGCGACCTATATATAAACTTGAACTAGTTGCTCAAATACTTAAAGACTCATATATAAACCTGAACTACTTGCTTAAATACTTGACAACCTATATATAAACCTTAACTAGTTGCACAAATACTTAGCGACCTATATATAAACTTGAACTAGTTGCTTAAATACATAACTACCGATATATAAACCTGAACTAGTTGCTCAAATACTTGACAACCTATATATAAACCTGAACTAGTTGCTCAAATACTTAAAGACTCATATATAAACCTGAACTACTTGCTTAAATACTTGACAACCTACATATAAACCTTAACTAGTTGCACAAATACTTAGCGACCTATATATAAACTTGAACTAGTTGCTCAAATACTTAAAGACTCATATATAAACCTGAACTACTTGCTTAAATACTTGACAACCTATATATAAACCTTAACTAGTTGCACAAATACTTAGCGACCTATATATAAACCTTAACTAGTTGCACAAATACTTGACAACCTATATATAAACCTTAACTAGTTGCACAAATACTTGACAACCTATATATAAACCTTAACTAGTTGCACAAATACTTAGCGACCTATATATAAACTTGAACTAGTTGCTCAAATACTTAAAGACTCATATATAAACCTGAACTACTTGCTTAAATACTTGACAACCTATATATAAACCTTAACTAGTTGCACAAATACTTAGCGACCTATATATAAACTTGAACTAGTTGCTCAAATACTTAAAGACTCATATATAAACCTGAACTACTTGCTTAAATACTTGACAACCTATATATAAACCTTAACTAGTTGCACAAATACTTAGCGACCTATATATAAACTTGAACTAGTTGCTCAAATACTTAAAGACTCATATATAAACCTGAACTACTTGCTTAAATACTTGACAACCTATATATAAACCTTAACTAGTTGCACAAATACTTAGCGACCTATATATAAACTTGAACTAGTTGCTCAAATACTTAACGACCTATATATAAACCTGAACTAGTTGCTCAAATACTTAACGACCTATATATAAACCTGAACTAGTTGCTCAAATACCTAACGACCTATATATAAACCTGAACTAGGTGATCAAATACTTAACGACCTATATACAAACCTGAGCTAGTTGCTCAAATACATAACGACCTATATATGAACCTGAACCAGTTGCACAAATACTTAACGACCTATATATGAACCGGAACTAGTTGCTCAAATACTTGACTACCTATATATGAACCTGAACTAGTTGCACAAATACTTAACGACATATATATAAACTTGAACCAGTTGCTCAAATACATAACGACCTATATATGAACCTGAACTTGTTGCACAAATACTTATCGACCTATATATGAACCGGAACTAGTTGCTCAAATACTTGACGACCTATATATGAACCTGAACTATTTGCTCAAATACTTAACGACCTATATATATATACCTGAAATAGTTGCTCAAATACTTAACGACCTATATATGAACCTGAACTAGTTGCTCAAATACCTAACTACCGATATATAAACCTGAACTAGTTGCTCAAATACTTAGCGACCTATATATAAACTTGAACTAGTTGCTCAAATACTTAAAGACTCATATATAAACCTGAACTACTTGCTTAAATACTTGACAACCTATATATAAACCTTAACTAGTTGCACAAATACTTAGCGACCTATATATAAACTTGAACTAGTTGCTCAAATACTTAAAGACTCATATATAAACCTGAACTACTTGCTTAAATACTTGACAACCTATATATAAACCTTAACTAGTTGCACAAATACTTAGCGACCTATATATAAACTTGAACTAGTTGCTCAAATACTTAAAGACTCATATATAAACCTGAACTACTTGCTCAAATACTTGACAACCTATGTATAAACCTTAACTAGTTGCACAAATACTTAACGACCTATATATGAACCTGAACTAGTTGCTTAAATACATAACGACCTATATATAAACCTGAACTAGTTGCTCAAATACTTGACGACCTATATATGAACCTGAACTATTTGCTCAAATACTTAACGACCTATATATATATACCTGAAATAGTTGCTCAAATACTTAACGACCTATATATGAACCTGAACAAGTTGCTCAAATACCTAACTACCGATATATAAACCTGAACTAGTTGCTCAAATACTTAGCGACCTATATATAAACTTGAACTAGTTGCTCAAATACTTAAAGACTCATATATAAACCTGAACTACTTGCTCAAATACTTGACAACCTATATATAAACCTTAACTAGTTGCACAAATACTTAACGACCTATATATGAACCTGAACTAGTTGCTTAAATACATAACGACCTATATATAAACCTGAACTAGTTGCTCAAATACTTGATGACCTACATATGAACCGGAACTAGTTGCTCAAATACTTGACGACCTATATATGAACCTGAACTAGTTGCACAATACTTAACGACCTATATATGAACCGGAACTAGTTGTTCAAATACATAACGAAATATATATGAACCGGAACTAGTTGCTCAAATACATAACGACCTATATATGAACCGGAACTAGTTGCTCAAATACTTGACGACCTATATATGAACCTGAACTAGTTGCACAAATACTTAACGACCTATATATAAACCTGAACTAGTTGCTCAAATACTTGACGACCTATATATGAACCTGAACTATTTGCTCAAATACTTAACGACCTATATATATATATATACCTGAAATAGTTGCTCAATTACTTAACGACCTATATATGAACCTGAACAAGTTGCTCAAATACCTAACTACCGATATATAAACCTGAACTAGTTGCTCAAATACTTAGCGACCTATATATAAACTTGAACTAGTTGTTCAAATACTTAAAGACTCATATATAAACCTGAACTACTTGCTTAAATACTTGACAACCTATATATAAACCTTAACTAGTTGCACAAATACTTAACGACCTATATATGAACCTGAACTAGTTGCTTAAATACATAACTACCGATATATAAACCTGAACTAGTTGCACAAATACTTAACGACCTATATATAAACCTGAACTAGTTGCTTAAATACATAACGACCTATATATAAACCTGAACTAGTTGCTCAAATACTTGACGACCTATATATAAACCTGAACTAGTTGCTCAAATACTTAGCGACCTATATATAAACTTGAACTAGTTGTTCAAATACTTAAAGACTCATATATAAACCTGAACTACTTGCTCAAATACTTGACAACCTATATATAAACCTTAACTAGTTGCACAAATACTTAACGACCTATATATGAACCTGAACTAGTTGCTTAAATACATAACGACCTATATATAAACCTGAACTAGTTGCTCAAATACTTAGCGACCTATATATAAACTTGAACTAGTTGTTCAAATACTTAAAGACTCATATATAAACCTGAACTACTTGCTCAAATACTTGACAACCTATATATAAACCTTAACTAGTTGCTCAAATACTTAGCGACCTATATATAAACTTGAACTAGTTGCACAAATACTTAACGACCTATATATGAACCTGAACTAGTTGCTTAAATACATAACTACCGATATATAAACCTGAACTACTTGCTCAAATACTTGACAACCTATATATAAACCTTAACTAGTTGCACAAATACTTAACGACCTATATATGAACCTGAACTAGTTGCTTAAATACATAACTACCGATATATAAACCTGAACTAGTTGCACAAATACTTAACGACCTATATATAAACCTGAACTAGTTGCTTAAATACATAACGACCTATATATAAACCTGAACTAGTTGCTCAAATACTTGACGACCTATATATGAACCGGAACTAGTTGCTCAAATACTTGACGACCTATATATGAACCTGAACTAGTTGCACAATACTTAACGACCTATATATGAACCGGAACTAGTTGTTCAAATACATAACGAAATATATATGAACCGGAACTAGTTGCTCAAATGCTTGACGACCTATATATGAACCTGAACTAGTTGCACAATACTTAACGACCTATATATGAACCGGAACTAGTTGTTCAAATACATAACGAAATATATATGAACCGGAACTAGTTGCTCAAATACTTGACGACCTATATATGAACCTGAACTAGTTGCACAATACTTAACGACCTATATATGAACCGGAACTAGTTGTTCAAATACATAACGAAATATATATGAACCGGAACTAGTTGCTCAAATGCTTGACGACCTATATATGAACCTGAACTAGTTGCACAATACTTAACGACCTATATATGAACCGGAACTAGTTGTTCAAATACATAACGAAATATATATGAACCGGAACTAGTTGCTCAAATACATAACGACCTATATATGAACCGGAACTAGTTGCTCAAATACTTGACGACCTGTATATGAACCTGAACTAGTTGCACAAATACTTAACGACCTATATATAAACCTGAACTAGGTGTACAAATACATAATGACCTATATATGAACCTGAAATAGTTGAAGCTTAAACATGCCAGCTGGAGCTATAAGGTATTATATAATTTGGAGTACTTTCCAATACAGGACACACACATGTTCACTTCTGTGCCTGAATGATGTGACCTATCTTCTAACCGCTCGGCTGCCTAAGTTATCCCGGATGTATTCTACCGATAGCAGCTACCCACAGCTGTACTAGCATTCCCAATAAGTAAATTACCATTCTTACTCTAATCATAATTTTTTAATTTCTATCGGAAATGTAAAAATTACGTAAAAATACAAGAACGATACCAAACATGACATAATCGACATATAAATGACTGGATTATTCCCGCGCATAAACGGAATATGTATTTGTTTGTAACTGTTTAACTTTGCGTAAATTATTGGTTGTAACAAACAGGTTACGCTTATATATATATATATATATATATATATATATATATATATATATATATATATATATAATATATATATATATATATTACCAAATTATTTTGTGTTTGGTGTCTTTGTAATTTGACGCACTTTTCAAACATTCGATAGAAATTTAAAAATTATGACTAGGGGGTAAGAAAGTTAATTTACTTAGTGGAGATTCAAGAATGTGACTCATCAAAGAAGCAGCTGAGGTCGGCTGCGAGAGATAAGCTACGTCTCAAGTAGCTGAGCGTACAGAAGACAGGTTACATCATATAGATTATAATTTCCAAAATATCTGATTTATAAACCTATCCTTCCTCGGATGGTTATGAGATCTTACAGATTAGCTGCATATACACAAAGGAAATGGTTTGACCCAAATCAGTCGTGAACGAAGCGTGATATTCGCACACGTTCACAGGCCAAACAGAACATACTTCTATGTCCTATGAAAAACTGAATCCACTGTAACCTTACCCACATCGTGCACTACTTTCCCATTGCATAAGTTGCCTTACATAAACTACAGCAATTTCCTTATGAATACAGATCATTATGGTAAGCCGACTCCCCACGCACAAGAGAAAACAATACCGCTTGCCATTTGGGAGGTTTCAAAGGTTATCTCGGATGACAAGTGGCGCCGTTTTATTGCAGCTAGTGACAAAGGCCGGCTGATTACTTTAAATAGCAAAGTATCGCGGTTAAGTGCACTTATGGTTATGTAGTCAAGCCTGTAACTAATGGCAGAACTCTGACTTGAGTTAACGTCGTGGAGGTCGCCATTAAAATCATAGTGTTTTAATTTCATGGTTGTTTTAAAATTAAAAGCCATGTAAGCTCTCGTCGGAGTAATATTCAACTACCACGGCTGATATAGTAGGTAACGAGGTAGTAAATTAACCAGTGCTTACTTTGGTAAAATGATATAAAATATTTATAGACAATATCAAGAACACAGTGGTACAATGTATTACAATGAAAATATTGGAAACCCCCTAAGTTACGTAGATAAAATATGGTAAAATGCGTGCTAAAGACATGCTATTAATGTTTCATGTGATAACTGGTTCATGCTTTGTTGTTTTTTTTTTCTTTACGATAGTAAGCTTAGTAAGCTCTCGTCCTCCCACACGCGCACAACAGACATTGCTTTAATGCGCATGCGCACTACACACACTTTAAGAACAGAACGACACTTCCTTGCACTTCTACGGTACAGATTCGGTTGTAACCTTCAAGACCCGTCTTCGTGATAACTGTTTCATGCTTTGTTGTGTTTTTTCTATACGATAGTAAGCTTAGTAAGCTCTCGTCCTCCCACACGCGCACAACAGACATTGCTTTAACGCGCATGCGCACTACACACACTTTAAGAACAGAACGACACTTCCTTGCACTTCTACGGTACAGATTCGGTTGTAACCTTCAAGACCCGTCTTCGTGATAACTTTCATGCTTTGTTGTGTTTTTTCTATATGATAGTAAGCTTAGTAAGCTCTCGTCCTCCCACACGCGCACAACAGACATTGCTTTAATGCGCATGCGCACTACACACACTTTAAGAACAGAACGACACTTCCTTGCACTTCTACGGTACAGATTCGGTTGTAACCTTCAAGACCCGTCTTCGTGATAACTTTCATGCTTTGTTGTGTTTTTTCTATATGATAGTAAGCTTAGTAAGCTCTCGTCCTCCCACACGCGCACAACAGACATTGCTTTAATGCGCATGCGCACTACACACACTTTAAGAACAGAACGACACTTCCTTGCACTTCTACGGTACAGATTCGGTTGTAACCTTCAAGACCCGTCTTCGTGATAACTTTCATGCTTTGTTGTGTTTTTTCTATATGATAGTAAGCTTAGTAAGCTCTCGTCCTCCCACACGCGCACAACAGACATTGCTTTAATGCGCATGCGCACTACACACACTTTAAGAACAGAACGACACTTCCTTGCACTTCTACGGTACAGATTCGGTTGTAACCTTCAAGACCCGTCTTCGTGATAACTTTCATGCTTTGTTGTGTTTTTTCTATATGATAGTAAGCTTAGTAAGCTCTCGTCCTCCCACACGCGCACAACAGACATTGCTTTAATGCGCATGCGCACTACACACACTTTAAGAACAGAACGACACTGCCTTGCACTTCTACGGTACAGATTCGGTTGTAACCTTCAAGACCCGTCTTCGTGATAACTGTTTCATGCTTTGTTGTGTTTTTTCTGTACGATAGTAAGCTTAGTAAGCTCTCGTCCTCCCACACGCGCACAACAGACATTGCTTTAATGCGCATGTGCACTTCACACACTTTAAGAACAGAACGACACTTCCTTGCACTTCTACGGTACAGATTCGGTTGTAACCTTCAAGACCCGTCTTCGTGATAACTGTTTCATGCTTTGTTGTGTTTTTTCTATACGATAGTAAGCTTAGTAAGCTCTCGTCCTCCCACACGCGCACAACAAACATTGCTTTAATGCGCATGCGCACTACACACACTTTAAGAACAGAACGACACTTACTTGCACTTCTACGGTACAGATTCGGTTGTAACCTTCAAGACCCGTCTTCGTGATAACTGTTTCATGCATTGTTGTGTTTTTTCTTTACGAAGTAAGGTTAGTAAGCTCTCGTCCTCCCACACGCGCACAACAAACATTGCTTTAATGCGCATGCGCACTACACACACTTTAAGAACAGAACGACACTTCCTTGCACTTCTACGGTACAGATTCGGTTGTAACCTTCAAGACCCGTCTTCGTGATAACTGTTTCATGCATTGTTGTGTTTTTTCTTTACGATAGTAAGGTTAGTAAGCTCTCGTCCTCCCACACGCGCACAACAAACATTGCTTTAACGCGCATGCGCACTACACACACTTTAAGAACAGAACGACACTTCCTTGCACTTCTACGGTACAGATACGGTTGTAACCTTCAAGACCCGTCTTCGTGATAACTGTTTCATGCTGTGTTGTGTTTTTTCTATACGATAGTAAGCTTAGTAAGCTCTCGTCCTCCCACACGCGCACAACAGACATTGCTTTAATGCGCATGCGCACTACACACACTTTAAGAGCAGAACGACACTTTCTTGCTCTTCTACGGTACAGATTCGGTTGTAACCTGCAAGACCCGTCTTCGTGATAACTGTTTCATGCATTGTTGTGTTTTTTCTATACGATAGTAAGCTTAGTAAGCTCTCGTCCTCCCACACGCGCACAACAAACATTGCTTTAACGCGCATGCACACCACACACACTTTAAGAACAGAACGACACTTCCTTGCACTTCTACGGTACAGATTCGGTTGTAACCTGCAAGACCCGTCTTCGTGATAACTGTTTCATGCATTGTTGTGTTTTTTCTATACGATAGTAAGCTTAGTAAGCTCTCGTCCTCCCACACGCGCACAACAAACATTGCTTTAACGCGCATGCGCACTACACACACTTTAAGAACAGAACGACACTTCCTTGCACTTCTACGGTACAGATTCGGTTGTAACCTTCAAGACCCGTCTTCGTGATAACTTTCATGCTTTGTTGTATTTTTTCTATACGATAGTAAGCTTAGTAAGCTCTCGTCCTCCCACACGCGCACAACAAACATTGCTTTAATGCGCATGCGCACTACACACACTTTAAGAACAGAACGACACTTACTTGCACTTCTACGGTACAGATTCGGTTGTAACCTTCAAGACCCGTCTTCGTGATAACTTTCATGCTTTGTTGTATTTTTTCTATACGATAGTAAGCTTAGTAAGCTCTCGTCCTCCCACACGCGCACAACAAACATTGCTTTAATGCGCATGCGCACTACACACACTTTAAGAACAGAACGACACTTACTTGCACTTCTACGGTACAGATTCGGTTGTAACCTTCAAGACCCGTCTTCGTGATAACTTTCATGCTTTGTTGTATTTTTTCTATACGATAGTAAGCTTAGTAAGCTCTCGTCCTCCCACACGCGCACAACAAACATTGCTTTAATGCGCATGCGCACTACACACACTTTAAGAACAGAACGACACTTACTTGCACTTCTACGGTACAGATTCGGTTGTAACCTTCAAGACCCGTCTTCGTGATAACTTTCATGCTTTGTTGTATTTTTTCTATACGATAGTAAGCTTAGTAAGCTCTCGTCCTCCCACACGCGCACAACAAACATTGCTTTAATGCGCATGCGCACTACACACACTTTAAGAACAGAACGACACTTACTTGCACTTCTACGGTACAGATTCGGTTGTAACCTTCAAGACCCGTCTTCGTGATAACTTTCATGCTTTGTTGTATTTTTTCTATACGATAGTAAGCTTAGTAAGCTCTCGTCCTCCCACACGCGCACAACAGACATTGCTTTAACGCGCATGCGCACTACACACACTTTAAGAACAGAACGACACTTCCTTGCACTTCTACGGTACAGATTCGGTTGTAACCTTCAAGACCCGTCTTCGTGATAACTTTCATGCTTTGTTGTATTTTTTCTATACGATAGTAAGCTTAGTAAGCTCTCGTCCTCCCACACGCGCACAACAAACATTGCTTTAATGCGCATGCGCACTACACACACTTTAAGAACAGAACGACACTTACTTGCACTTCTACGGTACAGATTCGGTTGTAACCTTCAAGACCCGTCTTCGTGATAACTTTCATGCTTTGTTGTATTTTTTCTATACGATAGTAAGCTTAGTAAGCTCTCGTCCTCCCACACGCGCACAACAAACATTGCTTTAATGCGCATGCGCACTTCACACACTTTAAGAACAGAACGACACTTACTTGCACTTCTACGGTACAGATACGGTTGTAACCTTCAAGACCCGTCTTCGTGATAACTGTTTCATGCTTTGTTGTGTTTTTTCTATACGATAGTAAGCTTAGTAAGCTCTCGTCCTCCCACACGCGCACAACAGACATTGCTTTAATGCGCATGCGCACTACACACACTTTAAGAGCAGAACGACACTTTCTTGCTCTTCTACGGTACAGATTCGGTTGTAACCTTCAAGACCCGTCTTCGTGATAACTGTTTCATGCTTTGTTGTGTTTTTTCTATACGATAGTAAGCTTAGTAAGCTCTCGTCCTCCCACACGCGCACAACAGACATTGCTTTATCGCACAATCGCACTACACACACTTTAAGAACAGAACGACACTTCCTTGCACTTCTACGGTACAGATACGGTTGTAACCTTCAAGACCCGTCTTCGTGATAACTGTTTCATGCTTTGTTGTGTTTTTTCTATACGATAGTAAGCTTAGTAAGCTCTCGTCCTCCCACACGCGCACAACAGACATTGCTTTAATGCGCATGCGCACTACACACACTTTAAGAGCAGAACGACACTTTCTTGCTCTTCTACGGTACAGATTCGGTTGTAACCTTCAAGACCCGTCTTCGTGATAACTGTTTCATGCTTTGTTGTGTTTTTTCTATACGATAGTAAGCTTAGTAAGCTCTCGTCCTCCCACACGCGCACAACAGACATTGCTTTAATGCGCATGCGCACTACACACACTTTAAGAGCAGAACGACACTTACTTGCACTTCTACGGTACAGATACGGTTGTAACCTTCAAGACCCGTCTTCGTGATAACTGTTTCATGCTTTGTTGTGTTTTTTCTATACGATAGTAAGCTTAGTAAGCTCTCGTCCTCCCACACGCGCACAACAGACATTGCTTTAATGCGCATGCGCACTACACACACTTTAAGAACAGAACGACACTTACTTGCACTTCTACGGTACAGATTCGGTTGTAACCTTCAAGACCCGTCTTCGTGATAACTGTTTCATGCATTGTTGTGTTTTTTCTTTACGAAGTAAGGTTAGTAAGCTCTCGTCCTCCCACACGCGCACAACAAACATTGCTTTAATGCGCATGCGCACTACACACACTTTAAGAACAGAACGACACTTCCTTGCACTTCTACGGTACAGATTCGGTTGTAACCTTCAAGACCCGTCTTCGTGATAACTGTTTCATGCATTGTTGTGTTTTTTCTTTACGATAGTAAGGTTAGTAAGCTCTCGTCCTCCCACACGCGCACAACAAACATTGCTTTAACGCGCATGCGCACTACACACACTTTAAGAACAGAACGACACTTCCTTGCACTTCTACGGTACAGATACGGTTGTAACCTTCAAGACCCGTCTTCGTGATAACTGTTTCATGCTTTGTTGTGTTTTTTCTATACGATAGTAAGCTTAGTAAGCTCTCGTCCTCCCACACGCGCACAACAGACATTGCTTTAATGCGCATGCGCACTACACACACTTTAAGAGCAGAACGACACTTTCTTGCTCTTCTACGGTACAGATTCGGTTGTAACCTGCAAGACCCGTCTTCGTGATAACTGTTTCATGCATTGTTGTGTTTTTTCTATACGATAGTAAGCTTAGTAAGCTCTCGTCCTCCCACACGCGCACAACAAACATTGCTTTAACGCGCATGCACACCACACACACTTTAAGAACAGAACGACACTTCCTTGCACTTCTACGGTACAGATTCGGTTGTAACCTGCAAGACCCGTCTTCGTGATAACTGTTTCATGCATTGTTGTGTTTTTTCTATACGATAGTAAGCTTAGTAAGCTCTCGTCCTCCCACACGCGCACAACAAACATTGCTTTAACGCGCATGCGCACTACACACACTTTAAGAACAGAACGACACTTCCTTGCACTTCTACGGTACAGATTCGGTTGTAACCTTCAAGACCCGTCTTCGTGATAACTTTCATGCTTTGTTGTATTTTTTCTATACGATAGTAAGCTTAGTAAGCTCTCGTCCTCCCACACGCGCACAACAAACATTGCTTTAATGCGCATGCGCACTACACACACTTTAAGAACAGAACGACACTTCCTTGCACTTCTACGGTACAGATTCGGTTGTAACCTTCAAGACCCGTCTTCGTGATAACTGTTTCATGCATTGTTGTATTTTTTCTATACGATAGTAAGCTTAGTAAGCTCTCGTCCTCCCACACGCGCACAACAAACATTGCTTTAATGCGCATGCGCACTACACACACTTTAAGAACAGAACGACACTTCCTTGCACTTCTACGGTACAGATTCGGTTGTAACCTTCAAGACCCGTCTTCGTGATAACTTTCATGCTTTGTTGTATTTTTTCTATACGATAGTAAGCTTAGTAAGCTCTCGTCCTCCCACACGCGCACAACAAACATTGCTTTAATGCGCATGCGCACTACACACACTTTAAGAACAGAACGACACTTACTTGCACTTCTACGGTACAGATTCGGTTGTAACCTTCAAGACCCGTCTTCGTGATAACTTTCATGCTTTGTTGTATTTTTTCTATACGATAGTAAGCTTAGTAAGCTCTCGTCCTCCCACACGCGCACAACAAACATTGCTTTAATGCGCATGCGCACTACACACACTTTAAGAACAGAACGACACTTACTTGCACTTCTACGGTACAGATTCGGTTGTAACCTTCAAGACCCGTCTTCGTGATAACTTTCATGCTTTGTTGTATTTTTTCTATACGATAGTAAGCTTAGTAAGCTCTCGTCCTCCCACACGCGCACAACAAACATTGCTTTAATGCGCATGCGCACTACACACACTTTAAGAACAGAACGACACTTACTTGCACTTCTACGGTACAGATTCGGTTGTAACCTTCAAGACCCGTCTTCGTGATAACTTTCATGCTTTGTTGTATTTTTTCTATACGATAGTAAGCTTAGTAAGCTCTCGTCCTCCCACACGCGCACAACAAACATTGCTTTAATGCGCATGCGCACTACACACACTTTAAGAACAGAACGACACTTACTTGCACTTCTACGGTACAGATTCGGTTGTAACCTTCAAGACCCGTCTTCGTGATAACTTTCATGCTTTGTTGTATTTTTTCTATACGATAGTAAGCTTAGTAAGCTCTCGTCCTCCCACACGCGCACAACAGACATTGCTTTAACGCGCATGCGCACTACACACACTTTAAGAACAGAACGACACTTCCTTGCACTTCTACGGTACAGATTCGGTTGTAACCTTCAAGACCCGTCTTCGTGATAACTTTCATGCTTTGTTGTATTTTTTCTATACGATAGTAAGCTTAGTAAGCTCTCGTCCTCCCACACGCGCACAACAAACATTGCTTTAATGCGCATGCGCACTACACACACTTTAAGAACAGAACGACACTTACTTGCACTTCTACGGTACAGATTCGGTTGTAACCTTCAAGACCCGTCTTCGTGATAACTTTCATGCTTTGTTGTATTTTTTCTATACGATAGTAAGCTTAGTAAGCTCTCGTCCTCCCACACGCGCACAACAAACATTGCTTTAATGCGCATGCGCACTTCACACACTTTAAGAACAGAACGACACTTACTTGCACTTCTACGGTACAGATACGGTTGTAACCTTCAAGACCCGTCTTCGTGATAACTGTTTCATGCTTTGTTGTGTTTTTTCTATACGATAGTAAGCTTAGTAAGCTCTCGTCCTCCCACACGCGCACAACAGACATTGCTTTAATGCGCATGCGCACTACACACACTTTAAGAGCAGAACGACACTTTCTTGCTCTTCTACGGTACAGATTCGGTTGTAACCTTCAAGACCCGTCTTCGTGATAACTGTTTCATGCTTTGTTGTGTTTTTTCTATACGATAGTAAGCTTAGTAAGCTCTCGTCCTCCCACACGCGCACAACAGACATTGCTTTATCGCACAATCGCACTACACACACTTTAAGAACAGAACGACACTTCCTTGCACTTCTACGGTACAGATACGGTTGTAACCTTCAAGACCCGTCTTCGTGATAACTGTTTCATGCTTTGTTGTGTTTTTTCTATACGATAGTAAGCTTAGTAAGCTCTCGTCCTCCCACACGCGCACAACAGACATTGCTTTAATGCGCATGCGCACTACACACACTTTAAGAGCAGAACGACACTTTCTTGCTCTTCTACGGTACAGATTCGGTTGTAACCTTCAAGACCCGTCTTCGTGATAACTGTTTCATGCTTTGTTGTGTTTTTTCTATACGATAGTAAGCTTAGTAAGCTCTCGTCCTCCCACACGCGCACAACAGACATTGCTTTAATGCGCATGCGCACTACACACACTTTAAGAGCAGAACGACACTTACTTGCACTTCTACGGTACAGATACGGTTGTAACCTTCAAGACCCGTCTTCGTGATAACTGTTTCATGCTTTGTTGTGTTTTTTCTATACGATAGTAAGCTTAGTAAGCTCTCGTCCTCCCACACGCGCACAACAGACATTGCTTTAATGCGCATGCGCACTACACACACTTTAAGAGCAGAACGACACTTTCTTGCTCTTCTACGGTACAGATTCGGTTGTAACCTTCAAGACCCGTCTTCGTGATAACTGTTTCATGCTTTGTTGTGTTTTTTCTATACGATAGTAAGCTTAGTAAGCTCTCGTCCTCCCACACGCGCACAACAGACATTGCTTTATCGCACAATCGCACTACACACACTTTAAGAACAGAACGACACTTCCTTGCACTTCTACGGTACAGATACGGTTGTAACCTTCAAGACCCGTCTTCGTGATAACTGTTTCATGCTTTGTTGTGTTTTTTCTATACGATAGTAAGCTTAGTAAGCTCTCGTCCTCCCACACGCGCACAACAGACATTGCTTTATCGCACAATCGCACTACACACACTTTAAGAACAGAACGACACTTCCTTGCACTTCTACGGTACAGATACGGTTGTAACCTTCAAGACCCGTCTTCGTGATAACTGTTTCATGCTTTGTTGTGTTTTTTCTATACGATAGTAAGCTTAGTAAGCTCTCGTCCTCCCACACGCGCACAACAGACATTGCTTTAATGCGCATGCTCACTACACACACTTTAAGAGCAGAACGACACTTTCTTGCTCTTCTACGGTACAGATTCGGTTGTAACCTTCAAGACCCGTCTTCGTGATAACTGTTTCATGCTTTGTTGTGTTTTTTCTATACGATAGTAAGCTTAGTAAGCTCTCGTCCTCCCACACGCGCACAACAGACATTGCTTTAATGCGCATGCGCACTACACACACTTTAAGAGCAGAACGACACTTACTTGCACTTCTACGGTACAGATACGGTTGTAACCTTCAAGACCCGTCTTCGTGATAACTGTTTCATGCTTTGTTGTATTTTTTCTATACGATAGTAAGCTTAGTAAGCTCTCGTCCTCCCACACGCGCACAACAAACATTGCTTTAATGCGCATGCGCACTTCACACACTTTAAGAACAGAACGACACTTACTTGCACTTCTACGGTACAGATACGGTTGTAACCTTCAAGACCCGTCTTCGTGATAACTGTTTCATGCTTTGTTGTGTTTTTTCTATACGATAGTAAGCTTAGTAAGCTCTCGTCCTCCCACACGCGCACAACAGACATTGCTTTAATGCGCATGCGCACTACACACACTTTAAGAGCAGAACGACACTTTCTTGCTCTTCTACGGTACAGATTCGGTTGTAACCTTCAAGACCCGTCTTCGTGATAACTGTTTCATGCTTTGTTGTGTTTTTTCTATACGATAGTAAGCTTAGTAAGCTCTCGTCCTCCCACACGCGCACAACAGACATTGCTTTATCGCACAATCGCACTACACACACTTTAAGAACAGAACGACACTTCCTTGCACTTCTACGGTACAGATACGGTTGTAACCTTCAAGACCCGTCTTCGTGATAACTGTTTCATGCTTTGTTGTGTTTTTTCTATACGATAGTAAGCTTAGTAAGCTCTCGTCCTCCCACACGCGCACAACAGACATTGCTTTAATGCGCATGCGCACTACACACACTTTAAGAGCAGAACGACACTTTCTTGCTCTTCTACGGTACAGATTCGGTTGTAACCTTCAAGACCCGTCTTCGTGATAACTGTTTCATGCTTTGTTGTGTTTTTTCTATACGATAGTAAGCTTAGTAAGCTCTCGTCCTCCCACACGCGCACAACAGACATTGCTTTAATGCGCATGCGCACTACACACACTTTAAGAACAGAACGACACTTCCTTGCACTTCTACGGTACAGATTCGGTTGTAACCTTCAAGACCCGTCTTCGTGATAACTTTCATGCTTTGTTGTATTTTTTCTATACGATAGTAAGCTTAGTAAGCTCTCGTCCTCCCACACGCGCACAACAGACATTGCTTTAATGCGCATGCGCACTACACACACTTTAAGAGCAGAACGACACTTTCTTGCTCTTCTACGGTACAGATACGGCTGTAACCTTCAAGACCCGTCTGCTTTAACGCGCATGCACACCACACGCACTTTAAGAACAGAACGACACTTCCTTGCACTTCTACGGTACAGATACGGTTGTAACCTTCAAGACCCGTCTTCGTGATAACTGTTTCATGCTTTGTTGTGTTTTTTCTATACGATAGTAAGCTTAGTAAGCTCTCGTCCTCCCACACGCGCACAACAGACATTGCTTTATCGCACAATCGCACTACACACACTTTAAGAACAGAACGACACTTCCTTGCACTTCTACGGTACAGATACGGTTGTAACCTTCAAGACCCGTCTTCGTGATAACTGTTTCATGCTTTGTTGTGTTTTTTCTATACGATAGTAAGCTTAGTAAGCTCTCGTCCTCCCACACGCGCACAACAGACATTGCTTTAATGCGCATGCGCACTACACACACTTTAAGAGCAGAACGACACTTTCTTGCTCTTCTACGGTACAGATTCGGTTGTAACCTTCAAGACCCGTCTTCGTGATAACTGTTTCATGCTTTGTTGTGTTTTTTCTATACGATAGTAAGCTTAGTAAGCTCTCGTCCTCCCACACGCGCACAACAGACATTGCTTTAATGCGCATGCGCACTACACACACTTTAAGAACAGAACGACACTTCCTTGCACTTCTACGGTACAGATTCGGTTGTAACCTTCAAGACCCGTCTTCGTGATAACTTTCATGCTTTGTTGTATTTTTTCTATACGATAGTAAGCTTAGTAAGCTCTCGTCCTCCCACACGCGCACAACAGACATTGCTTTAATGCGCATGCGCACTACACACACTTTAAGAACAGAACGACACTTCCTTGCACTTCTACGGTACAGATTCGGTTGTAACCTTCAAGACCCGTCTTCGTGATAACTTTCATGCTTTGTTGTGTTTTTTCTATACGATAGTAAGCTTAGTAAGCTCTCGTCCTCCCACACGCGCACAACAGACATTGCTTTATCGCACAATCGCACTACACACACTTTAAGAACAGAACGACACTTCCTTGCACTTCTACGGTACAGATACGGCTGTAACCTTCAAGACCCGTCTTCGTGATAACTTTCATGCTTTGTTGTGTTTTTTCTATACGATAGTAAGCTTAGTAAGCTCTCGTCCTCCCACACGCGCACAACAGACATTGCTTTATCGCACAATCGCACTACACACACTTTAAGAGCAGAACGACACTTCCTTGCACTTCTACGGTACAGATACGGCTGTAACCTTCAAGACCCGTCTTCGTGATAACTTTCATGCTTTGTTGTGTTTTTTCTATACGATAGTAAGCTTAGTAAGCTCTCGTCCTCCCACACGCGCACAACAGACATTGCTTTATCGCACAATCGCACCACACGCACTTTAAGAGCAGAACGACACTTCCTTGCTCTTCTACGGTACAGATACGGCTGTAACCTTCAAGACCCGTCTTCATCTTTTTCCGAATACCGAATACTTGAGTCCACTTTGATACAATTACAATTGATGCAGCTACTTTTAGTGGGGCCGAGTACGCGTACACCATGCTGGATCTATAACTTCCTAAGTCTTTGTATTTATACCCCAACATAGTTCGAAGAAAGAGACATTTTGGTATACGACTAGAGCATCGACTATTGTTCAATGCTTTTGGTTTTATTTCTCCCTTTGGGGCACATAAAACCACTGCCAGTCAAAGATTTTATTATGAAAAGAATCTGATGTCTTATATATTATTGTATAAGTTCTGGACTGTAATCATCTGCACAAGACGAAAATAACTTGTATTTATTTAATTTATTCTTTTTATCACCATATGAATCACTTAAATAAATACTAGGCTTGTGCAGTACATTAGAGTACAGAGCTTTTATTTTAGAAATTTTATTTAAAATTGTCTGAAGTTACTCAATTATTTAGAAACGAAATTATAGTAAATAGTTATTTAATTGCTGTATTATTTTAGTATAAATGTATTTGTATTAAACCGACCTTCACGTTACCATGAAATTAAAAATTAGTTAAGAAAACTTTTCAGTAGTAAAGCAATCTATAAAATTGTTCGGTTGCTACGTTCTTTTCTAGTAAAAAGAAGTCAGTAATTTAATTTATTTTGATTACTTGCACGTATATCATTCGCCAGTTAATTAAAATTAAGCATTAATTCCACTTTTACTTTAGACCCAATGGTATAACGAGTTTATTTACAGAGAATGGTCGGCCATTATATAATTCTGAGCATAGAAACAGGCTTATTGCTTTGTATCGGCTTAATGTATTTGGGACGGTTAGTACGCAATGATAAAGGAGAATGAGTAGGGCTAATACAACATTCCGCCAGGTGGGCTGGCCCTCGTTATAGAATCTTCAATGAATGCAAATAATATGTTACATAATTTTCTTTGCCTTTAACACAATGTTTAATATTTTTTTCTGATTAAAATGCTTTTAGAAAATAAAATAAAAATAATGCTTTCGCATTGATAATTTGAAATAAATTCGGGGTTCGGGCGTTGAATCGGGGCTCATTGAGCTTCTAACCTTTAGAGTTGTCAATTATAACACAGTAAACCAGTTCTTTGTAAGACACTGTTTCAGTCACGTAACGTCGCAAGGTGTTCTCAACATGGAAAACCAGCTTTAGGAATGTTACACGTAAAGTGAGCCCACATTTTTAATCAAATAAGCATCATAAAATTTTCAGCAACGAAAATTTAAAAAATATATACTTTCAAGTTCGTTTATCCGACGGACTCGGTATAATCATGGTTTTACTGTACACAAACCAAAGCAAGCATCAAAAGGCTGTGAATAGAGAGCTACGTAACATTCAGGTCCTCCACAGACCGGCCGTTACGAATGTAGTTCAGCAAGCCGGCTTTCTAAACAATACAACTTGCCTTGAACCTATTCCAAGGCCAGTTATTAATTCCGGAGAAGATTAGTTTTTGAGGTTATGTTCGGGTGCATGATGTAGGCCAACGGCGCCTGGCCTTTAGCCGGAGCTGAAAAACAATGCTTAAATTGCATTCTACAATTATCGGCCACGAGCAACAGGATGTAACTGACTGGCCCTCGTTTAATTGACAGGAGATGAGGGAAAGTGTTTTGTTGGTTTTTTTAAGAATTGTAAAACTGCGTTGAAAGGACTAATGTTATGCAGTTGTCTATTGGTATTTCCTTTCCGTGATTAATTTAGCTCATCTAATGAGTAATTAAATCGTGCGTTTACTTTCAATGTGTGTTATTTTAAATAGTATTTTATAACTGTGCTTTTTCTAAATACATATCAGAAAGGAGAAACAAGGCTAAATAAAACTGAAGATCTGAAAAAATGCTATATTCTTTTACTGCATGCAGCGACACTTGTAGCGAATATCTGAACTAATTCAACGGGAAGTGATACTATTTTCGTTTAAAAATCACATACAAAATTCCGTTATTATTATTACTATACCAAGAGTTATCTGTAACGAATATTTTTTTTTCAAAACATTTTCTTTGCTTAAATAAAGCATTTTTATATGCATATTATTTTGCATATAGCAGTCTTAAACTTTTGTTTTAATTTTTACTCCCTTTAATGCCTTTAAATTATATTGATAAGATTACTATTCTGTAATTATTGTTCGCATGGTAAGTTGGCATTGCAGCTAAAACGTGTGATAGAATGATAACTTTACTAAAACTTTCAGTCAGTAGGTTGTCCGTTCCTACTCGTCTTGAGTAAGGCCTACCAGAAAAGTCCTTTGTTAAAGGTAAAATTCACTTTTATTAAATTTGTTCTTTGAAAATAGCTTGTGAGGTTTTGTTAATATGAATAAAGGCGTACACAAAACTCAAAAATTAATCATTTATCGACCCATAAGTCATCATCATCAGTGATTGTTGCTACTACAAACTCAAATTTTCAACTAACTGTAACATACGACTATGTACTGATAATTTTTTTTTTGTAAAATATATCTTTGTAATTTAATTTGGCAAATACAACTTTAGGAATTTCAATACACTGAATATGGGGTACTATATTAGCATCTCTTGCATGCACACAAATCCAGTTTGTGAATCTTTACTGAAATATATCTTCAGTGAATGACAATATTATAAATAAACGTTTAGCTTTTGAAGAGGGTACTGTTAGGATTCAAAACTTGGAGCAATATTTAAAAACTAATTACATTTTTATAAAAAGCTTAAAGGTACTCTATAATTGTTGTTATAAACAAAATGTTTATAAAGATAGTAATTTTGCAACTAAAACTGTGGTTAATTCTGTTCTTTATAAACAATACAAGTAAAAATTAAATGTTCACAAAGTACTCAGTACATTCAGTCCATTATAATACTAAAAGGTTCATCGCTATTACGACTCCCTTTCTTACACCGTAACTCTCGTTATATCACCGCATTTCTCCAGTTTTCTTAAAGGTCTCGGGGAAACGGGTATTCTACAATCATCGCTATTACGACTCCCTTTCTTACACCGTAACTCTCGTTATATCAACGCATTTCTCCAGTTTTCTTAAAGGTCTCGGGGAAACGGGTATTCTACAATCATCGCTATTACGACTCCCTTTCTTACACCGTAACTCTCGTTATATCACCGCATTTCTCCAGTTTTCTTAAAGGTCTCGGGGAAACGGGTATTCTACAATCATCGCTATTACGACTCCCTTTCTTACACCGTAACTCTCGTTATATCACCGCATTTCTCCAGTTTTCTTAAAGGTCTCGGGGAAACGGGTATTCTACAATCATTGCTTTCTGTCGTCTAATTTATACTATCCCCCCTTGCATTACACGTGCGATTTCCGTCCCCCCAAGTCGCCGATTGCACTGCAAGCTCGCGTCCAGACCAGACGGGTCGAGTCAAGGTCGGGCAAGCCTGCAGACCGGTTTTTCGCCGAGTTCTCGGCCGATCCATTTTACCGGCTACAAAATTGTTTCCAACATGACCCAGCTGTTTTTGTTTTTGTTGTAATGAACTTGTTCTAATTATCTTAACTGGTATTATGGGTTACCATAAACATGAAAAATGGACGGCGCATAAGCCCTTCTGGTAATAGATGAGACGGAGAATGGCGGGTACATGCGGGGGGGGGGGAGTAGAATTCATTTTCAAAAACTGTATGCGTTTTTATATAAAAATATGTTCAAAAATGTTTTTTTTCAAACAATTTACTTTTGTTCGTCAAATTAACACATCATAAATTGATATAAATCAAGGTGTTTTTGTATTAAGACATCATAAGGTTAAAGAGTCTCTTTTTTACGTGTTTTAGAGCTTCTTTAGTTATCAAGACTTACATACACGCGCGCGCCTTTACAAATATTTTTTTGAAAGCATTCGGCGTTTTCGTAGATAGAAAAACGTTTTGAGGGGGTATTATTACAACTTGTAAACATAAAACTAGTTTTTAAACAAAGAAAAAAGTAATGAATAAATTTAAGTAAAAACAAAACAATTTGGCATACATTTTATTCATAAGTAATTACCATTTAATTAAAAACAACCCACTAACATGATGAATAATAGATATTCTGGAATTTTTAGTTTTCTTGTACATATGTTTCACCTTGGATATTTGACGTAGGATACGTCCCGAAATCCATCCCTTGGCTAGGCCCTTGGTGATAAGTCAGTACGTAGACCTACGTCTACGAATACTTACAGACAATCAACGCACTGGCCCAATACCACTTGGCGCAGCCTTTCGAAGATAAGTCGGAGAGCTTTCTATAGACCTCGATATCTTCTGTAAACACAGCCAAGCTAGACGATCTGCTTTGAAGCCAAAGCCTCTGTTGACATTACCTCATCCAAAGGTTATTTATAGAACTGTTTGATAAAATCCAATAAAACTGATAAGGTGCAATCATTTCGGATTATTGGTTGGAACTGTGGTTAATGTAAAGCCTGAGCAAACACACGGGCGATAAAACCCTCAGAGGACTCAGTTACCCTCAAACTAGCTACAGCAGATATAACCGCTAGCAATGTAGTTAAAAGAGGCGTCTACTCGTTACACATCAGGACACAATGAAGCGCCGGTGAAGTGAATGGATGCGTAGTACAGTCGCTTACCTGCTCTCAGTCAAGTCCCCTTCACTCGATTAGAGAGAGGTAGGGGAGGTAGAGAGTGAAAGAGTAATTCCGTTGTAGTTTTAAGACGACATCGCTTACCTGCTCTCAGTCAGGTCCCCTTCACCCGATTAGAGAGAGAGAGAGGTAGGGGAGGTAGAGAGTGAGAGAGTAATTCCGTTTTAGTTTTAAGACGACATCGCTTACCTGCTTTCAGTCAGGTCCCCTTCACCCGATTAGAGAGAGAGAGAGAGAGGTAGGGGAGGTAGAGAGTGAGAAAGTAATTCCGTTTTAGTTTTAAGACGACATCATCGCTTACCTGCTCTCAGTCAGGTCCCCTTCACCCGATTAGAGAGAGAGGTAGGGGAGGTAGAGAGTGAAAGAGTAATTCCGTTGTAGTTTTAAGAAGACATCATCGCTTACTTGGTCTCAGTCAGGTCCCCTTCACCTGATTAGAGAGATAGGTAGAGGAGGTAGAGAGTGAGAGAGTAATTCCGTTGTAGTTTTAAGACGACATCATCGCTTACCTACTCTCAGTCAGGTCCCCTTCACCCTATTAGAGAGAGAGAGAGAGAGAGAGAGAGAGAGCGAGAGAGAGTGAGAGAGTAATTCCATTGTAGTTTTAAGACGACATCATCGCTTACCTGCTCTCAGGCAGGTCCCCTTCACCCGATTAGAGAGAGAGAGAGAGAGGGGGGGGGGAGGTACAGAGTGAAAGAGTAATTCCGTTGTAGTTTTAAGACATCATCGCTTACCTGCTCTCAGTCAGGTCCCCTTCACCCGATTAGGAGAGAGGTGGGGGAGGGAGAGAGTGAGAGAGTAATTCCGTTGTTGTTTTAAGACGACATCATCGCTTACCTGGTCTCAGTCATGTCCCCTTCACCCGATTAGAGAGAGAGTGGGGGAGGTAGAGAGTGAGAGAATAATTCCGTTGTTGTTTTAAGACATCATCGCTTACGAAGGATAGGAAGGATTAAGGTAGGCCACGCACATTTCTAGTAGAGGATCCCTGGCATCGTCGCCTGTTTATCGTACATCTAATGTTTATAGGGATTATAATGAAACCTATCGCCAATCACCTAAATGAAACCGAGCACACACACACACACACACACACACACACACACACACACACACACACACACACACACACACACACACACACACACACACACACGCGCGCGCACACACACGCACACACACGCACGCACGCGCGCACACACACATACACACACACACACACACACACACACACACACACACACACACACACACACACACACACACACACACACACATTAACCATGAGAAGTCTAACCATCAACATTCATGAACCACATCTCAACAGACTAGAACAACACAGAAAAACACAAAATACAAAAATACAAAACGACAAATCCAACACAAATCACACATACTCTTTGGCACTATTGAAAGCCTGCCTTTAAAACCATTACCACTTAACCCAACTCCAAGCGGAAAATTTAGACACTAATGAAGATCGCCACGGATGCGATTGAAAACGTTCTGTCTCAGTGGTTTTTACAAATTTACAAACAAATTAAGGTTGGGGTAGTCATAAACTTCTGTAAAGTCTTTAATTAAATTTCCCCGAACGTAATGGACTACAAAAGTTAATAGTTACACCCCTTTGTAAAAAGAAGGATAGGATGTGGAGTTACATATAGAACAAAAAAAGGACATCATAATAGTTTTGTAGCAGAATTATGGTAGAATGATGACATTGCGTGGTTAGGATCGCTTTCCTAAAGTAGACCTGTTCTCAAACGGGGTGAAAGATGTGTTTAATCTGTACTCGGTAACAGAAAAGGCTAGAACAAGTAATGAAAAATAAAAAAAATTTAAAGTCAATTCCTGCTGAGGTCGACAAAATAAATTATTTTATAATTACAATTAAATTAAATATGTACAGGCTTATACATATGACAGAATCACACTATTACGTGACAAAATAGAAAGCGAAGTTCCTTAGAGTTTTACATTTTCCTATCTATACAGTATATAGTGCTGGACTATTATTTTTGTTTGTTACCATTTATTCGCTTTCTTTTTTTCGTTTCTAATTTATGAAGCTGATGGTGGCCTATAACTTCTCTTATAATTTCATCTACATCATTAACTAATAGATTTTTAGCTTTGGGAAAGTTGGCTCAGTGTCAAAGTGCTGGATTTCAAACATTTAGTTCCATGTTTAAATCCTACCGGAACATCAAGTATTAATAAATTTTAATTATTGAATAAATATTTGAAAAAACTATATTAACATCGATTGCCAGAAGGCTATAGTAGATTAATATAGAAAAAAATGTATTTGAACTTGGTGGGATGCATAAAAACGGGTTTTATTAACGATTAAAAATTTGTACAAGATATATATATATATATATATATATATATATATATATATATATATATATATATATATATATATATATATATAAGGAGAGTATGAGCTAATTGAAGAAATTGAAAAAAGGAAGTAAAAAAAATACTTCACTTTATTAAAATTGAGGCCAAAATAGGTATATTTACGAAGTAACTCAGTAATCCGACGCTATTATTAACTAACTCTCCATGGTGTAGATTCCTTAACTCTCCATGGTGTAGATACCTTAACTCTCCATGGTGTAGATTCCTTAACTCTCCATGGTGTAGATTCCTTAACTCTCCATGGTGTAGATTCCTTAACTCTCCATGGTGTAGATTCCTTAACTCTCCATGGTGTAGATTCCTTAACTCTCCATGGTGTAGATTCCTTAACTCTCCATGGTGTAGATTCCTTAACTCTCCATGGTGTAGATTCCTTTTGTTGAAAATTAATAAATAATGTAAACCGCTTTATATAAATTTTCATTGAAATTGCGGTTTAGTCCAGAAATATTTGGAGTAATTTTAAAATATTTAAATCGAAAGGAATTTGTATTATATTTTCTAATATACATGTAGTATACTAGGCTACAATCGAAATGTACATAATTTTCTCATATTTATCTCCGTAAATAGTTCGGTCAAAATATTTCCGTAAATACTGCCAAAATACTACTATTGCTAAAATATTTCAGTGAATTGGTGTTTAATTCGAGCTCCATCACGTCTATATCATTGTTTAACAAAACCTGAAGTTAAATGTATTTTAAAAACTCCGTGGCTCGCTGAATATAGGAAGTCTCAAACACAGGTGCCCGTCAAACCGGAAATAGGGAGGGATCCCTCCCGGAAACCATTTAGGTTTTTTACATAAAACATTCCTTGCACTTCAGTGGGAAGTAATATTTTTTGTTCAACGTAATTTTGCCTTTGTTCAGAGTGGAACAGTATTCTCCAACGCTGCTAGAAATGTCACTTGTGGAAAATATTGTTCAGAGTGGAACAGTCTCCAACGCTGCTATAAATGTCACTTGTGGCAAATATTGTTCAGAGTGGAACAGTATTCTCCAACGCTGCTAGAAATGTCACTTGTGGCAAATATTGTTCAAAGTAGAACAGTATTCGCCAAGGCTGCTAGAAATGTCACTTGTGGCAAATATTGTTCAAAGTAGAACAGTATTCTCCAACGCTGCTAGAAATGTCACTTGTGGCAAATATTGTTCAGAGTGGAACAGTATTCTCCAACGCTGCTAGAAATGTCACTTGTGGCAAATATTGTTCAAAGTAGAACAGTATTCTCCAACGCTGCTAGAAATGTCACTTGTGGCAAATATTGTTCAGAGTAGAACAGTATTCTCCAACGCTGTTAGAAATGTCACTTGTGGCAAATATTGTTCAGAGTAGAACAGTATTCTCCAACGCTGCTAGAAATGTCACTTGTGGCAAATATTGTTCAGAGTAGAACAGTATTCTCCAACGCTGCTAGAAATGTCACTTGTGGCAAATATTGTTCAGAGTAGAACAGTATTCTCCAAGGCTGCTAGAAACGTCACTTGTGGCAAATATTGTTCAGAGTGGAACAGTCTCCAACGCTGCTAGAAATGTCACTTGTGTGAAATAAAAATAATAATGACATGTTTTACACAAGAATTATTGATTTCTGTTTAACCACATACTATTAATGAACGTGGTGTTTTGAGTGTGTATTAATTTTTTTAACTATAAGTATCATCCCCCCCCCCAAAAAATGTAAGAAACATAAAACAAACGGAGTCTAGTCAATCGTTACTATATCATACAAAATAACACACTCCAAGGTACAAAATGATAAAAAGTACTGATCGCGAACGTAGGGTTGCTTCGTATTAAGCATACATGTTTATTTCTATAAACGCCCTGAAGATGGTTGCAATGTCGGCGAAACCCTCATAAGAATTTGTTTGAATATTTATATTCTTTGGAATGTGTGGTTTTATTGCCATGATATTGTTTTGAGTTATCGTCATCCTCAGGACAGCTATTATTATCAATTTTAACTGTTGAACGCATTCCAAAACGTAGCTATTCATATAACACATTAGTTGTATATAATATAATTTTTTATAATTAACGAACTCTCGACCAAATTTCCTTAATAAATTCAGTGATTCTTTCCGGAGTGCCGTCAAGTAAAATTGAACGCAGTATATTGAAACGTGACGGTAAAATCTCTGTTGCCATGTGAAATAGAACGAGCTATATGAAATTTGGGCACAGTTATTACGTGTCTCGTTTTTGTAGTCACCTAACTCCCACGCAAACGTTCTGTTGGGCGCAGATAAGTAGCGTTCAGCTTGCATTAGTAGATAACGGAACAAGGCCATCACAAGGTTGTCGGTGACATTTTGCAAGTGGTGCTCTCAAACTCTGATAACAATGTGTCAGTTGTAAATCAACATTTACGTAGCACTCGACGAACTGGCGAAACTATATCGTACAGTTTATATTTGCAATGTTTCTGTTGAAATTTTTACCTTTTCATATCCGTGGCCAAGGAAGGACTACAGGGGGGGGGGCCGTGATCGAACTGAAATGATACATTAATACAAGTAACTCCAAAACACAAAATATATTTATTAATATTATTTTTGCTCCTACAATGTAAGCGAAATATATGTATAAGGTTGGTTGATGCAATAGATATATATTATGGTTTCAAGGTCTTGCTATGTGTTGTTAATTATGTGTTACAGTTAGCATGGAATTTTGGAAGAGTCGTGTTCTCGTATAAACAATAAGGAAGGCGGCGAGAGCCGGACACAACTAAAGATGAGAAATAAACAGCAAAGATAAGCTTTACGATAATTAGCGGTTACAAAAATCACTGAAGGTCTTAGTTTTAATATTCGCCTTAGTTAAGACCTGCCTTGGGGGTGCTTCAAAATGATCGGTCAGTTTAGTCTATTGAACTTTTGAAGAATATAGAAAGGCTGACTTTGGCTTATCATTACCTAACCTAACCTAACTCACTTTAACCCAATCTAGTCTATACTAACCTAACCTTGCCCAACTCAACTCAGACTAACCTAAACTATTGAGCTTTTGAAGAATATAGAAAGGCTGACTTTGGCTTATCATTACCTAACCTAACCTAACTCACTTTAACCCAATCTAGTCTATACTAACCTAACCTTGCCCAACTCAACTCAGACTAACCTAAACTATTGAGCTTTTGAAGAATATAGAGAAGATAACGTTAGGTTATCGTTACCTAACCTAACCCAACTCAATCTAACCTAACCTAACCCATTCTAATCTATTAAACTTTTGAAGAGAATACAAAGGATGACTGGGTTATTATTCCTAACCTAACACAACCTAAGCCAACGTAACCTAATCTATTATGACTCCTAGTATGGCGGACGTTGAGTGGTGTGGAGACCTCTTGTAACCTTCCAAAACAAAACGGACTGTACATTAGACTTTCTGGCTGTAGAGTAAGTCGAAGACAGATATCTGCATCCTATGCTTTACCATAGACTGTACCGGTACAGAAATTAAATAATTTTGTTGTTGCTATGATATTATTTATTACTACACTAAATTTGCATTATTTAAATTACAGTAAAAACTGTAAACCATAGCTTTCGTGTGAAATTAATATAGTAAAGTGGCAAAATTACAAGTTATAGCGTTTCCTTCAAGCTAATAAAGGATCAAGAAAAAAGCTTTAAAATAAGCATTAAATTATTTTTAATCCCCTTTTTTGTCTCTATATTTTGGCATAAGGAAACGGGTTAGTAGCTCGCGTAGCCTATTGTGAATGTGTTTCGTTAAAGAACACGCGTCGAACTACAAAAGAATTTGTCGTGATATCTTCTGTAAATATATTTACTTTCCGAGTTTAAGTAATAAAATGCCAACATGGGCTTTCTTCTCTTCCTACTAACGGATTAAACAAAATTCCGTATCCAAGCAACATCCTTAAATAACTCTTGAAAAGAATGTAAATTATTGTTGTTTTTTCAAAACATCTTCCCTAATTACAATTTACGAGCGCGCAAAGAATAGGGCAAGTGTGTTTGAGGAATGCGCATCGTCACTTTATAATTACCCGCTTGCCCACTGTCAAGGCGTGTCCACTGGTAGGCTCAAAGCTTTCCCCAACTTTAAGGAAGTCAAGTTGGCAACAATGCTTCCTGTTGACTTACGACTTGAGCATAGTTTTGCATAGTTTCACTAACGTAGAAAGTTAATCTTTTTTCGTCGACACATTAGTTCCTTTTTTCATAGGTTCCGTGACAGGTTTGGGTTTGTTAATCTGGTTGATTAAAATGAGATATTCAGATGTTTCAAAAGAGAATTTTGTATGAGAATTAAAATTATAAAGGATTTTGTCAAAGTAGCGCTTTTATTCAATCAGGGAATTGTGGTTTGCATGTGAAAAAAAGCAATATTTCTCATTCTAATCTCTTTAGTTTTCTTCTCTCGGAGTTCTCGGAACTCCAGGACAGTGGTGTAAGGAATACAGTGGCCTATCTGAAACGTTGAATCCCTACTAGCAGCACCTCGTAACATTAAGTAAAATATAAAAGGCAAATGTTTGTACAATAGACAGTACAGTGGTGTAAGGAATACAGTGGCCTATCTAAAACGTTGAAACCCTACTAGCAGCACCTCGTAACCTTTAGTAAAATATAAAAGGCAAATGTTTGTACAATAGACAGTACAGTGGAAACGGCCATAAGCAGAAAAATTATAGCCTTTCTAGGAATAAAAAGTATCCCTGCACCCGATATAGTGCTGATCATGTAACAGTCCACTTGTCCTTCAAGATCGCAGTAGGCGAGACGGGCGGTAGAGGGTCGTTGTAAATACTTTCCTACAAACATGATAAGGGCTGAGAAAACACTGACTTACATGAGACGGTCGGTATTAGAAAAATTCGACCTAAAACTCACTTCTTATGATTAGAGTCATCCATACACTGGGTTGGCGTCACGGTAGTGTACCAGCTAGAAACCAACTAAACGAACGTTGGCAAGACCTGCTCACCCGCCCCAAACTCAACCATGCTATTGACGACATAACTGCTCGGTACTGGGAGGCTCGGCGTCAAATGGCCCAACTGCCACAGACAGGCGTTGTAAAGTAAAGTAAGTAAGAAAAATTCGATGATAAATTAGCTTCGGCATGAAATAAGAAACAATCTTGAAATATTTGTAGACATATCGGATGCAGAAGCTGTTTTTGTATAGCACAATCTGAAAAGTGCGAATCTCATGCGATCTCTCAGGATCAAGTACACCTTTACGTAGACCAAACTATACGTCGCCTGTATACTGCTGGCGGTCGGATAACATGTCAATCTGACGATGTATCAAACACTTCCAGCAGTTTCTATGCTTTCCTGACTTCAAATACCTTTGAAGACGTCTACATTTAATTGCATCATTTACTCTGAAACTTGAGACCATTTTCCATCATTCTGAGCACGTCTTTCCTGTGCAGCGATAACATTATTACATGGAACATTTTAACATGAAATAAAGTAACATTTTATTACTGAAGAAATAAACGTTCGTTAAGTTGGTTTCTACCTCAGTTGGTTCAGTGTTTGGATGACTCTAATCGGTTCAGTGTTTGGATGACTCTAATCGGTTCAGTGTTTGGATGACTAATCGGTTCAGTGTTTGGATGACTCTAATCGGTTCAGTGTTTGGATGACTCTAATCGGTTCAGTGTTTGGATGACTAATCGGTTCAGTGTTTGGATGACTCTAATAGGTTCAGTGTTTGGATGACTCTAATCGGTTCAGTGTTTGGATGACTCTAATCGGTTCAGTGTTTGGATGACTAATCGGTTCAGTGTTTGGATGACTCTAATCGGTTCAGTGTTTGGATGACCCTAATCGGTTCAGTGTTTGGATGACTCTAATCGGTTCAGTGTTTGGATGACTCTAATCGGTTCAGTGTTTGGATGACTAATAGGATCAGTGTTTGGATGACTCTAATCGGTTCAGTGTTTGGATGACTCTAATCGGTTCAGTGTTTGGATGACTCTAATCGGTTCAGTGTTTGGATGACTCTAATCGGTTCAGTGTTTGGATGACTCTAATCTGTTAAGTGTTTGGGTGACTCTAATAGGTTCGGTGTTTGGGTGACTCTAATCGGTTCGGTGTTTGGGTGACTGTAATCGGTTCAGTGTTTGGATGACTCTAATCAGTTCAGTGTTTGGATGACTCTAATCTGTTAAGTGTTTGGGTGACTCTAATAGGATCGGTGTTTGGGTGACTCTAATCGGTTCAGTGTTTGGATGACTCTAATCGGTTCAGTGTTTGTATGACTCTAATCGGTTAAGTGTTTGGATGACTCTAATCGGTTCAGTGTTTGGATGACTCTAATCAGTTTAGTGTTTGGATGACTCTAATCGGTTCAGTGTTTGGATGACTCTAATCGGTTCAGTGTTTGGATGACTCTAATCGGTTCAGTGTTTGGGTGACTCTAATCTGTTAAGTGTTTGGGTGACTCTAATCGGTTCGGTGTTTGGGTGACTCTAATCGGTTCAGTGTTAGGGTGACTCTAATCGGTTCAGTGTTTGGATGACTCTAATCGAATAACCAAGTCTCTTGCTATAACTCTCTCTCGCATTTAGGCACAGTGGGGCACAAAACACATTGGTTCTCGCGGACAGATATACTGTATGTAGCAGCGACGTTCGAGTCAGTAAGCCCTACCACTTCCCACTCTAAATGTAAAGTAGGCAGTTGCGCATCGAATAACCAAGTCTCTTGCTATAACTCGTGACCTATAATTGTATTATTCCAGACATTTGTGTCTGTTTAAGACAGAGAGCAGAATGAGGCTATAAAGGATGATCCACTGGTGCCACTGAATCATACTGGTATACTCTGCCTATGCGATTTATTTGTAACTCATAAAGAGATGTTGACTCAAAGTAACTCATAATACTCCCTCTACGTTTTACTGTGTACATCGGTTATGAGAATTTCTATTTCCTTCAGTATTATTTTGTTACTCATAAAGAGATGTTGACTCAAAGTAACTCATAATACTCCCTCTACGTTTTACTGTGTACATCGGTTATGAGAATTTCTATTTCCTTCAGTATTATTTTGTTACTTATAAAGAGATGTTGACTCAAAGTAACTCATAATACTCCCTCTACGTTTTACTGTGTACATCGGTTATGAGAATTTCTATTTCCTTCAGTATTATTTTGTAACTCATAAAGAGATGTTGACTCAAAGTAACTCATAATACTCCCTCTACGTTTTACTGTGTACATCGGTTATGAGAATTTCTATTTTCTTCAGTATTATTTTGTTACTTATAAAGATGTTCCAGAGATAAAATTACTTCTGTGATAAGACCAAAAAAACTTTGCCATGGTTTTTAAAACACGTCCAGCTGCCGTCAACTGCAGCCTTCAAGAGTATCCGCTTCGCATATTCGGGCTCCAAGGAATACATGTTCCCCGGTACATATAAATCAAGCATTTGCTTAATGAACATGTACCGTTATGTGTTATATGCAAGCCCTCCTTCTTTCAAAGTAATTGACTTGTCCGGGTGTCCTGTTGGAGAAAAGTTGCCCGGCCACTCAGCGACTCCCCGGCCTCAAGTCGATAAATTATGCAGCACCATTGTCAGACTTTTGCCAACATGCTTGTTTGCAATTATGTACAACTTGGATTCGGTAATGACAGAAGCTGACTGTTTGTAAGGATGCAAATCCTATTTTTACCGTCACTTTTATCTGCAATATCACGTTTAGCTTGACAGTTAGTTATTGCTTATTAATTTATTTTCAGTTTTCTGGTTCACAATTACATACTTGTTTCGTACTGTCTGCCTTTCGTGTCTCCTGCTTTATCAGACACATCAACTAGTCCACCCGGGTAGAGTGTATACACCTATCGTCACCCCTGTGTAGAGCTGGCTGGCCTACTTTAGGAAATCTCCAGTTGTTCACTGTACCAGGAGAACATCTCCTTAGTCCTACATAGTCCCGTCCTTCGTACAATAATGTTTAACCCTAGTTGAACTCTAGTTTAACCCGCTTTAGAGTAAGTATACTTCACGTAAGGTACCCTGGATATGTGATCCCTTGACCCACGTCATGCTCTCCTACTATGATATTCTGCTATTGTTCTAACAGACGTGTTAACGCCCCTTACTTAAGGATTAAAGATCTTAGTCCTACCTACATTTTCAAGTTTTCCCATCTTTCTTAGGTGATACTACTCATACAGACTGGTCGCCTGAAAAGTACAAAAATCTCACGTTCATTCCTACTTAGAACCTTGCTCTCGTCCTCAGTTCTTTCCTAACAATTCCTTCACTAGACAAGCCAATCTCTCTTCCTAACACTCAATCCCTGAGTAAGACTAATCTCACGCTTGTTGTACAGTACGGACCACGTAACCGTGCACTTGGCCTTGAGGGATCACAGTAGTCGAAATGGAGGGGCATGTTTAGCCGCGGCACACACTTTAGAAACTAATGTACTAGAGTGTTTAAGTTAAAACATCATTTAACTGTTGAGTAAGTACTTTGTTGGTATGCACGATTTAAAGTGCCATAGATTAATCCGAAGATATAAGTTAATCCTAAATATTAAAAAAAAAAACCTCTGTCGACTCGTCAATATATTGTGTAACGTCGTGAAAAATTAAAAGATAGTCATTTGTGCAATAATCTATGACATTTTCAACAACTCTAAATAAAGCTTAGAGCAAGCAAATTTTTAGAAGATATCAGAATAAGATAGAGGGCAAGCACTCCCTTGTTTGTAAATGAGGTTGTTAGGCTAGTCGTACTGATACTGTTTTTTGTTATGGACGTATGTCTTGTTATTCTAGAATGAGAGTAAGACTTGCAGTTAATGCTTCTATTGATTTATAAAAATTGCATCAAAATCCGTAAACCTGTGTTCGAAGGTAACGAAACGATATTTCTAAGTTTTGAACCTATAGACGATTTATTACGATTTATTGTAGACGTTTTATTGTAGATGTTTTATTGTAGACGATTTATTGTAGACGTTTTATTGTAGACGTTTTATTGTAGACGATTTATTGTAGACGTTTTATTGTAGACGATTTATTGTAGACGTTTTATTGTAGACGTTTTATTGTAAACGTTTTATTGTAAACGTTTTATTGTAAACGTTTTATTGTAGACGTTTTATTGTAAACGTTTTATTGTAGACGATTTATTGTAGACGTTTTATTGTAGACGTTTTATTGTAAACGTTTTATTGTAGACGATTTATTGTAGACGTTTTATTGTAGACGTTTTATTGTGGATGTTTTATTGTAGACGTTTTATTGTAGACGTTTTATTGTAGATGTTTTATTGTAGATGTTTTATTGTAAACGTTTTATTGTAGACGTTTTATTGTAGATGTTTTATTGTAAACGTTTTATTTTAGACAATTTCCATACCTTTTACCCTTTTTTTGTTATTAATGCAGTAGAATCTCTGTTGTTGAAACAGTAGATGCCCCATCCGAGTTCTCGAGAATCCGGGTTAGCCAGAGACTAAGGAAAAATTAAAATAAGACATTGTACTTACATATAAATTCCTTTATATTTATCAAACCAAGAGTATTTATTCTGTGCAGTATATGAACGTATATACTGGTAAACTCATTGGATTTAATTTCTCGACAAACAAATCTGTCAATTTTTGCTGTATAAATTTTGTAAACCGCTTTGGTACTGTGAGATCCCGCAGTATTTTCAGCATATGAAGCAAAAAAAGACATTATTTTGTTTTTCTGTACGTTTTGATGTTTTTATTGTTGCGCTAGACTTTTTACGTTCGTACTGTACTTATTTGATTTTATGTTATTTCTTATTTATTGTTTTTTGTTGTACTTCAAAACCACCTGGGAGATCCGAGTTAACGGGGTCCGACTTATAGAGGTTCTACTGTTAAATAAGGAAGAAATTACGGGCGTGGAGTTTGTAAAACCTCTTTGATTAAAAACCAGCATTAGAAAGGAACATCGGCATTGAAGGTTGATTTCTTTGAACAAAAGATACTCAACCGACCTTGTCAGTCATCCCGTATCTGTTTACTATTATTTAAATTGTATTTATATTTGTATAATTAATTTTAAGAACCAGTTGATGTGACCTTGATTCCATTGATTTCCATTACGGCGTCCAGTAGCAGTGGGCTGTTAAGGCCAGTTGTTATAGACTCGTTTGTTATAGAGACTTAATACTGTAAGGTGTCGTGGGCGGCAGCTACAAGTCGGTTACGCCATACGTAACAGACTGTCCATGCCATGGAGAGGGGTTGGATTCCCGACCAAGACGTCCTTCACTACACTGGTTCACAATCTTCTGGTTAGCCACTGAAGAAGCTGCCGAACTTGGACAATCGTATCCAATGCTTACCTATATCCGGCCACAGAAGAATGTGGTTTTGCCAACATTTAGGCTCGTGTTTTCGGGGACTCAGAACCCTATATAAATTTAAAAAATATTTGTCCCGAATCGCTTAATTTCGACAAATGAATATTTCTTCTTAAAGGATGTGTATTTTCGGGTCTTGGTTTAAGGTGTAAATAATCGTGGTTTATTTCATCTTACCATTAATCTCAGGCCTATATCTTTATCCAATGCGCCTGACATTTTATACTTTTCCGCTTGAAATTCTTCTGCTGTCAATTTTCTCACTTCTCCGCGATGTTCAAACTTCACAGAGCACAGTTCCAGATCCCACATTTGATAGAAATATTCATCGAGACAAAAGAATGTTAATCCTCGGGTCGATTATAGAATTTCGTGTATTTTTCTTTTCTATTATTTATTATTTTTTTTTATTAAAAAGAAAGTGATATAGTGTTAACAAAATCTGTATCCTGAAAGCTGTAATGATTTGGTAAAATATTGTCTTGTATCGAACGGAAATGCTTGGGGAACTACTTCATGTATGTAGTATAGATGATTGGCCTTCATCCCCAGCTTGATTTCTCTTTCGCCCTGTACTCCACAGATGTTCAAATATCGCGGAATAATTTATAAGTGCATTAGACCAGTTTTATTGAAATAGTTCACAAAGAAATGTAAGAAAGAGAGTTTGTTAAAAATGTTTACATATTTCCGGGTTGTTTAATGAACAAGAATATCTTATTACGCATTTGATAACACCTTAAGCGACATCATTGGCGGATTTCAGGGGGGGCTTTGGGGGTTAAGCCCCTCCCAAAATATAGGAAAGTGAAAATTTTTAAACTATAAAATAACACTATAAGTGTAAACTAAAATGCCATTTCCGATGTCTGCGTTCGTCCCCGATTTAAATCCACTTGATAATTAGCAGAATATGTTTAAAAACCTATATATATTAATCACTATAATACCATACTGTAATCATTAATAAATAGAGCCACTCACAATGTAATAAGTAAGCGATTTGAATTATAAATATATGGTAAATGGGGCTAAATAATTCGTGTGTGATAATACATAGCAGGCGTGTACCTGTTTCCCTCAGATAGAAGACCCTTAGAGTTTACACTGTATCTACCATAGATATTTTCTGAACGGGGGAACCTTTTTCCTGTCTTTACACCAACCAGCCCTCCCCAAAATATTTTTTTGGATCCGTTCCTGCGCGACATGGAAAACAGCAATTTTTATTTCCAGCCTAAAGCCCTATATTCCTAATTCCTACCAGTAACCATTGTCTCGAAACGCTGCAAATCTTGGGAAACATCAAAGCCCCTCATTCGGCGTGGACTGGGAAACTTAATAAATTATTAATACCATTTTGTTAACTTTGTTTTAATACCAAAAAAGTCAAGTTATTACTAAATAGATAATTACGTAGACAATTAAGTATTCTAAACACATTGTTTTATATACAACTACAATAAAATTTTTATATACACAGCTGTTTAGCCTTAACAAGCAAGTGCTGCCAACCTAACTCTGCCTAAACACAAAATCCCCAATTGGGGCTCATTCAAGAGATATTTTGTCGATCAGTATTGGCAAGAAGCAAATCGACTGAGGATGGTTAAATCGAGACCACATTACCTTTTATGAGGTTGCTGGTAAGGTATCTTTACCACACAAATCTAAGTTAGTTAGCCTTCTTCTAGAAGAGGTTCTCTTTTCATATTTATTGCTAGGGATAACAGAAGCTGAAGTTAGTTATAGGCGTATATTCACATTTAAATTGACACTATCTTGTGGATAAGTTGCTATAGGCCTTCTGTTGTAAGGATAACTGCTTTTTTAAACTTTTTAATCCTAAAAGTTAATAAACTTAACATTTCACAACACAAAACCTTTATTCTGACATCAACAACTACGTATTTTGTAAAGTTAACAAAATACAAGTATAACAGGATACGTGTTGTAGAGGGAACTATGTGAACAGTTTCCAACTATTATACTATGTATCAAGAAATCCGGCTAAACAGCGACGAAACCACAAAGGAAAATATTGTACCAAATATATGAAGACATGGTATTCTTGACAAAGTTCGAACATTGTGTGTGTGTGTGTGTTTGCGTGCGTGCGTGTGTGTGCGCGCGCGCGCGTGTGTGTGTGGGTGGGTGTGGTGTTTCCGTGTTTAAGGCGATCAGTTATTATTGATTATCACCAATGAAAGAAATGGAATGTATTGTGAATATATAGAATTAAGGACATTCACTTCATGGTATAGAATATAGGGAAGGATCATGACTTGCGTGTGTAGTGTCGTATATACCCGAAGTAGTTTACATACCTATTCCACATTTGTTTGATAGTTCGTTAATTATCTACAAGCAGCAAATTGAAGTAGTGCGAATCTAGTAAGAACGTGGAGTACAATATACTGTGTAAATGCAGTCAGCTATGAACAGAAAGTACCGTTGTCCGTTAGGAAAACATCTCAATGCTATTTCCTTTCCACGAAAATCAAGTGTTAAAAATTGCATACATTTCGATTCGACCAACCTCTGTTTGTGATGGATGGATGCATATTTTTTGCCAACGTTGTAGATGTGGGAAGAAGGCGCAGGATCGGTGCGGGAGGCTGTGGAATTCCTTCGGCAGATTGGACGCGGTCATTGTCTGGCGAACACGTCATCCGACAGAGAATCTCGCCTTCGATCGACCGAAATGCCTCGCGCTGATTCATACTCGACGCGAAGAAATAAATAAATGGTGCAATTTGCCGAAAATACATTTTGATTTCCCTTTTTGTGAAATTACACTCGTGGGCCTCTTTATTCCATTCATACGGGTCGATGTGCTTGGTTAGAAAACAAACTCAGGTCGTCAAAGATGAGTGAATGTGTCAGTGTGTGTTTTGCGTGTTAGGAGTTATTTGTGGTGGCACAAAGAACTTGAATCTCTTCTTAGTGGAGTGTTAGGTGTTGTTTGGGGTTCTACAAAGGACTTAAAAAACTCTTCTTAGTGCAGCCTTTGCTTGATTTATCCGGTTTATCTTTCAAGAAATATTTATTCATGCTTTGAAAGTTAATGAATAAACGATATTTTCCGTCTCAAAACAATTTATTTATTTGGAACTCAGATAATTTTATTTCATTTTGTGTTTTGGCTCATTTTATTAATAGCGCGAGAAAATGTATGAAGATATTCCTCTCGTCACAGAGAGGGAAGGCATTGCTGAGAGGAAGCTGTAATGGGTGGATATGTAGGTAAGTGGAAGGTAGTGAAAAGGCTTCATATCTCCACTTTCAACCTATCTTCGAATATCGGGTAGACACTTCTTCAGAACAGAGCTGTCACACGTCCCTGCCCACTGGTTGCCTATTCCAAGTACTAGAAGGCATTATACCTCTTCCTTAATCCTATCTAATTCCATTTGCTTTCCATATTCTTTATTTTGAAAAGGGGTGTAACAGGTTAACCCCCCCCCCGCACACGTGATGCCATAATCCTTTCTGTGTTCCCTACCAGGAGGCTTCATACCCCTTCCTTAATCCTATCTAATTCCATTTGCTTTTCCATATTCTTCATTTTGAAAAGGGGTGTAACAGGTTAACCCCCCGCACACGTGATGCCATAATCCTTTCTGTGTTCCCTACCAGGAGGCTTCATACCCCTTCCTTAATCCTATCTAATTCCATTTGCTTTTCCATATTCTTTATTTTGAAAAGGGGTGTAACAGGTCATCCCCCCCGCACACGTGATGCCATAATCCTTTCTGTGTTCCCTACCAGGAGGCATTATACCCCTTCCTTAATCCTATCTAATTCCATTTGCTTTTCCATATTCTTTATTTTGAAAAGGGCTGTAACAGGTCAACCCCTCTGCACACGTGATGCCATAATCCTTTCTGTGTTCCCTACCAGGAGGCTTCATACCCCTTCCTTAATCCTATCTAATTCCATTTGCTTTTCCATATTCTTTATTTTGAAAAGGGGTGTAACAGGTCATCCCCCCCGCACACGTGATGCCATAATCCTTTCTGTGTTCCCTACCAGGAGGCATTATACCCCTTCCTTAATCCTATCTAATTCCATTTGCTTTTCCATATTCTTCATGTTGAAAAGGGGTGTAACAGGTTAACCCCCCCCGCACACGCGGTGACATAATCCTTTCTGTGTTCCCTACCAGGAGGCATTATACCCCTTCCTTAATCCTATCTAATTCCATTTGCTTTTCCATATTCTTCATGTTGAAAAGGGGTGTAACAGGTTAACCCCCCCGCACACGTGATGCCATAATCCTTTCTGTGTTCCCTACCAGGAGGCATTATACCCCTTCCTTAATCCTATCTAATTCCATTTGCTTTTCCATATTCTTCATTTTGAAAAGGGGTGTAACAGGTTAACCCCCCCCCCCCCCGCACACGTGATGCCATAATCCTTTCTGTGTTCCCCACCAGGAGGCTTCATACCCCTTCCTTAATCCTATCTAATTCCATTTGCTTTTCCATATTCTTCATTTTGAAAAGGGGTGTAACAGGTCATCCCCCCCGCACACGTGATGCCATAATCCTTTCTGTGTTCCCTACCAGGAGGCATTATACCCCTTCCTTGATCCTATCTAATTCCATTTGCTTTTCCATATTCTTCATTTTGAAAAGGGGTGTAACAGGTTAACCCCCCCCCCCCCGCACACGTGATGCCATAATCCTTTCTGTGTTCCCTACCAGGAGGCTTCATACCCCTTCCTTAATCCTATCTAATTCCATTTGCTTTTCCATATTCTTCATTTTGAAAAGGGGTGTAACAGGTTAACCCCCCCCCCCGCACACGTGATGGCATAACCCTTTCTGTGTTCCCTACCAGGAGGCATTATACCCCTTCCTTAATCCTATCTAATTCCATTTGCTTTTCCATATTCTTCATTTTGAAAAGGGGTGTAACAGGTTAAACCCCCCCCCCCCACACGTGATGCCATAATCCTTTCTGTGTTCCCTACCAGGAGGCTTCATACCCCTTCCTTAATCCTATCTAATTCCATTTGCTTTTCCATATTCTTCATTTTGAAAAGGGGTGTAACAGGTTAACCCCCCCCCCCCGCACACGTGATGCCATAATCCTTTCTGTGTTCCCTACCAGGAGGCTTCATACCCCTTCCTTAATCCTATCTAATTCCATTTGCTTTTCCATATTCTTCATTTTGAAAAGGGGTGTAACAGGTTAACCCCCCCCCCCCGCACACGTGATGCCATAATCCTTTCTGTATTCCCTACCAGGCGTACTGCTAGTATGAGGTACCCTTACTCCATACACGCCCTTCATCATGGAATCTCTCCCGCTTTGATTATACTTTATGATTGGTCAATCATTTTTCCTATAAGTGGTTGTGTCTGATAGGCATATTAATATGTAGATTTGTTTCTAGCATTAGACCCTCCCTCTATACATGACCATAATCACGGGATCCTTCCTGCCTTATTTGTACATTATCCGCGTTCTGTTCTTCTTCTGCTATGGATGGGTATCTTTATAGACGCGTTTTATGTACTAGACCCACCGCCCACGTCTCTGATCATAGGATCCTTTCCTATATTCCAGGTCTAGGATTTATATGACTCCGCTCTTATTCTTGTAATTGTGCCCAACGATATTTTGCTTATTCAGTACTATGAGTCGTCAGGTATTGAGCTTAAAAACTAGAAAAAATCCTCTCTCTTATTGGTCAATAAAAGCGACTATTACGCCAATTGGAAGGTTATCTCAACGTAAACATCATTGGCACAAATTTCTGAAGCTACACCGAACCAGGCGTAACCAAAGCAGGTTCGCAGCGCAACATGCTAGCTATTTATTTGCTCTGGCGACCTCTATACAACGTTGCAGGTGAAGCAACGTCCTAGGCCTGATTAATATCGAATTACCAAGTATTTGCGTCATTTCATATCTCGATACTCTGTAAATCGATACTTCAAACAGATACGATTTATTTAAATAGGTTGACATTATGTTTTAAGCTAGCCACTCAAACCAGGTTCATGATTCAAGGTCATGTAACAAACCACTCATTAGGGAAAGTTTTCATAAGATTTTTTTAAATTTTACATTATTGTTTTACCTAAAACACTTTGATTTTTATGTTACTCAGTTCCCACTGTAATTATATGTTTTTAAATCTTGTTTCTGCAACTAAAATGTCATCATCAGATCATCTATATTTTTCACTGGAAATGGCACTGAGCTGCAGAAACATGTCTGAATAAATATCATTGTGAGAGTGGAGTACCAATGTACGTAGTCTGTTTTTTCCAGAAGAGTTATTTTGCCTACATTTCCATTTCTCTATAATATTCTACTAAACTTATCGTGTATTATAACTGTTATTCTTCGCCTCACCCAGTGATTAACTTATCTTTTGTCACATAGCATTTGTTATCGCATTCCTGAACCTTTTCCTTCCGCTTTATTATCACTTCCTAATTGTTTTATTCTTCGTTTTATTTATACTCCTTTAGATTTGCGACCCTAAAGTTATCATTTCCTTTTCTATAGTTACCACGGGCAGTTCCACTGTTCCCTTTATTGGGTAGTAATATTTATGTTATACAGAATACAGTTTAAACCATAATACTTATCCATGCCATGTTTAAATTATCGATTATCCATGCCACATCGATATTGCAAAAACCTTGTACATGGAGATGCAGAAAGTAGGCACACCGAACAAAACCGATTGTTTTATTATATTAAATAGGAAAACTAAAATAATTTTGTATGCTGACGCCTCATAAATTAGAAATTTTTAATAGAAAAAAAAACTTACAACACACAAATATTTATAAATTAAATATTTCGTTATAAAACAGAGCACTGGATAGTTCTAACTACAAAGTATCCGGTTAGGGTAGATTTGGTTATTATAAAAAAAAAAACAATTATAGTTTGCTGACATAGACTAATTTGTTGACAAGTAAATTTGGGCTACGTTATTGCACCGCCGCACAGAACAGTAAGGCCGTATTTCATGCATGAATTGTTTACCTTGCGCATTATTTGTTCAAAACCAAAACTATCGTAACAGAGTCCTTTGTAACTATATTGTAACACAGGTATGTTATCATGCAGTATAACCTAATGCTCTCTTTTATAAAGATACGTTGATTTTATTAAGTGTTGTAGTTGTAAATTGAGGTTTAATAAGTATTTTTCAATAACTTTAATGGAGGTCACATTACTAGGTTTTTTTTGACAGTAGTTTTTACACCTTTAGAACAACCTTACCGCTTCGAGCACTGGGGGCGAATATGAGGGTTTTCCGCATCTAAACCCGGGTCTGGGCTCCCCCCCCAGCCCTCGTGGCAGCCAGCCTCTAGCGAGCTACCTCCGTCTCACATGCGCATCACCCTACCGCGAGTGAAAGAAACGGGATTGATTGGCCATGTACCAAACTCATAAGTTCTTTCCACGAAGAATCAGGAAATAGTGAAATGAAACAGTACGGTAAGTGTCGCGCTGAGAGCGGGATGAAAAAACGCGGCAAGAAAGGAACCCTGCTAGGCAAAATCCCGCAACAGATCATGCAGGAACCTTTGGGGGCTTGGATCACCTTCTGTAAAGGATAAGGAGGGGTATTACCTTACAAATACCTTGTTAGTGAGTCTAAGGCAGGAATGACATGCACATGAGGGCTTGTGTATGTATGAAGCTCCTAGTAGTTTCCAAGCCTTTACAAACGGCTCCATATGCTTGGCTCCTTCACGTGTAAAGCGGGAAACAAGTTCAGTGCTATATTCACTGAGATGTCTTCGTTCAGGGACGAAAGTCAAGTGCAAGAAGAAAAGTAAGCGAGTTTGAAATTAACCTTGAAAGGAGATTAGGCGAATTCTATAAGAATAGACTTGAGCATTAATAAACAATTGTATACCCTTGCTGTAAAATGTTACACTACCTCGATGTACATTATGCCAACACAGTTATCTTTATCAGAAGGTAACTTCAGAAGTTTTTTGTTGTTGTAACCTTCTGATGATGATAACTGTGTTAGCGAAATGTAGATGAAGGTTGAGCAACTATTTTGCAGTAAGGGTTTATAATTGTTTAATAAAAATGCTATGGACTAATAATTGCCTTTAGAGTTGAGCCTGTTTAACTCCCAAAGGGTTGTTTGTTGAAATACAGTTTGCTGGATGTGCATGTGAAATAAAGAGGAAAAGAAAGAAAGAAAGACAAAGAAGAAGATTAATAGGATGATACCCAGCACCGCTACTTTAATCCTTCTCCCGAGGATACATAAGTTAGAGGAGAAAAGGAGAGTCTATCCCTAGCATATGAAATCAGTGTCCCCGCGAACCCTTGTCAAAACTCATGTAGCAGGGGACAGAACCCCTGCGGGCTGATTACATGATCAGGTAGCCCATGGAAGTCTGCCTGTAAACGCAATATACTTGTAACAATAAAGATTTTGCTTTGCGCTTTAGATGCTAAAAACTAGCTTTATACGTAAAACTAACCTAAAACATGTTCTGAGGCATTTCAAAATATTGTTTTGCTGTCTGATGTCTCTGTTAATAGAGACAAATTTTAAACAGATTGCCGCATTTAAAATTTACTACTATCCAAGCTGTTATGTTCTTGTTACGCAAAGAGACTTTAACGCGAACAGAACACGAGCCACGTTTAGTGTTGAAAGCTTCACACGGAAACATAAAGGTCTGTTCTGTCCGTCAGTTTGTTCCATTAGGGACGCAAATTGTAAGGCTGGCTCGTTATCTAGTTTGCTAAGGTGGGTTCCGCCTCCAAATGTCAAGGTCAACACCTATGTACCCGTTATGAAGAAGGTTAAATATGCGACTTGGAATGTCGAGGTTTGTTCTATATGGAACTAGTCGGATTGGTGAACAATGCATTTGTGTCCGTAATGCACTAGCGGAAAACCATTCTAATGCGCCTCTTTCCTTTTGTTTAAAGACCTTTTACTTCTTAATGAAAGTTTTTACGATTATATTTTTAAAGTAAATACAGTATTTCATAATAACATATCTATTTACCTAAAGAATTATCTACTACGCGTTTAAATTAAAACTACCTGTTCTTCGAGTTTTCTGAAGCCGTAAACAATGGGAAACCAATATAGAAGCGCCTTAATGAAGTAGAAATAAAGAAAACAGACTGGATTATAATGCCCTGCAAGATAACATATTTGTACAAGCAGTTATTTTTCTGTACGTGCCAACGTTTCTACTATTCACGGTACGCATGGTCACTATTCAGACTAAAAATACCAGATAAGGACCACGGGAGTGTTGTGAATGGTTGAAACATTGGCAAGGTGAAAATCTGCCGTCTTGCAATGCCTTACAATATTGTTATTGTTTTACTAGGCACTGGGGTCACGTTGTTAGACATTTGGAAAATAATTCTGAATTGAATGTTCGACACGAGAAACCTGAAAAAGGAAATGAGGGAGATGTTCGACACGAGAAACCTGAAAAAGGAAATGAGGGGAATGTTCGCCACGACGAGAATCCTGAAAAAGGAAATGAGGGAGATGTTCGACACGAGAACCCTGAAAAAGGAAATGAGGGAGATGTTCGCCAGGACGAGAATCCTGAAAAAGGAAATGAGGGGGATGTTCGACACGACGAGAAACCTGAAAAAGGAAATGAGGGAGATGTTCGCCACGACGAGAATCCTGAAAAAGGAAATGAGGGAGATGTTCGACACGACGAGAAACCTGAAAAGGGAAATGAGGGAGATGTTCGCCACGACGAGAAACCTGAAAAAGGAAATGAGGGAGATGTTCGCCACGACGAGAAACCTGAAAAAGGAAATGAGGGATATGTTCGACAAGACGAAAATCCTGAAAAGGAAATGAGGGAGATGTTCGACACAACGAGAAACCTGAAAAAGGAAATGAGGGAGATGTTCACCACGACGAGAAACCTGAAAAAGGAAATGAGGGAGATGTTCGCCACGACGAGAAACCTGAAAAAGGAAATGAGGGATATGTTCGACAAGACGAAAATCCTGAAAAGGAAATGAGGGAGATGTTCGACACAACGAGAAACCTGAAAAAGGAAATGAGGGAGATGTTCGCCACGACGAGAAACCTGAAAAAGGAAATGAGGGAGATGTTCGCCACGACGAGAAACCTGAAAAAGGAAATGAGGGAGATGTTCGCCACGACGAGAAACCTGAAAAAGGAAATGAGGGATATGTTCGACAAGACGAAAATCCTGAAAAGGAAATGAGGGAGATGTTCGACACAACGAGAAACCTGAAAAAGGTAATAAGGGAGATGTTCGACACGACGAGAATCCTGAAAAAGGAAATGAGGGAGATGTTCGACACGACGAGAATCCTGAAAAAGGAAATGAGGGAGATGTTCGACACGACGAGAATCCTGAAAAAGGTAATGAGGGAGATGTTCGACACGACGAGAATCCTGAAAAAGGTAATGAGGGAGATGTTCGACACGACGAGAATCCTGAAAAAGGAAATGAGGGAGATGTTCGACACGACGAGAATCCTGAAAAGGAAATGAGGGATATATTCGACACGACGAAAATCCTGAAAAGGAAATGAGGGAGATGTATGTATCGAGGACGTATGGTTGGCTAGTTATCGGAGACGTATGGGTGTCTAGTCAATACATCTTATTGTAGGAGGGATGATGTGAAGGGGTTTACACTGACTGTTGGTTGGTGCAAGTAACGATCCCTTGGTTTTGGGAATTGGTGGTTTCGGTGGTTAAGGTACGACATTGTTGTATATATATATAACTGATATTAACAACAAATAGGTGACAAACACTAGTAACACAACATACATAACGTAATACATAAAACGTTTAGCAAATAATAAAGAAAAAAGAACTTTATCTCTCGTTAACAAATTGTAGCATCTTAATGTAACGTAGTATAATAGTGCGTAATGTACATAACATGGATTCAAACTAGTGATGCATGCTAGGTCTACAACTTTGTGTAATTTAATAATGGACACAATAGACCAAATATTAAATATTCATTAAAAAAATTATTCGTGCTCTAATTCAGGAATATTAAACAAAACAGAAAAAAACTTGAGAAATAAAGAGATAAATTGCATAAAAAAGAATAAAGAAACATAAATAAATTACATAATACAAAAAATTAATAATTACATTAAAAAATAAAATAAAATGATAAACATATAGTATAAGACGATTTGCTTATTATTTTATTTTTCTAGAAATCGAATGTTTTGTTTATTTACAAAATATAGTGAATATTAAAGAATTTCTCAACGTATCAAGAATTTTAAGAGGTTGAATTGAATCCCTGACGCGCATGCGCACATTCAGCCAACTCCTACGTGAGTGTAATCAGCGAGGACAAATGTCTTATCGTTTAAACACTGCATTAATTTGCATCATCTGTACGTACGTGTCCCTTGTATGATAAAACGAATTGCCGGCCTAAGAGTCTAGTCAAGTACTAGGCATTATCATTGTGAAGTGCAAATACAGGATAAATTTACAGTTAATTGCTCTTTGTTTGTTTGTGTTTTTGCACGGTTATTGGGAGGAACTGTGACGTTGTTGGATGATATAAACAAGCATTGAGCTTAGCTCGAAAGTCTGATTACTAATGAATAAGAAAACGCACTCGTGGTCACAATAAACATCCCAAAAGGGAATAAATACTCGGTGTGGTGTGAGGGTGGTCACTTGGTAACCGAAATGTAGAACAAAAATATCCTAGTGAAAGGTTTTTGTATATTATTTATTATTATTACCAAATAATTAGTTTTCTTGATTCTATATTCAACTTCCAGTGATATTACTTCAAAATATTAACTCTAAATAGAATGTGTTTTGAAATTTTTTATGATATAATTTTGTAGCGTTCTCACTGATAATGGCAAAAAGGCTCCGAATCCCGTTTCACACAAATTTATGAACTTAGTGCTATTTGTTATTATTTATTAATTTTGTTATTAGAAATAAAATTTAAATAATAAGTCGTATATATGCATAAAGCGTACAATCTTCCACTGTTGTAAATCAAACATTATTCTACGCCAAAAGAGATGAAAGCTAGAAATGGAGGAGCAGACCTCATTTAAACAGTTTTTTAGAAAGTAGGCTAATGGGATAGTACACCCACTTAGGTGGGTGGCTTATTCCAAAGGAAAAATTTACATTAAGTTGATGGGTTTTAATGTTGAAAAGTCAAAAATTTGTAAAGCTTCTTAAAAAATTCCTTATTGAAAATATAATTCCGGATTAATTGGCACTCTATTATATCACGCATTAGTTTAAATTTAGAATTTTATGTTTACGTAGTTACGTAATGGTAACTTAATGCAATAATCAGATAATCTAATCTTGGAATCAGAATACCGACTTAACCGATGAAGTTGCGATCAACTTAAACTCACCATCACCGAGATTGGTAACAAACATTCAGGTGTTTTCGCGTCGGTTTTGCTACTAACGACAAGTTAAACACTTGAAAAACAATTGTTCCAAATATGGATGGCCTGATGTTTTGTGGGTTAAATTGTGACATAAGTCATAGGCACTCCGTGGGCGGTGACTATATTTGGATGGCTTCTGATTGGTTGCGAAACGATGACAGGTGAAGTTGCCTTTGATGGTAGCCGTCGGTTTACGGGTCCTTTACAAGCTGAAACGTGTTGCTAAAGAAATTCTTAATTGGTAGTCTGGTTGAAATTATTTTAAAATCGATTTTTTTAAGTAACTTGAAATTTATGTAAAAAATGTAATTATAAAAGAAACATCTGGACCAAGGAATATTCATGCCCTTACAATTATCCGCGCTTTGTTCAGTATAGGCCTACATAAGAGTTCTCGGGAATGTTTGCCTTGTGCGTTTAGTTTCTCCCAATTCAAAGATAGAAAGTATTCAAATCACTAGATAACTCATCCCTACTTGTTCAATTTCATCTCTTATACACTAGGCTAATGCTCATAGACCGTTGCGTCATCTGTCTTCGGGGATCGTGGTGTTCAGATTTGTAAAATCGCCAATGTGTTGCAGACTTTTACAATCAACAAAACATTCTCGTATTGATCACTTTAACATTAGTTTATGACTATCCGAACTTTAAATTTTGTAAATTTGTTAAAACCTACTGAAACAGAACATTTTTGATCGCTATGGGGCGATCTTCATCGGTGTCTTCTGCTTAGCGATGTTGGGTCAAGCGGTGACGGTTTTAAAGGTAGGTTTTCGATAGTATCAAAGAGTATGTGAGATTTGTATTGTGTTTGTTCGTTTAACATGTTTGTTCTTTGTGTTTTTGTAAATTTCATATTGTTCTAGTGTGTTCAGGTGGGGTCCTTTTTTGTTGATGTGTAGGATTTCTAGGTAATGGTAAATGTCTGTGTATTTGTGTTCTGTTTCTTTTATGTGATTATAAAATGCTGAGTTGATGTTCTGTTTGTGTTTCTCTATTCTTGTACTTATTTATTTTACTATTCATATTTAAATGATAGGATTTTTCTTATTTACATTCATGATATAAAATTTGTAATTGTTCCGTCTGTAGATAAATACACTTAAATTATTGTTATTATACTTTGTAAAAGTAATAGAGACAATCCTAACACCTCATAAAGAAAACCGCTGTTCATTCATCGGTGTACTAGCGATCCTGGAGCTTATAGTTATACGAAACTAGAAGCTTGTAGGGGCAAATGCCTCTATTCATATTTTACTTGAAACACATTTTAAACTTTTGTATAGCTTACTTACTTTACTTTATCCAACGCCCATCCGTGACTCTTCTGCCATTCGTCGTCGAGCCTCCCAATAAAGACTGACTATATTCTGCGGTGTAGAGACATAGGAGAGATGTTCGCCATCCATTCTTCCTACTTGACACAGGGGGCAGGTATCTTCATCTGCTAGGCCGATTCTACGTAGATGGGCTTGAAGGTAGTCGTGCCAAGTCAAAGTGCGGAAAAGGGCCACGGATAACTTTTGTATAGCAATTTAGTTTTTTAATACAAATTAATTTAATATAATTCAAAGTTTTCATAATAAAATTTCCTTCTAAACTATATTTTTTGTGAATGTGTTTTCAGTTTGATTTTGTTGACCAATCGTATTATCAAAATGTATCTTAAATTCATCTTCAGATATTTCTCGACATAAATACTGAGTGCAACATAAGGTTTATCATGTGTTAAACAGGTTTGGTCGATTGAAGCCTTACTTATAGTCTAGTTATTAAAAATGTAAGTCTTAAAGGAAATGTGTTCCTTTTCGTTTGAAATTAAATGTTAGGATTTGTTGATATTAATATAATTATTGGTGAAATATGATCTTTTTTTCCAAAACCAGTGATTATTTCTAATTTACACTTGTCAAACATATCTAGTACGAGAAGATGTACTCCATTAGCTAAACCTGATCCCAAGTTCATATGTCTAATTAATCTTTAATACGGTTAAAATATTTGTACTCAGCTGTTTCTATTATAATATTTGCACAGCTGTTCTCAGCTGAAATATTTGAAAGTCCTATCAGCTGTTTTGCATTGGAATGTATTTCTAAGGGAGATTTTTCTTAACTTTAAGTTCCTCAAAACCCTATAAATGTTGTAAATTGAGAAACCCCTATATTTTCCCCGCTCCTGTCAATACTTTTAATTTGAGTCATCCCCCAGCTCTGTACGACCTCCAATGCTTCCACGATTATTCTCTCAAAATTCGACTCACGAAATTATATGTATGGATGGATATGGTTTCAATGGCGTTTTCATAATATTGCACTTTTACATCCTCTTATTTGTTCTTCAACTCCAAACCTTGTCATTGCGTTTTGTTGAAAAGATTTGGTTTTCTGCAACCAGTAATTGACTTTTAATGACACTATATCGTAACTCAAACCAGGCCTAATTATTGTAAAAATTTTATTTTTTTAAAAATAAAAACGTATAATTTGATGGTTACGAAAACAGTCATAGCTTATAGTAGAATTCTAATAGGTAATACAATATACGGCAAAACATGATGTTTGTGGTAATGTATGGTTGTGTTAAATTCAAATCTAACCAGAGTTATTGCCCGCCGCTGCAACTTTGTCTCTGTGTCTCGTAAAGGCGAACCAATACATTGTGACAATTTCCGACTCATTGCAGCGTCCGGCAGAATGGTATATAGATTTAGTAGATAGTAACGATTCTTACTTGTTAGTGACGTCACTTCCTTATTTCATACGTATCCACCATACCTTTCATAGGCAAAATTGTAACGGTAGACAACACAGTTTATTATAGATATTAACTAGAACTTTATACTTCCGGGTAAGATAACCGATTGTTTTTTATTTTTAGAATTTAGTTTCATTTTCTGAGTGATTTGACAAGTTTCTCTATTGTAAGTGAAAGGCACCCGAAGCTGTTGGCAGCGTGGTCGGTTACCTTTAGGCCTACTTCAGTCACGTACGAAGGCGTTGAAAGAAATGCAAATATGCGCACAAGTGAACGTTGTAAGAACTAGAAGGTCGGATTTTTCTATCTGAAGGTTTTAAGCCTTGCCCTGTTAACCTGTTTGTAAGTGCAGAAGGAGCACCCAACCATTGTCCAAGTCTACGAAACGTTGTGGCTTTTAGGACAAAGTGTTTCAGCAGAATTTCCCCCAATTAGGCCTATATCTTTGCATGCTGGTTCACGTTCGCAAGGATACCTCATTCCCTTAGTTGTAACGGCTGCAAAGGTTACATTAAGCAGGCGAGTTTACTGTCACCAAGATCACAAAGCAGTGTCGAGTAAAACACACATAATGTAGTGAGGAATTCTTCAAGTATTGAATCTTGTAGTTATTGGATTAGGGGAATCCGAGTAGGTCTACAAGCGCAGAGAAATATCCCCAACAACTATTATGGATAGTGCTAAAAGTGTCATACATCTGTTGTTCTCGCGTATAGATATAAGTAGTTCGAAGCGTAAATGGAATCTAGGTTAGGTTTGGTCAAACTTCCCTTGGGCTTGTCTTGGGTTGGAATATATATTTCTCTGCCCTCTATAAAATGTGATATAAAGTTAATGTAAATAAGAGGTCTCAAATAAAACTGATTAACGTCGAAGACTAAACAATAAAAGCTTTTCAAACGATAACAAACACCACTTGGGTGAAAAGTAAACCTACAAGGATTCAGTAGGTCATGTTGGGAAAAGTAAACCTACAAGGATTCAGTAGGTCATGTTGGGAAAAGTAAACCTACAAGGATTCAGTAGGTCATGTTGGGAAAAGTAAACCTACAAGGATTCAGTAGGTCATGTTGGGAAAAGTAAACCTACAAGGATTCAGTAGGTCATGTTGGGAAAAGAGTACCTAAGCTTACGAAACTGAGCGTGAATATAAAAATTAGCTGAAGAATGTAGGTTCTGTTAAACCCAGAGTCTAAGCTCCCTCGCTCTATACTATAGAGTCCATTTTGTTATGGAAAAGCCTCATAACTGCACAGTAGCTGTCTACCTTCCGAATCTCTAGAACGGTGGCAGCAGTGAGTGTAAATAGAAAACATTATCATTGGCGACTCGGAAAAGTCGACACTGAATAGAATCATACCAAAACTTGTGATATAAATAGTAGAGAAAGCCGATCTAAATGAAAACATTTAAAACAAAGACATTATACATACATACATACATATATATATATATATATATATATATATATATATATATATATATATATATATATATATATATTTGCAGTTATGCAACACTGTTTTCTTGTATACATATGTGTTTTAAATATATATATATATATATATATATATATATATATATATATATACATATACTTTATATAATACATATATATATATATATATGTATTATATAAAGTATATATATATATATATATATATATATATATATATGACAAACCTATGAAAATTATGGCAATAAAAGGTGTTGAGGCCAAAGAAACTGGAGTTAGAGAATTGTTTAGGTTATCTTCTGACGATCATTTCAAGACAGAGTTTTCTCCTGTTTTCAGTTTTCAATAAAAAAATGTGAGCTACATTATAATTTTCATTTTGGTGTTGTATTTATTTGCTATATATATATATATATATATATATATATATATATATATATATATATATATATATATGTATACACACACACACACACACACACACACACACACACACACACACACACACACACACACACACACACACATACACATATATACACATATATATATATATACATATATATATATATATATATATATATATATATATATATATATATATATATGTGTGTGTGTGTGTGTGTGTGGGTGTATATATATATATATATATATATACATACATATATATATTCATACATATATATATATATATATATATATATATATATATATATATATATATATATATTTAAAACACAAACCGTACCGGTCGATTGTAAAGTAAAAGAAAGTTTGCTGATTTTTTTATAATTTTTTTTACCAGGAAAGGCAGTATTCTAATAAACGGTCTCATAAATTATTTTAGTATTTCGATTTCCGTGAAACCCTTTCAGATATCGATGTTTGTAAACATCGATATACCACTAATAGGCCACCAAATTACAGTGCCGTTCAGTTCTGAAATTAGCATCACTTTCACCGTAGTCTGATCGTGGGTTCTTTCTTTCGGAAATCGTTCTGCGTAACATAGCGTACGCTGACCTCCAACTAGCAGAATCACAAAAAGTGTCGGGCTGTTTCCACCGGTTGACTGTAGAGCGCAGCGGAGTCGCATACCGAGTTGGTACTTTGCTTCGTACGTCAGTCGGTCAGTCGCTCTTGGGACATGGTGGAGGGGAGTTGGAAAGTATAGATTGTGGTTTTCAATTAGTTTTCCTAGAACATTAACATAGTTCCTATGGTGTTTACAATTTTTTTAAACAATTGTGATTGTGTATATAATTTAATTTTCATTTGTGGTTGTGCTCAGTGAATAAAATGGTTGAAGGCGATGAAACCATTCTTGTTTTAACGGAATTAAAATCCACGTCAAATTGACAGGTTAGTACTTGTATACCGCCCAACTCGCTCAGGAATACCATTCACGTTTTTGTTTCAGAATAACGAGGGAAATTTATTTTATTGTTTACGATTTCTTTAATATCGATTATTTATAATAAACTTTCTTTTGTCTCCAAGCCTCTTTTTAAAAATTGTTCAATAGCAGATGTTATTACTCACGATATACCATGACTTTTAGTTTTTCAGTTAAAACAACTGTAGTCATTCACTCTCTTATTGTTTAAATAGCATAAGCGTGGTCACCTACGATATTTTGGGAAATTGTTTAACACCAAATAGGACGACACCCACAAGAATTTTTTTCTCTTATTTTGTATTTTAATTAATTTAGATAGTAGTTTGTCATTTTTGAGTAGCCTACAAATTTAATGTATTTATAAACAATCGGAGGTTGTTTTAGAATTAAATTCCCTATTATTCCATGTCCCCACCTATATCTAAGTGGCCGTGGTCCTTTTTCAGCCCTTAGACAGCAGTAACCAGCTTCTTAATGTTAATTAACTGTGATCACATAATAAGGTGCGAATAATAAAATTCTACTTGCCTGAAAAAAATAGGTAATTTTTTTGTGTGATCACAAAAAAATGTGAAATTTACTTCTATCACTTAAATAAATTCTGAAATGAAAATTAATTAAACATACAAATCTTGTTGCTGTTCATGACGAACTGGTTGATAATTACTTATTACACTTTGATATTACTTGCGACCAGACTTTTTGTTAACTATAAATTGTTAAATTATTATATTTATTGATTGAAATTGTTGAACTGTGTGATAATCTGTGTCTTGTTTGTTCAACAATTTCAATCAATAAATATAACAATTTAACAACTTATAGTTAACAAAACGTCTGATCGCAAGTAATATCAATGTGTAATAAAACGAATTAGTTGTTAGAAGGGCTAAGAATTAAATGCATTGTAGGCCTAAAATCTAACAAATAGCTTCCTAAAATAATTTCATCTTGTTTTGTAAGGGAGTAGCTGTGGCCATTTGTTTCTTAGAACAATATATAGGCCTAATGTAGAACATAATGTTGCATGGGAAACGGTTTTTGTTTGATTTTAATCTTTTTCAAATTCATCGGTTTTGCGACAACCTAAAAAAAATGTTAAAAAATAATCTTTATATGTTTATTGCCTTAATGTTTCCAAAAATACAGGATTTGTTTAAAAAGGACACTGTTATTGGTTACATACATAATTAAGTGACTTTCGAGAATAAGGTTCTAAATAATATGTGTAAGACACAAACACAAATAGTTTTAAGACTAAAGATCTCTATTTTTATCGTGGGTCGTGTTTCGAAATCAATATTATCCTCAGAGGCTCGACTCTTACCAAGTCTAACTGAAAACATTAGTTATATTGTAGATATAATTGGACAATTTAAATGAGGACAAAAATTAAAAATCCCTACATATAAATCTAATGTGCTGGGGTTCAAAAGCTAGTTTTGTACCCAAACGCAAAGCTGCATTAGTGCAAGAAGGCTTTTAGTTTTCAACTTTTTTCTCTAGAAATAAATTAGTAAAGTTATCTGAACAGGTTTTTTTCAAATTTCATAAACAGTAACCGCATATTATACCTCAATGTTGATGTCTGTCAATAAATTAAGTTTTGTCATTGGTTCTATCTTGGAAACATTTGTTTACAGTAAATTTGCAACAGGTTTCCCGAGATGTGACGCATCCTGACATTCCTGGCATATTATACCTCAATGTTGATGTCTGTCAATAAATTAAGTTTTGTCATTGGTTTTATCTTGGAAACATTTGTTTACAGTAAATTTGCAACAGGTGTCCCGGGCTGCGACGCATCCTGGGATTCCTGGCATATTATACCTCAATGTTGATGTCTGTCAATAAATTAAGTTTTGTCATTGGTTCTATCTTGGAAACATTTGTTTACAGTAAATTTGCAACAGGTTTCCCGAGATGTGACGCATCCTGACATTCCTGGCATATTATACCTCAATGTTGATGTCTGTCAATAAATTAAGTTTTGTCATTGGTTCTATCTTGGAAACATTTGTTTACAGTAAATTTGCAACAGGTGTCCCGGGCTGCGACGCATCCTGGGATTCCTGGCATATTATACCTCAATGTTGATGTCTGTCAATAAATTAAGTTTTGTCATTGGTTCTATCTTGGAAACATTTGTTTACAGTAAATTTGCAACAGGTTTCCCGAGATGTGACGCATCCTGACATTCCTGGCATATTATACCTCAATGTTGATGTCTGTCAATAAATTAAGTTTTGTCATTGGTTTTATCTTGGAAACATTTGTTTACAGTAAATTTGCAACAGGTTTCCCGAGATGTGACGCATCCTGGGATTAATGGCATATTATACCTCAATGCTGATGTCTGTCAATAAATTAAGTTTTGTCATTGGTTCTATCTTGGAAACACTTTTATACTGTAAATTTGCAACAGGTGTCCCGGGCTGCGACGTATCCTGGGATTCCTAGTTTTCTCCGTGTTCCATTTTGTGGCACACACATTACACTGTTCGACTAATGAACCTACGTTACGGTGTTCCTGTTAGCACCTTCAGATTGAATGAGATAGTGACTGTAGTTGTAACCTTACGTCACGTTAAAAAGATTGCACGTCATCGACTCTGCGGGAAGAATTATATTAGACTATTATATATATATATATATATATATATATATATATATATATATATATAATACGTTTTCTTGTTTAATAATTTAAAACAACATAGGTTATTCAAATACATTAGTATTTATTAATTTATATTCAAAGCTTTTCGTTGGTAAACAGTACCAACATCATCAGGAATGAAAATTACAATAATGTAAGCTATAACATTAGATAATTAGATAATTATTAGATTTTATTAGATAATTATTTTCATGAAGATGCTGATACTATTTTATCGGCGAAAAGCTTTGAATAAATATATTCATTAAAAGTATTCTTGTTTTTGAAATATTTTAAATTTATTAATTACATATATATATATATATATATATATATATATATATAATAAACAATGTATATTTATATACACCACACACATATTCCCGTTCACTAAAGAACATTTACCTACGATGAATGGTAAATTGCTTTCGGATTAGTGAGCTAGGGCTTATTTTCATCTACGACGCCGTTTACAAAAAATACAAGACCTTGCTAAATATACTTTTAAAAAGTGTAACTGAAATAAATAATCTAATAATATGTTGTAGATAATTTGTAATGAAAGATTATCTAAAGGTATGCATACTTTAAGGTTTATTACAATTTAGTAAAATTAGTTCCGTTTCTTCATTGTTATGTAGTTAGTATTATCCGATTTTCGTATAACAAACTTTATTTCTGCCAAAACTAAATATACTTTTATAAATTCCTTGAGTTCTACTTTTGTTATATATATATATATATATATATATATATATATATATATATATATATATATATATATATATATATAGCCTATATATATAGTGAAATAAAATAATTTTCATAAACAAGAGTATACGAGTATTACTTCACTTTATTGTTGATTGAAGCTTTTCGCTAATTTACATTATTAGCATTTTCAAAATTTATAAATCACTGTCCAGTTATATGTGACTAGAGTAAGACTGTCTTACACATAACTGGACAGTGATTTATAAATTTTGAAAATGCTAATAATAATGTAAATTAGCGAAAAGCTTCAATCAACAATAAAATGAAGTAATACTCGTATATTCTTGTTTATGAAAATTATTTTATTTCACCATACATATTCAACAAGAAAAAATAATTCATCTAAGGATTACAATATATATATATATATATATATATATATATATATATATATATATTGTTATATATATGGACATAAATAATTTTATAAAATACTTTTTTTTAGAAAAAAACGAATTTAATATTTCAAAAACATAACTAATTCGTTTATAAAAGTACGCAATTTATTGGCACACTAAATGTAGAAAGTAAATTATTCCAGAAGAGGATAATATTCCTTCCTGCCACTAGATTTCTCCCTTTTACTGTGGCCAAGGAAGCCCTCTTCCTGAATAACTAAATCATAGATTTATTTGGTAATAAATTATTTTCACTGTCTTTCATGAAGGCCTAGAACGTAGGGTGATGTTCCCGTAGTAGCGTCGTGTTCTCTGAATACTGTTTCAATTTATCTTTGTATTTTTCGTATCTACTGAACTTCAAAATAATTATTGTGAAAACGACCTTATTGAGCCAAACTTGCACAGCAATGTCGTTTCCCAAATAATTCATTTCTTTTTATCATTTAATAAAATATTTTGTCTTTAGTTTTTCTGGCATTTTGCACTCACATATATCAACATTAAAATTAAATCTTCTATTAATTGTAAATTTGAATTTAAAATTTGTGTCATAAATATCTACATCTACTCGTAGTTATACATAAATATCTACATCTACTCGTAGTTATACATAAATATCTACATCTACTCGTAGTTATACATAAATATCTACATCTACTCGTAGTTATACATAAATATCTACATCTACTCGTAGTTATAGAAATATTGGAGGTTATAAGAAGCAGAGTTTTAAACGCATAATGCGATGTTTAATAAATGAATTAAAATATTTTTTAAATATTATACACAAGGTAATAGCAAATTAAAGACAACAGGACTCCGACCACAATATTCTGTGTTTCGAAGTTATCTTTGAGCCATCAGACAAAATGTAAAAAAGGACAGAGAAACACAATGAGTGTGAGTAGGTTTATTCCTTACATTGATTCTGTATAAGAGTTGAAACCGTTTTGGGGGAAACTATACTGCTACTAATAGCTTTATATTACGTCACTAAATATTTATAACTGGTTTGTGGTCAAATTCAGTTCTGTGTTTTAGTTTCGAAGGTTACTTCGCGGCCCAAACACGAGTCCATTTCAGAATTAAAAGTTCATTGCTCTCATTTCCCACCTAAATAATAATACTTATATTGTTTTCCAATACAAAAGTTTAGGTACAAAAAAAAAACTGAATTTGGTTATCATCCAGTTAAAAAGTATATTTCTATAATGGTTGCGCAACGAATGTTGCAAGTCATTTAAATTAAAGTTGCTTATTGTAAACTTGCACAATTAAATAATTTGCTGAAACAATTTTTAACTCTTAGGCACTAAATGCATATTTAATTTACATCTTTGGGAGGGTCGTAGCAAGAACTTAAATAGGGTGAAGTTTTTGAGATAAAACATATGTAAAACAGTTGAGGCAAAAGAAGTGTTGCACACTGCCACCGCATTAACCTATTGCCCGTGATCAGCAATTTCTTATTTGTATTTAAAAATCTTTTAAATTTTGTTTCAAATTTAGAGAACAGGGCGATTAACTCCCAGACCCCTCTCCTCATGGAATTATTCATCTGTTTGATGCTTATGAATTATTTAGTTTAACAAAATTTAATACATTATTTTCATTTAGTTATTATTTTTAAATACTTCAAAAATTAGGTTTCGTTTTATAATATTTTAAAGTTTTACTAATATCTCTTGTTCACACAGCGTAGTCATATCTATGTGATTTGACTCATCATTGGCTCTGTCTCGGAACTATTTGTGTAGTTAACAGTACGGAGTCTCCTAATTCGAGGAAGATGTCTTCATGTTGTTTCGAGATACATGGTCTATATTATTAAACCCCTTCGATTGATGTGTAAAATTCCGCAGAGAAAGTATAAAAACCCAAGCCTACATATAGCTCACCCACAACCTATCTACCTACAAAGATGCAAAGCCAGTTTCATTTACTTTAATATATGCATCATTTGATTGCCCCCCCCCTCGGCAAGCTCATAAACTTTATAACCCACCTACTTTAGAAACAAGAGAGCGCAATCCCATTTCATCTACGACGTAAATGTCAGAGTGAAATTTGATTTCAAATTGGTTCCAAAGACTGGGCACTTTATTATGGCCCCGAATATTAGAGGAGCGTCGTAAAACTTGTGTATTGTCGAAATGTCAAGCAAAATCTATTTATAGGCTGTCACGACTAACTCTGTCATGGTGTTCCCCATCTCATCCCTAATCCCAAGGAAGCATCTTGTGTCCCGTATATCTTAGTGCATCCATCGGGTAGCCCTCGACACTTGTGGAGAACAGGTGTATATTATAGTAGCAATCCCGGCGACGCTATGCCATAAGCTTCTTTATGCTTGGGATATAAGTCTGCGTTAACTCAGTCTACCTTGTTTATCCTTCAGGATATCTGACTGCGCTCCCAATAGAGAGTATGTCTGCGCAACCTTCTATGAAGAAAATTTATTAAGATGTGGTTCCGTGTCAGATAGTCCTTGTGGCTTGTTAGGTAGGCCGGTTTCCGTTGTAAAGTAAAGAAATATCAGTGGTAAAATAGCATTAAATTAGGTCCTGCGTGGTGTTGCTACCGTGTGGCGATGGAAAGTTGACCAAGTTTCTGGATTTTCTGTTTAACTTAATTTCCCAGATCAGGATAAAAACGTTCCTAAAAACATTTAAAGAAAGGTACACCATGACTTTACCCTACGTTTTACGATAAATAACATTTCCCCCATACCTCCGCAGTGATTAATACCTTTAAATGTTTTGTGAAGCGATAAGTCATAAATAAATGCGTTTACTTATAGAATAGATCGCCGTATAAGTGGCGTACTCTCATAGATAGAACAGCCCACAGGTTACCTCTACTCATAGATTAGGTTACCTCATGGGTTATGTTAGCTCATAGGTTGCGTTGCGTCTACTGTTACATTTGGTTACCTCACAGGTTCCGTTCACTCACACAATGTTCTTTCATAGATTGCGTTTAGTTATGCGTTGCGATTATTCATAGTGTGGGTTCACTCATAATTAATTTCTTTCATAAAATACTTTTAATCGTATGTAGCTTTTACTTATAGGTGTTTTTTATTCATAGATGAATGAACTCATATGTTACTTTTAGACCTATACGAGTATTCCGCATAGGTGGGGCAAAGGCCCTGCCTTCTAGATATAAGTCCCAACTTATAGGGCGAAAATCATGACATCACTCTTACAGTCTCAAATAGGTCAAATTTTATAAGCAGGCACTTGACACTTGACTTTTAGGTAGAAACTGTGTATTCGTCATCTATAAAACTATCAGACACTTTCGTCATCCCTCATCGGAGTCATAAATCGCGGCTTACCCGTCCCAACCCTTAGACAATCCTATTAGCACGCTTCCGCGACGCCTTACATTTGTTTTTATTTATACTATACATTAAAAAGTATTAATAAGTAACAAAATAATTATTAGTTTTCCAGTTCAAGGGTCGATGGCTTTGAAAATGACCTGTAAGCTCCTACGCCCTCCTCTCGCCCTCCTACTCGCCTAGGTCCGAAACCCTTAAGTGCCTTATTGTAAAATTTGGCCTTTACCTGAAATAGATCTACACCTTACTGGGGTCACAGAGAAGTGTCTCATTTGTTCGATACATCCCAACATAATGTTAAATAGGCCTATACACCTCTGTACTGTACGGGCGTCTTTCGATTACTTAATTGACTTTTCGTCTTCACAATAGTTGCGTGTAAATAATCTTCGATTGTGCGTGTTAAAGTTATAATTACTGCAACAACAAATCAACGTTCTGCACAGTCATCAATAAATGCTGTCGTTAGGCCACCAACTCTTGACCTGAGGAAGTTGGAAATCACTTGCAATAGGTTGCAGGCCTGTCGTCGTGCAATATTGTTTCTTAGGAATGCAATCATAAATTAATCTCGTACGTGGCATAACATATGGTTAATCAGCGTTGTCATAGGAAATTTGAAGGTGTGTGTGTGTGTGTGTGTGTGTCTCGTGTGTGTCTCGTGTGTGTGTGTGTGTGTGTCTGTCGTGTGGGCTGTGTGTGTGTGTGTGTGTGTGTGTGTGTTTGAGAGAGAGAGAGAGAGAGAGAGAGAGGGAGAGAGAGGGGGGAGAGGGAGAGAGAGAGAGAGAAGACTATGTAAAGAATTACACAAGAAGCGCAACCAGGTTGTTGGAATATGTTATCAGGCCAGCCTTACTGCATTATTCCTAGGCTCTCAGTGTCTCCGAGTTCCCGTTTGTGTAACTAATCTAGGCTACAAAAACGGAGGTCGGGGTTTTTGCTTGCACTGAAGGCCGTCTTGTTTGCAAGGATTTAAATAAATGTAAATCAGCCTTTGTACATAGCTTCGTCTGTGCACAATGGAGATACAACTGTCGATAACGAAATCGATTATAAAGCTTTTTCGAATTGGAGCCGCCGTTTTATTTTTGATTCTGTCTGTTTTCCTCGTGATAAAATTGTTTCCATTTTTTACTACTTTTCAATTTTAATAACGCAAAGGGAATCCCATACAAAACGTATTTTGTTGTCCATGACGAACGGAGGTTTATGTTTGAACTATTTAACGACGTAGCCCGGTTTACCTAGACATAACGTTTGCGATCGTTCTAAGCGATCGTACTAAGCGATTTTGATTCCAGACATTGATGATGATCGATTGTTAAGATAAAAAACGTATTTTGGTAAATGTTTTTATAAATTTATATTTAAATTGAAAGTTTGGAATGCCATTATATTATTAAGTTTGAATGTAAGGTTAAAATTTATTTAAAACAAGCCCTTAGAAACTTAGATAACAAAACGGGACATGTTTAGTCCAGATTTCTCTGCCCCAAAAGGTCGTACTGAAAGCTTTAGAGTGGACGTAATTAAAAATTATTTGCTAAAAAACCAATTATACTTTTTTAAATATATGCTCAGTTGCCAAAAACCCAATATACTTTGACTTTATGAGGGCACTTGATTCCAAAAATTATAGCACAAACATAGGCTACTATCCAACCTACAAATATTTCATATTTCAAAGATTCCATACAACCGTAGAAAATGAAGTTTACAAAATTTCATAAAACATAACCAACCCCCTAAAATTCTCATAGAACCATCAGTCATAGTATCCCCTTTCCAAACCTAACTATCTAACACGATTCAGTACCAGCCAGAACATAAGTTGTTCATTGAAACTTGAAGTTAGTAGCACATTAACTCTGAATGTAAACTTTTAAGCCTGTACCTCGTCAATCAAATTTAATTTGTTTAAACAATCTTGCGGACAAGCAACAGAAGGAATATTAGGATATTATTCAGTTCTGACATATATTTAAATAAATTCCAAGTCTCTAGTTCATTATTCAAATTCGAATTAGATTTGTTTAAAAAAATATTGTTCAAATAAATGTAGAGACAAGAAACCGAGTGAATATTACATTGTCATTTCATTCTGAGCTATGTGTAAAATTTCAGGTCTCTAGCTCAACATTCAAATTCGATTTGTTTAAACAAATATTGTTCAAATAAATGTAGAGACAAGAAACCGAGTGAATATTACATTGTCATTTCATTCTGAGCTATGTGTAAAATTTCAGGTCTCTAGCTCAACATTCAAATTCGATTTGTTTAAACAAATATTGTTCAAATAAATGTAGAGACAAGAAATCGAGTGAATATTACATTGTCATTTCATTCTGAGCTATGTGTAAAATTTCAGGTCTCTAGCTCAACATTCATATTCGATTTGTTTAAACAAATATTGTTCAAATAAATGTAGAGACAAGAAACCGAGTGAATATTACATTGTCATTTCATTCTGAGCTATGTGTAAAATTTCAGGTCTCTAGCTCAACATTCAAATTCGATTTGTTTAAACAAATATTGTTCAAATAAATGTAGAGACAAGAAATCGAGTGAATATTACATTGTCATTTCATTCTGAGCTATGTGTAAAATTTCAGGTCTCTAGCTCAACATTCATATTCGATTTGTTTAAACAAATATTGTTCAAATAAATGTAGAGACAAGAAACCGAGTGAATATTACATTGTCATTTCATTCTGAGCTATGTGTAAAATTTCAGGTCTCTAGCTCAACATTCATATTCGATTTGTTTAAACAAATATTGTTCAAATAAATGTAGAGAGAAGAAATCGAGTGAATATTACATTGTCATTTCATTCTGAGCTATGTGTAAAATTTCAGGTCTCTAGCTCAACATTCAAATTCGATTTGTTTAAACAAATATTGTTCAAATAAATGTAGAGACAAGAAACCGAGTGACTATTACATTGTCATTTCATTCTGAGCTATGTGTAAAATTTCAGGTCTCTAGCTCAACATTCAAATTCGATTTGTTTAAACAAATATTGTTCAAATAAATGTAGAGACAAGAAACCGAGTGACTATTACATTGTCATTTCATTCTGAGCTATGTGTAAAATTTCAGGTCTCTAGCTCAACATTCAAATTCGATTTGTTTAAACAAATATTGTTCAAATAAATGTAGAGACAAGAAATCGAGTGAATATTGCATTGTCATTTCATTCTGGGCTATGTGTAAAATTTCAGGTCTCTAGCTCAACATTCAAATTCGATTTGTTTAAACAAATATTGTTCAAATAAATGTAGAGACAAGAAACCGAGTGAATATTGCATTGTCATTTCATTCTAAGCTATGTGTAAAATTTCAGGTCTCTAGCTCAACATTCAAATTCGATTTGTTTAAACAAATATTGTTCAAATAAATGAAGAGACAAGAAATCGAGTGAATATTACATTGTCATTTCATTCTGAGCTATGTGTAAAATTTCAGGTCTCTAGCTCAACATTCATATTCGATTTGTTTAAACAAATATTGTTCAAATAAATGAAGAGACAAGAAATCGAGTGAATATTACATTGTCATTTCATTCTGAGCTATGTGTAAAATTTCAGGTCTCTAGCTCAACATTCAAATTCGATTTGTTTAAACAAATATTGTTCAAATAAATGTAGAGACAAGAAACCGAGTGAATATTACATTGTCATTCCATTCTGAGCTATGTGTAAAATTTCAGGTCTCTATCTCAACATTCATATTCGATTTGTTTAAACAAATATTGTTCAAATAAATGAAGAGACAAGAAATCGAGTGAATATTACATTGTCATTTCATTCTGAGCTATGTGTAAAATTTCAGGTCTCTAGCTCAACATTCAAATTCGATTTGTTTAAACAAATATTGTTCAAATAAATGAAGAGACAAGAAATCGAGTGAATATTACATTGTCATTTCATTCTGAGCTATGTGTAAAATTTCAGGTCTCTAGCTCAACATTCAAATTCGATTTGTTTAAACAAATATTGTTCAAATAAATGTAGAGACAAGAAACCGAGTGAATATTACATTGTCATTCCATTCTGAGCTATGTGTAAAATTTCAGGTCTCTATCTCAACATTCATATTCGATTTGTTTAAACAAATATTGTTCAAATAAATGAAGAGACAAGAAATCGAGTGAATATTACATTGTCATTTCATTCTGAGCTATGTGTAAAATTTCAGGTCTCTAGCTCAACATTCAAATTCGATTTGTTTAAACAAATATTGTTCAAATAAATGAAGAGACAAGAAATCGAGTGAATATTACATTGTCATTTCATTCTGAGCTATGTGTAAAATTTCAGGTCTCTAGCTCAACATTCAAATTCGATTTGTTTAAACAAATATTGTTCAAATAAATGAAGAGACAAGAAATCGAGTGAATATTACATTGTCATTTCATTCTGAGCTAAGTGTAAAATTTCAGGTCTCTAGCTCAACATTCATATTCGATTTGTTTAAACAAATATTGTTCAAATAAATGTAGAGACAAGAAATCGAGTGAATATTACATTGTCATTTCATTCTGAGCTATGTGTAAAATTTCAGGTCTCTAGCTCAACATTCATATTCGATTTGTTTAAACAAATATTGTTCAAATAAATGAAGAGACAAGAAATCGAGTGAATATTACATTGTCATTTCATTCTGAGCTATGTGTAAAATTTTAGGTCTCTAGCTCAACATTCAAATTAGATTTGTTTAAACAAATATTGTTCAAATAAATGTAGAGACAAGAAACCGAGTGAATATTACATTGTCATTTCATTCTGAGCTATGTGTAGAATTTCAGGTCTCTAGCTCAACATTCAAATTCGATTTGTTTAAACAAATATTGTTCAAATAAATGAAGAGACAAGAAATCGAGTGAATATTACATTGTCATTTCATTCTGAGCTATGTGTAAAATTTCAGGTCTCTAGCTCAACATTCAAATTCGATTTGTTTAAACAAATATTGTTCAAATAAATGAAGAGACAAGAAATCGAGTGAATATTACATTGTCATTTCATTCTGAGCTAAGTGTAAAATTTCAGGTCTCTAGCTCAACATTCATATTCGATTTGTTTAAACAAATATTGTTCAAATAAATGAAGAGACAAGAAATCGAGTGAATATTACATTGTCATTTCATTCTGAGCTATGTGTAAAATTTCAGGTCTCTAGCTCAACATTCATATTCGATTTGTTTAAACAAATATTGTTCAAATAAATGTAGAGACAAGAAATCGAGTGAATATTACATTGTCATTTCATTCTGAGCTATGTGTAAAATTTCAGGTCTCTAGCTCAACATTCATATTCGATTTGTTTAAACAAATATTGTTCAAATAAATGAAGAGACAAGAAATCGAGTGAATATTACATTGTCATTTCATTCTGAGCTATGTGTAAAATTTTAGGTCTCTAGCTCAACATTCAAATTAGATTTGTTTAAACAAATATTGTTCAAATAAATGTAGAGACAAGAAACCGAGTGAATATTACATTGTCATTTCATTCTGAGCTATGTGTAGAATTTCAGGTCTCTAGCTCAACATTCATATTCGATTTGTTTAAACAAATATTGTTCAAATAAATGAAGAGACAAGAAATCGAGTGAATATTACATTGTCATTTCATTCTGAGCTATGTGTAAAATTTCAGGTCTCTAGCTCAACATTCATATTCGATTTGTTTAAACAAATATTGTTCAAATAAATGTAGAGACAAGAAATCGAGTGAATATTACATTGTTATTTCATTCTGAGCTATGTGTAAAATTTCAGGTCTCTAGCTCAACATTCATATTCGATTTGTTTAAACAAATATTGTTCAAATAAATGTAGAGACAAGAAATCGAGTGAATATTACATTGTTATTTCATTCTGAGCTAAGTGTAAAATTTCAGGTCTCTAGGTCATCGAAAAGTTAGTTTAATGTAAAATTCCACCCGGATGGACAGACAAACAAATACAATGACGGCACTTGAACTAATAAAAACGTAATAAAATATATAATATCTTATAAGCACTAATCATGAAATATCTTATATTTCTGCTAGGTTCATTTTAAATACATTGGGTCATATTTTGTTTTGGAAAATGTATTTTTCTCTGATGGGAGTTATCAGAAACGCAACTACTAGGAATTTGACAACTTTAGGAATGTACCGGACTGAATGTATTTGATAGATTTAATTCATACAGTTTGACAAACCGTTGCACGTAGTAAAAGTAAGATAGAATAGGAACCCGGTTCTAAGCGGCCCGAAATCCTATGAAGGCCAACGTTTTGTTTTACACGGCCAGCAACCAGCAACGCATGACCGGGAGATGGCCACACTCTTCTACAGACGGTTACACTCAAATAGACATTTTACGAGGCACATCGGCGCGGTGGCTAGGCTTGGTTGACCATCGGCGCTACAAGGTTTGGACCATCGAGAAAGAGGAAGTTTAGGCCCCTCCTTCAACCTCCGGTTTAGTTTGGTTCGCCCCATTTTACTGAAATTCAGATAAATCCCCCCACAGTAACTCGCTAACCAGTAGTTTTCGGACGTAAGTACGTACACATTTTCACCCCTAGACCATTGTCACCCTAAACGTCTTTCGGTTTATTCATTAAACACCCGCCGTATAATAACAAAAAAAAGCTATTATTATCTCTATATAGAAGTTGTCAGTTTCAACATTAAAGCCAATGAAAGAATTATCCAAGTAAAAGAATTATTACTCTTAATAAATATGAGCAGAGAAAGGAAAAACCCATGAGCATACATACGGGCAGTATCACAACTAATATCTTCACAATTGCATACGTAAATAATCCAACCCTGTGAGTGTCTTAGGTAAGTATCACCAGTAACACGCTCATGCAAGACCAAGATAGGAAATGAAAGATTCCAAAGACCGAAGCAAGTACTGGGGATCGGGAAAAGTATGGCTGTCATGGTCAGCAATTCGCCAAGTTGGATTTACCTTTTACTGGGGATTAGGAAACCTGTCTACCCGCTACCGGGAGGATATTGGTAACGTATAATCAGGTCAGGTTAATGAGAGAGGACTGATAGCTACACCAGCGATGTGAACGTCTATGTGAAATGTAAGGACTGTGAAGAAGCAGAAGGAAATCTGGTAGGATCTGTGAACAGGTATGGAGTTCAACGTTACGCTGTGCCTACCAGATAGTAAGAGTTATTTGTAGTGTGAGCACGTAACTTACGCAAAGAGTTATACGAATTTCGAGTTCGTAGAATATGTAAAGAAAGTTGTAACCACCAGGCAGGAACGACGACGATCACGTGAAGAAACTGGATTTGAAGAAAAGGTTTAAAATAACTGATGTAGCCAAAGTAAATAAAACACGGTAGTTAAACTATTTTGTAAAGCGATTCTAAACGGAAATAAAATAGATATCTACTGGAGTAGACAGGCGGGTGTTCCGCTAAGTTTACTATGCTATTTGAAAAAATCTGTTTGGAAAAGCTGTATAAAAGTAACTATAGCTTTAGGAGGGAAGATTAGACAAAGCAGTAAAATAATTACTGTGGTATCTCATAAGGCCACTTGTAGTAGACCAGAGAGGTGCAGGAACATGTTTCAAAAATGATTCTTTGTCTGGGGCTGAAAGGGGACTTAAAGCGGTAAATCTTAATCGACCAATAATACAAAATAAATAAAATGTTTTTAGTTTATGATGCGCCAATGCCATTTTGAACCATACTTTTTTATGGCGGATGTTAAAGACAAATCCTCGTAGATATAGCGAAGTGTTGCAGTGTGAGCAGAGGCAATTTATCATACATACTTGCTCTACATCTGGCCCAAGGAGATGTGTGATTGTTCTGTTCTTCCCATTGTTTGCGCCAATTTCACTTGTTAACAAAATTCGTCAACAGCCTTGTTCGAAAAATCTGTAAGTTTTTGTAATCAAGGAAACAAAAGAAAATATTTTTGTAAGCAAAGTTATAATCAGGCCAATATAGATATTTATAACGGGAGCTTAGTATGGCTTCGTCATTGTGATAAATTGCTTAATTAGGCTCAGTCTTCACCCAACAATAAAATTATTGTTGCACGTTTGATAACGTTTTTATCTCTGATAGCTTTTGTTTTCGAAGAAATGACCTTCTTAGTTGTGTGCCACTGTTTTGTCTACAGCTGTTTAATGTGTTTGGCTCTACAAACCTTGTATTTAAGGTAATAATGTAAACAGAAAAGTCGATAGCGGAACAGGAAATGTTCATAACCCGAGAGCTATAACATTTTTTACAGCTTTGAATAGGTTTTAAACTTTCATTCCCGCCGGGGAGGGGGGTTGCAGTCTGGGTAACATTTTTTATAGTGTTTAAAACAAAAGCCCTACTAGGTTTGTGTTTTGGGTTATATTTCTCTCCGAGATATCAGAGAGACATAACAGTACATGACTGACTTCATTTGTGGAAAATATAGAGGAATGTTTGCTCCCTGAAGTGCTTGGCTTTACAAACCTTGTAACTGCAGTTATAATGTGAACAAAGAAATGCCTAGAGAACAAAATTGGCGAATCCCAAATAAGTTTTACATCATAATGAATCATAGGCGTTTGAATGTGTGAATGAGTCGTAGGTTTCCTGGTGTATAAAGTATGGAAGAATCATTTGTCAGGTTCATGATCGGATTCTTGAAGTATTGCTTCATTTTTTGGAATAAACTAAACTATTTTTAATATTCGGAAATAGAATAGTGGTTTCTGTATCAAGTGGGCAATCATCTAGTATACAAAATGTGAATATAAACAGGAACACAAGCGTAAAAAGTTCTGGCATTTGACATAAGGAAAGAATTTAGCCCATATAGCAGGATAGCACGCTTGAAGTAAACTTACACTCTCTGTCGGCGACGTTGAGCAGTATCTTGATGTACTTTGATATAGCTTAACTAAGTGTAGTTGCTATAAAGGTATGCGAGTAATAATTCACTGGTCCTGTGAGTAGAGGAAAATCGTGTCACGCGTCATCAGACGTAGACCAGTTCTTTACGGGGATCAAACGTTACCTGACTACTCTGGACTTATGTGTGAGCAAGATAATGTGTTGATGGTGTTTTTGTTTGACTGGGAAATACGCAAAACACTTTCATCCCTTCTGCGGATGATTCTAGATACGAACACGCATTCATGAACGTAGGATTTCTACTTGATACACTATCCCTCAGGTTACGTAATAGGATAGAATACAGTGAGGAGAGTCGTGGGTTCCGTGACGAAGACGAGCTATCCTACTCACAGAGTCGCATTCATGGACGTAGGATGTCTACTAGCTACACTATCCCTCAGGTTACGTAATAGGATAGAATGATATGAGGAGAGTCGTGGCTTCCGTGACGAAGACGAGCTATCCTACTCACAGAGTCGCATTCATGAACGTAGGATGTCTACTAGCTACACTATCCCTCAGGTTACGTAATAGGATAGAATACAGTGAGGAGAGTCGTGGGTTCCGTGACGAAGAAAAGCTATCCTACTCACAGAGTCGCATTCATGAACGTAGGTTGTCTACTAGCTACACTATCCCTCAGGTTACGTAATAGGATAGAATACAGTGAGGAGAGTCGTGGGTTCCGTGACGAAGACGAGCTATCCTACTCACAGAGTCGCATTCATGAACGTAGGATGTCTACTAGCTACACTATCCCTCAGGTTACGTAATAGGATAGAATACAGTGAGGAGAGTCGTGGGTTCCGTGACGAAGACGAGCTATCCTACTCACAGAGTCGCATTCATGGACGTAGGATGTCTACTAGCTACACTATCCCTCAGGTTACGTAATAGGATAGAATACAGTGAGGAGAGTCGTGGGTTCCGTGACGAAGACGAGCTATCCTACTCACAGAGTCGCATTCATGGACGTAGGATGTCTACTAGCTACACTATCCCTCAGGTTACGTAATAGGATAGAATACAGTGAGGAGAGTCGTGGGTTCCGTGACGAAGACGAGCTATCCTACTCACAGAGTCGCATTCATGGACGTAGGATGTCTACTAGCTACACTATCCCTCAGGTTACGTAATAGGATAGAATACAGTGAGGAGAGTCGTGGGTTCCGTGACGAAGACGAGCTATCCTACTCACAGAGTCGCATTCATGAACGTAGGTTGTCTACTAGCTACACTATCCCTCAGGTTACGTAATAGGATAGAATAATATGAGGAGAGTCGTGGGATCCGTGACGAAGACTAGCTATCCTACTCACAGAGTCGCATTCATGAACGTAGGATGTCTACTAGCTACACTATCCCTCAGGTTACGTAATAGGATAGAATAATGTGAGGAGAGTCGTGGGTTCCGTGACGAAGACGAGCTATCCTACTCACAGAGTCGCATTCATGGACGTAGGATGTCTACTAACTACACTATCCCTCAGGTTACGTAATAGGATAGAATACAGTGAGGAGAGTCGTGGGTTCCGTGACGAAGACGAGCTATCCTACTCACAGAGTCGCATTCATGGACGTAGGATGTCTACTAGCTACACTATCCCTCAGGTTACGTAATAGGATAGAATACAGTGAGGAGAGTCGTGGGTTCCGTGACGAAGACGAGCTATCCTACTCACAGAGTCGCATTCATGGACGTAGGATGTCTACTAGCTACACTATCCCTCAGGTTACGTAATAGGATAGAATACAGTGAGGAGAGTCGTGGGTTCCGTGACGAAGACGAGCTATCCTACTCACAGAGTCGCATTCATGGACGTAGGATGTCTACTAGCTACACTATCCCTCAGGTTACGTAATAGGATAGAATACAGTGAGGAGAGTCGTGGGATCCGTGACGAAGACGAGCTATCCTACTCACAGAGTCGCATTCATGGACGTAGGATGTCTACTAGCTACACTATCCCTCAGGTTACGTAATAGGATAGAATACAGTGAGGAGAGTCGTGGGTTCCGTGACGAAGACGAGCTATCCTACTCACAGAGTCGCATTCATGAACGTAGGATGTCTACTAGCTACACTATCCCTCAGGTTACGTAATAGGATAGAATAATATGAGGAGAGTCGTGGGTTCCGTGACGAAGACGAGCTATCCTACTCACAGAGTCGCATTCATGAACGTAGGTTGTCTACTAGCTACACTATCCCTCAGGTTACTTAATAGGATAGAATACAGTGAGGAGAGTCGTGGGTTCCGTGACGAAGACGAGCTATCCTACTCACAGAGTCGCATTCATGAACGTAGGTTGTCTACTAGCTACACTATCCCTCAGGTTACGTAATAGGATAGAATACAGTGAGGAGAGTCGTGGCTTCCGTGACGAAGACGAGCTATCCTACTCACAGAGTCGCATTCATGAACGTAGGTTGTCTACTAGCTACACTATCCCTCAGGTTACGTAATAGGATAGAATACAGTGAGGAGAGTCGTGGGTTCCGTGACGAAGACGAGCTATCCTACTCACAGAGTCGCATTCATGAACGTAGGTTGTCTACTAGCTACACTATCCTTCAGGTTACGTAATAGGATAGAATACAGTGAGGAGAGTCGTGGGTTCCGTGACGAAGACGAGCTATCCTACTCACAGAGTCGCATTCATGAACGTAGGATGTCTACTTGATACACTATCCCTCAGGTTACGTAATAGGATAGAATACAGTGAGGAGAGTCGTGGGTTCCGTGACGAAGACGAGCTATCCTACTCACAGAGTCGCATTCATGAACGTAGGATGTCTACTAGCTACACTATCCCTCAGGTTACGTAATAGGATAGAATACAGTGAGGAGAGTCGTGGGTTCCGTGACGAAGACGAGCTATCCTACTCACAGAGTCGCATTCATGAACGTAGGATGTCTACTAGCTTCACTATCCCTCAGGTTACGTAATAGGATAGAATACAGTGAGGAGAGTCGTGGGTTCCGTGACGAAGACGAGCTATCCTACTCACAGAGTCGCATTCATGGACGTAGGTTGTCTACTAGCTACACTATCTCTCAGGTTACGTAATAGGATAGAATAATATGAGGAGAGTCGTGGGTTCCGTGACGAAGACGAGCTATCCTACTCACAGAGTCGCATTCATGAACGTAGGTTGTCTACTAGCTACACTATCCCTCAGGTTACTTAATAGGATAGAATACAGTGAGGAGAGTCGTGGGTTCCGTGACGAAGACGAGCTATCCTACTCACAGAGTCGCATTCATGAACGTAGGTTGTCTACTAGCTACACTATCCCTCAGGTTACGTAATAGGATAGAATACAGTGAGGAGAGTCGTGGGTTCCGTGACGAAGACGAGCTATCCTACTCACAGAGTCGCATTCATGAACGTAGGATGTCTACTAGCTTCACTATCCCTCAGGTTACGTAATAGGATAGAATACAGTGAGGAGAGTCGTGGGTTCCGTGACGAAGACGAGCTATCCTACTCACAGAGTCGCATTCATGAACGTAGGATGTCTACTAGCTTCACTATCCCTCAGGTTACGTAATAGGATAGAATAATATGAGGAGAGTCGTGGGATCCGTGACGAAGACTAGCTATCCTACTCACAGAGTCGCATTCATGAACGTAGGATGTCTACTAGCTACACTATCCCTCAGGTTACGTAATAGGATAGAATACAGTGAGGAGAGTCGTGGGTTCCGTGACGAAGACGAGCTATCCTACTCACAGAGTCGCATTCATGGACGTAGGATGTCTACTAGCTACACTATCCCTCAGGTTACGTAATAGGATAGAATAATATGAGGAGAGTCGTAGGATCCGTGACGAAGACTAGCTATCCTACTCACAGAGTCGCATTCATGAACGTAGGATGTCTACTAGCTACACTATCCCTCAGGTTACGTAATAGGATAGAATACAGTGAGGAGAGTCGTGGGTTCCGTGACGAAGACGAGCTATCCTACTCACAGAGTCGCATTCATGGACGTAGGATGTCTACTAGCTACACTATCCCTCAGGTTACGTAATAGGATAGAATAATATGAGGAGAGTCGTGGGATCCGTGACGAAGACTAGCTATCCTACTCACAGAGTCGCATTCATGAACGTAGGTTGTCTACTAGCTACACTATCCCTCAGGTTACGTAATAGGATAGAATACAGTGAGGAGAGTCGTGGGATCCGTGACGAAGACGAGCTATCCTACTCACAGAGTCGCATTCATGGACGTAGGTTGTCTACTAGCTACACTATCCCTCAGGTTACGTAATAGGATAGAATACAGTGAGGAGAGTCGTGGGTTCCGTGACGAAGACGAGCTATCCTACTCACAGAGTCGCATTCATGAACGTAGGATGTCTACTAGCTACACTATCCCTCAGGTTACGTAATAGGATAGAATACAGTAAGGAGAGTCGTGGGTTCCGTGACGAAGACGAGCTATCCTACTCACAGAGTCGCATTCATGGACGTAGGTTGTCTACTAGCTACACTATCTCTCAGGTTACGTAATAGGATAGAATACAGTGAGGAGAGTCGTGGGTTCCGTGACGAAGACAAGCTATCCTACTCACAGAGTCGCATTCATGAACGTATAATGTCTACTTGATACACTATCCCTCAGGTTACGTAATAGGATAGAATACAGTGAGGAGAGTCGTGGGATCCGTGACGAAGACGAGCTATCCTACTCACAGAGTCGCATTCATGGACGTAGGATGTCTACTAGCTACACTATCCCTCAGGTTACGTAATAGGATAGAATAATATGAGGAGAGTCGTGGGATCCGTGACGAAGACTAGCTATCCTACTCACAGAGTCGCATTCATGAACGTAGGTTGTCTACTAGCTACACTATCCCTCAGGTTACGTAATAGGATAGAATACAGTGAGGAGAGTCGTGGGTTCCGTGACGAAGACGAGCTATCCTACTCACAGAGTCGCATTCATGGACGTAGGATGTCTACTAGCTACACTATCCCTCAGGTTACGTAATAGGATAGAATACAGTGAGGAGAGTCGTGGGTTCCGTGACGAAGACGAGCTATCCTACTCACAGAGTCGCATTCATGGACGTAGGATGTCTACTAGCTACACTATCCCTCAGGTTACGTAATAGGATAGAATACAGTGAGGAGAGTCGTGGGTTCCGTGACGAAGACGAGCTATCCTACTCACAGAGTCGCATTCATGGACGTAGGATGTCTACTAGCTACACTATCCCTCAGGTTACGTAATAGGATAGAATACAGTGAGAAGAGTCGTGGGTTCCGTGACGAAGACGAGCTATCCTACTCACAGAGTCGCATTCATGGACGTAGGATGTCTACTAGCTACACTATCCCTCAGGTTACGTAATAGGATAGAATACAGTGAGGAGAGTCGTGGGTTCCGTGACGAAGACGAGCTATCCTACTCACAGAGTCGCATTCATGAACGCAGGTTGTCTACTAGCTACACTATCCCTCAGGTTACGTAATAGGATAGAATAATATGAGGAGAGTCGTGGGATCCGTGACGAAGACTAGCTATCCTACTCACAGAGTCGCATTCATGAACGTAGGTTGTCTACTAGCTACACTATCCCTCAGGTTACGTAATAGGATAGAATAATATGAGGAGAGTCGTGGGTTCCGTGACGAAGACGAGCTATCCTACTCACAGAGTCGCATTCATGAACGTAGGTTGTCTACTAGCTACACTATCCCTCAGGTTACGTAATAGGATAGAATACAGTGAGGAGAGTCGTGGGATCCGTGACGAAGACGAGCTATCCTACTCACAGAGTCGCATTCATGGACGTAGGATGTCTACTAGCTACACTATCCCTCAGGTTACGTAATAGGATAGAATACAGTGAGGAGAGTCGTGGGTTCCGTGACGAAGACGAGCTATCCTACTCACAGAGTCGCATTCATGAACGTAGGATGTCTACTAGCTACACTATCCCTCAGGTTACGTAATAGGATAGAATAATATGAGGAGAGTCGTGGGTTCCGTGACGAAGACGAGCTATCCTACTCACAGAGTCGCATTCATGAACGTAGGTTGTCTACTAGCTACACTATCCCTCAGGTTACTTAATAGGATAGAATACAGTGAGGAGAGTCGTGGGTTCCGTGACGAAGACGAGCTATCCTACTCACAGAGTCGCATTCATGAACGTAGGTTGTCTACTAGCTACACTATCCCTCAGGTTACGTAATAGGATAGAATACAGTGAGGAGAGTCGTGGCTTCCGTGACGAAGACGAGCTATCCTACTCACAGAGTCGCATTCATGAACGTAGGTTGTCTACTAGCTACACTATCCCTCAGGTTACGTAATAGGATAGAATACAGTGAGGAGAGTCGTGGGTTCCGTGACGAAGACGAACTATCCTACTCACAGAGTCGCATTCATGAACGTAGGTTGTCTACTAGCTACACTATCCCTCAGGTTACGTAATAGGATAGAATACAGTGAGGAGAGTCGTGGGTTCCGTGACGAAGACGAGCTATCCTACTCACAGAGTCGCATTCATGAACGTAGGATGTCTACTTGATACACTATCCCTCAGGTTACGTAATAGGATAGAATACAGTGAGGAGAGTCGTGGGTTCCGTGACGAAGACGAGCTATCCTACTCACAGAGTCGCATTCATGAACGTAGGATGTCTACTAGCTACACTATCCCTCAGGTTACGTAATAGGATAGAATACAGTGAGGAGAGTCGTGGGTTCCGTGACGAAGACGAGCTATCCTACTCACATAGTCGCATTCATGAACGTAGGATGTCTACTAGCTTCACTATCCCTCAGGTTACGTAATAGGATAGAATACAGTGAGGAGAGTCGTGGGTTCCGTGACGAAGACGAGCTATCCTACTCACAGAGTCGCATTCATGGACGTAGGTTGTCTACTAGCTACACTATCCCTCAGGTTACGTAATAGGATAGAATAATATGAGGAGAGTCGTGGGTTCCGTGACGAAGACGAGCTATCCTACTCACAGAGTCGCATTCATGAACGTAGGTTGTCTACTAGCTACACTATCCCTCAGGTTACTTAATAGGATAGAATACAGTGAGGAGAGTCGTGGGTTCCGTGACGAAGACGAGCTATCCTACTCACAGAGTCGCATTCATGAACGTAGGTTGTCTACTAGCTACACTATCCCTCAGGTTACGTAATAGGATAGAATACAGTGAGGAGAGTCGTGGGTTCCGTGACGAAGACGAGCTATCCTACTCACAGAGTCGCATTCATGAACGTAGGATGTCTACTAGCTTCACTATCCCTCAGGTTACGTAATAGGATAGAATACAGTGAGGAGAGTCGTGGGTTCCGTGACGAAGACGAGCTATCCTACTCACAGAGTCGCATTCATGAACGTAGGATGTCTACTAGCTTCACTATCCCTCAGGTTACGTAATAGGATAGAATACAGTGAGGAGAGTCGTGGGTTCCGTGACGAAGACGAGCTATCCTACTCACAGAGTCGCATTCATGAACGTAGGTTGTCTACTAGCTACACTATCCCTCAGGTTACGTAATAGGATAGAATAATATGAGGAGAGTCGTGGGATCCGTGACGAAGACTAGCTATCCTACTCACAGAGTCGCATTCATGAACGTAGGATGTCTACTAGCTACACTATCCCTCAGGTTACGTAATAGGATAGAATAATATGAGGAGAGTCGTGGGATCCGTGACGAAGACTAGCTATCCTACTCACAGAGTCGCATTCATGAACGTAGGTTGTCTACTAGCTACACTATCCCTCAGGTTACGTAATAGGATAGAATAATATGAGGAGAGTCGTGGGATCCGTGACGAAGACTAGCTATCCTACTCACAGAGTCGCATTCATGAACGTAGGATGTCTACTAGCTACACTATCCCTCAGGTTACGTAATAGGATAGAATACAGTGAGGAGAGTCGTGGGTTCCGTGACGAAGACGAGCTATCCTACTCACAGAGTCGCATTCATGGACGTAGGATGTCTACTAGCTACACTATCCCTCAGGTTACGTAATAGGATAGAATAATATGAGGAGAGTCGTGGGATCCGTGACGAAGACTAGCTATCCTACTCACAGAGTCGCATTCATGAACGTAGGATGTCTACTAGCTACACTATCCCTCAGGTTACGTAATAGGATAGAATACAGTGAGGAGAGTCGTGGGTTCCGTGACGAAGACGAGCTATCCTACTCACAGAGTCGCATTCATGGACGTAGGATGTCTACTAGCTACACTATCCCTCAGGTTACGTAATAGGATAGAATAATATGAGGAGAGTCGTGGGATCCGTGACGAAGACTAGCTATCCTACTCACAGAGTCGCATTCATGAACGTAGGTTGTCTACTAGCTACACTATCCCTCAGGTTACGTAATAGGATAGAATACAGTGAGGAGAGTCGTGGGATCCGTGACGAAGACGAGCTATCCTACTCACAGAGTCGCATTCATGGACGTAGGTTGTCTACTAGCTACACTATCCCTCAGGTTACGTAATAGGATAGAATACAGTGAGGAGAGTCGTGGGTTCCGTGACGAAGACGAGCTATCCTACTCACAGAGTCGCATTCATGAACGTAGGATGTCTACTAGCTACACTATCCCTCAGGTTACGTAATAGGATAGAATACAGTGAGGAGAGTCGTGGGTTCCGTGACGAAGACGAGCTATCCTACTCACAGAGTCGCATTCATGGACGTAGGTTGTCTACTAGCTACACTATCTCTCAGGTTACGTAATAGGATAGAATACAGTGAGGAGAGTCGTGGGTTCCGTGACGAAGACAAGCTATCCTACTCACAGAGTCGCATTCATGAACGTAGGATGTCTACTTGATACACTATCCCTCAGGTTACGTAATAGGATAGAATACAGTGAGGAGAGTCGTGGGTTCCGTGACGAAGACGAGCTATCCTACTCACAGAGTCGCATTCATGGACGTAGGATGTCTACTAGCTACACTATCCCTCAGGTTACGTAATAGGATAGAATAATATGAGGAGAGTCGTGGGATCCGTGACGAAGACTAGCTATCCTACTCACAGAGTCGCATTCATGAACGTAGGTTGTCTACTAGCTACACTATCCCTCAGGTTACGTAATAGGATAGAATACAGTGAGGAGAGTCGTGGGATCCGTGACGAAGACGAGCTATCCTACTCACAGAGTCGCATTCATGGACGTAGGTTGTCTACTAGCTACACTATCCCTCAGGTTACGTAATAGGATAGAATACAGTGAGGAGAGTCGTGGGTTCCGTGACGAAGACGAGCTATCCTACTCACAGAGTCGCATTCATGAACGTAGGATGTCTACTAGCTACACTATCCCTCAGGTTACGTAATAGGATAGAATACAGTGATTAGAGTCGTGGGTTCCGTGACGAAGACGAGCTATCCTACTCACAGAGTCGCATTCATGGACGTAGGTTGTCTACTAGCTACACTATCCCTCAGGTTACGTAATAGGATAGAATAATATGAGGAGAGTCGTGGCTTCCGTGACGAAGACGAGCTATCCTACTCACAGAGTCGCATTCATGAACGTAGGATGTCTACTAGCTTCACTATCCCTCAGGTTACGTAATAGGATAGAATAATGTGAGGAGAGTCGTGGGTTCCGTGACGAAGACGAGCTGTCCTACTCACAGAGTCGCATTCTTGAACGTAGGTTGTCTACTAGCTACACTATCCCTCAGGTTACGTAATAGGATAGAATACAGTGAGGAGAGTCGTGGGTTCCGTGACGAAGACGAGCTATCCTACTCACAGAGTCGCATTCATGAACGTAGGTTGTCTACTAGCTTCACTATCCCTCAGGTTACGTAATAGGATAGAATAATATGAGGAGAGTCGTGGGATCCGTGACGAAGACTAGCTATCCTACTCACAGAGTCGCATTCATGGACGTAGGATGTCTACTAGCTACACTATCCCTCAGGTTACGTAATAGGATAGAATAATATGAGGAGAGTCGTGGGATCCGTGACGAAGACTAGCTATCCTACTCACAGAGTCGCATTCATGAACGTAGGTTGTCTACTAGCTACACTATCCCTCAGGTTACGTAATAGGATAGAATACAGTGAGTAGAGTCGTGGGTTCCGTGACGAAGACGAGCTATCCTACTCACAGAGTCGCATTCATGAACGTAGGATGTCTACTTGATACACTATCCCTCAGGTTACGTAATAGGATAGAATACAGTGAGGAGAGTCGTGCGTTCCGTGACGAAGACGAGCTATCCTACTCACAGAGTCGCATTCATAGACGTAGGATGTCTACTAGCTACACTATCCCTCAGGTTACGTAATAGGATAGAATACAGTGAGGAGAGTCGTGGGTTCCGTGACGAAGACGAGCTATCCTACTCACAGAGTCGCATTCATGAACGTAGGATGTCTACTAGCTACACTATCCCTCAGGTTACGTAATAGGATAGAATACAGTGAGGAGAGTCGTGGGTTCCGTGACGAAGACGAGCTATCCTACTCACAGAGTCGCATTCATGAACGTAGGATGTCTACTAGCTACACTATCCCTCAGGTTACGTAATAGGATAGAATACAGTGAGGAGAGTCGTGGGTTCCGTGACGAAGACGAGCTATCCTACTCACAGAGTCGCATTCATGGACGTAGGATGTCTACTAGCTACACTCTCCCTCAGGTTACGTAATAGGATAGAATACAGTGAGGAGAGTCGTGGGTTCCGTGACGAAGACGAGCTATCCTACTCACAGAGTCGCATTCATGGACGTAGGATGTCTACTAGCTACACTATCCCTCAGGTTACGTAATAGGATAGAATACAGTGAGGAGAGTCGTGGGTTCCGTGACGAAGACGAGCTATCCTACTCACAGAGTCGCATTCATGAACGTAGGATGTCTACTTGATACACTATCCCTCAGGTTACGTAATAGGATAGAATACAGTGAGGAGAGTCGTGGGTTCCGTGACGAAGACGAGCTATCCTACTCACAGAGTCGCATTCATGAACGTAGGTTGTCTACTAGCTACACTATCCCTCAGGTTACGTAATAGGATAGAATACAGTGAGGAGAGTCGTGGGTTCCGTGACGAAGACGAGCTATCCTACTCACAGAGTCGCATTCATGAACGTAGGATGTCTACTTGATACACTATCCCTCAGGTTACGTAATAGGATAGAATACAGTGAGGAGAGTCGTGGGTTCCGTGACGAAGACGAGCTATCCTACTCACAGAGTCGCATTCATGAACGTAGGTTGTCTACTAGCTACACTATCCCTCAGGTTACGTAATAGGATAGAATACAGTGAGGAGAGTCGTGGGTTCCGTGACGAAGACGAGCTATCCTACTCACAGAGTCGCATTCATGAACGTAGGATGTCTACTTGATACACTATCCCTCAGGTTACGTAATAGGATAGAATACAGTGAGGAGAGTCGTGGGTTCCGTGACGAAGACGAGCTATCCTACTCACAGAGTCGCATTCATGAACGTAGGATGTCTACTTGATACACTATCCCTCAGGTTACGTAATAGGATAGAATACAGTGAGGAGAGTCGTGGGTTCCGTGACGAAGACGAGCTATCCTACTCACAGAGTCGCATTCATGAACGTAGGTTGTCTACTAGCTACACTATCCCTCAGGTTACGTAATAGGATAGAATACAGTGAGGAGAGTCGTGGGTTCCGTGACGAAGACGAGCTATCCTACTCTCAGAGTCGCATTCATGAACGTAGGATGTCTACTTGATACACTATCCCTCAGGTTACGTAATAGGATAGAATACAGTGAGGAGAGTCGTGGGTTCCGTGACGAAGACGAGCTATCCTACTCACAGAGTCGCATTCATGGACGTAGGATGTCTACTAGCTACACTATCCCTCAGGTTACGTAATAGGATAGAATAATATGAGGAGAGTCGTGGGTTCCGTGACGAAGACGAGCTATCCTACTCACAGAGTCGCATTCATGAACGTAGGATGTCTACTAGCTACACTATCCCTCAGGTTACGTAATAGGATAGAATACAGTGAGGAGATTCGTGGCTTCCGTGACGAAGACGAGCTATCCTACTCACAGAGTCGCATTCATGGACGTAGGTTGTCTACTAGCTACACTATCCCTCAGGTTACGTAATAGGATAGAATACAGTGAGGAGAGTCGTGGGTTCCGTGACGAAGACGAGCTATCCTACTCACAGAGTCGCATTCATGAACGTAGGTTGTCTACTAGCTACACTATCCCTCAGGTTACGTAATAGGATAGAATACAGTGAGGAGAGTCGTGGCTTCCGTGACGAAGACGAGCTATCCTACTCACAGAGTCGCATTCATGAACGTAGGTTGTCTACTAGCTACACTATCCCTCAGGTTACGTAATAGGATAGAATAATATGAGGAGAGTCGTGGCTTCCGTGACGAAGACGAGCTATCCTACTCACAGAGTCGCATTCATGAACGTAGGATGTCTACTAGCTACACTATCCCTCAGGTTACTTAATAGGATAGAATACAGTGAGGAGAGTCGTGGGTTCCGTGACGAAGACGAGCTATCCTACTCACAGAGTCGCATTCATGAACGTAGGATGTCTACTAGCTACACTATCCCTCAGGTTACGTAATAGGATAGAATACAGTGAGGAGAGTCGTGGGATCCGTGACGAAGACGTGCTATCCTACTCACAGAGTCGCATTCATGAACGTAGGATGTCTACTAGCTACACTATCCCTCAGGTTACGTAATAGGATAGAATACAGTGAGGAGAGTCGTGGCTTCCGTGACGAAGACGAGCTATCCTACTCACAGAGTCGCATTCATGAACGTAGGATGTCTACTAGCTACACTATCTCTCAGGTTACGTAATAGGATAGAATACAGTGAGGAGAGTCGTGGGTTCCGTGACGAAGACAAGCTATCCTACTCACAGAGTCGCATTCATGAACGTAGGATGTCTACTAGCTTCACTATCCCTCAGGTTACGTAATAGGATAGAATAATATGAGGAGAGTCGTGGGATCCGTGACGAAGACGAGCTATCCTACTCACAGAGTCGCATTCATGGACGTAGGATGTCTACTAGCTACACTATCCCTCAGGTTACGTAATAGGATAGAATAATATGAGGAGAGTCGTGGGATCCGTGACGAAGACGAGCTATCCTACTCACAGAGTCGCATTCATGAACGTAGGATGTCTACTAGCTACACTATCCCTCAGGTTACGTAATAGGATAGAATACAGTGAGGAGAGTCGTGGGTTCCGTGACGAAGACGAGCTATCCTACTCACAGAGTCGCATTCATGAACGTAGGTTGTCTACTAGCTACACTATCCCTCAGGTTACGTAATAGGATAGAATACAGTGAGGAGAGTCGTGGGTTCCGTGACGAAGACGAGCTATCCTACTCACAGAGTCGCATTCATGAACGTAGGTTGTCTACTAGCTACACTATCCCTCAGGTTACGTAATAGGATAGAATACAGTGAGGAGAGTCGTGGGTTCCGTGACGAAGACGAGCTATCCTACTCACAGAGTCGCATTCATGGACGTAGGATGTCTACTAGCTACACTATCCCTCAGGTTACGTAATAGGATAGAATACAGTGAGGAGAGTCGTGGGATCCGTGACGAAGACGAGCTATCCTACTCACAGAGTCGCATTCATGGACGTAGGATGTCTACTAGCTACACTATTCCTCAGGTTACGTAATAGGATAGAATACAGTGAGGAGAGTCGTGGGATCCGTGACGAAGACGAGCTATCCTACTCACAGAGTCGCATTCATGGACGTAGGATGTCTACTAGCTACACTATCCCTCAGGTTACGTAATAGGATAGAATACAGTGAGGAGAGTCGTGGGTTCCGTGACGAAGACGAGCTATCCTACTCACAGAGTCTACTCACTACCCAGATCGTAAGCCTAGAAATAGTTTTACCTTAAAGGACAAATTATTAAATATACAAAGTAACATATAATATATAGTAGTTAAATTTAACATTTTATTGCCAGCCTTATCACTGTTATCAGTTGACCTTTAGCCACTTAAGTAACACTTACGTCCACACCAGAGCGCAACGGCTTCGGAAACGCTAAATGCGTCTTACAGCTTTCATTATAATTCTAAGTGACTGGTACACTCTATATCAGGGATGGCCAGCTAGCGGCCCCAGAACACGGCTCTTACCACCAGTAATAGCTCTGACTTGCCAAATGACCCATTTTTCAGACACGGGTAGGCCTACTGCATTTTGGAGTCAAGTGCCTGAGAAGATATATCCCAAATTATGTGACTTCGGTATGAAAATAGTTTCAATGTTTTATAAGCACATACCTATGTAAGTAAACCTTTTCAACAATGAAATTTATAAAATAAACTCTTCGCAACAGCCTCACAGACAACCACCTTCGACATCAGCTAAAGGTTGCAACCACTTCAATTCAAAATATTTGATGAACCATTGGACAATTGTGCACGTCCAGTTTTCGCATTAGGAGAAGAAGGCTGGCCTAAATAGTTATGGATAATTTAAAATTTAAACAAATTTTAGAGTTGTTACCAATACTGTCTTCAGATAAGCATACACTACATGACTGAATATTTCACTTATTCTGATCCTTCGTACATTGAGCTTGATATTAAATGTACATGAATATATTTAACATTTATTGATCCATATTATTTTATATTTCACGCATATTATATGATATACGTGTTGCCTACATTTGGCCTGTCGATGTATGTGTGGCATTAGTTATGCGGCCTCGTCTTCACTGAAAATATTAAAGTGGCCCTTCAGAACTCGGCCATAGCTGGTGTATATGAGTCACAGTGATCGAGTATTCGAGCTTCATAAATTTACTGAGCGTCCTCTTCTGTGTGAGCACGTAACTTACGCAAAGAGTTATACGAATTTCGAGTTCGTTTTGACGGAGGTCGTAGAATATGTAAAGAAAGTTGTAACCACCAGGCAGGAACGACGACGATCACGTGCAGAAACTGGATTTGAAGAAAAGGTTTAAAATAACTGATGTAGCCAAAGTAAATAAAACACGGTAGTTAAACTATTTTGTAAAGTGATTCTAAACGGAAATAAAATAGATATCTACTGGAGTAGACAGGCGGGTATTCCGCCAAGTTTACTGTGCTATTTGGAAGAGCTGTATAAAAGTAACTATAGCTTAAGGAGGGAAGATTAGACAAAGCAGTAAAATAATTACCGTGGTATCTCATAAGACCACTTGTGGTAGACCAGAGAGGTGCAGGAACATGTTTCAAAAATGATTCTTTGTCTGGGGCTGAAAGGGGACTTGAAGCGGTAAATCTTAATCGACCAATAATACAAAATAAACAAAATGTTTTTAGTTTATGATGCGCCAATGCCATTTTGAACCATACTTTTTTATGGCGGATGTTAAAGACAAATCCTCGTAGATATAGCGAAGTGTTGCAGTGTGAGCAGAGGCAATTTATCATACGTACTTGCTCTACATCTGGGCCAAGGAGATGTGCGATTGTTCTGTTCTTCCCATTGTTTGCGCCAATTTCACTTGTTAACAAAATTCGTCCACAGCCTTGTTCGAAAAATCTGTAAGTTTTTATAATCAATAAATTCATAAATTTACTGAGCGTCCACTTCTGGACAAAATGCTCTCTAAACACGGACTAATAAATACCTCTTGGAAGAGGAGCAAAAAGGTTTGATCCTTTCCTTAATCGAAGTATTGACGTTGTTTTTCTATATTTTCTAAATAGCAGGTGGGGAGCTACATACGAACATTTAGGAAGAGTTGAAAAGTTTGAATTGGTAGTGGTAATTCTCTGAGCTACTTAGGAGATTTAAAAACCGAAAGTTTTGGCCTATAGTAGTGACGCATGGAGCCACCAACAAGGCGATTATGTGATTTACACAAATTTTTTTTTAGGAGATTTGACTTGCTTTTCTACGTTACAGAAATCCCAGGTCGAAAATTTATCAAATTAGAAATCGTGTATTAAAGATCGTCAGATCAAAGAACCACCGCCATCCCTATTGTTTCATTGTCGTGACGTATTGACGTGAACGGTTACGAACTTACGTCACGTTTGCGCATGCTTGGTAACATATATCGTGTTTGGATTCACAGATTTTCGTTCATGTACATGGCACTTCCTTATTCAAAGCAATACTGGTATGGTTTATGTGTTAGCTAAGCTGGTTTCGCGTTGGCTTTATTGGACACACGACGAAGGTAATTCTAGATTGAAATTATGCTAACCGCAAATCTTATAGCCAGGCTGAAAACATTTAGCATTACTGAGTGTGTTTGGAAATTCGTTAATTGGTTAATTTAGTTGTTTTCAGCTTTCACCAAATTTTCAAGAAATTCAAAATATTTTTTACTGTTTTTTTTTTTGTTAAGGAAAAGTAATAATTTTTATTTCTCCAAAATGATTAAAATCAAAATGCATTTGACTTAATTAAAACGATGTAGAATTATTCTTGTAACCACTATATTAAAGTAATATAAAAAGACTCATGTTAAAAATACGGCCACTTTAAAATTTTTCCAACGCACCATTGCTAAACCCATTCATTTTGTTTTTTTAAAATTTTTGTTATCGCCACTGGTTGGGACTATCAGACGATCTTAATGTCTACTGCTGATAATTTTCCCGCTGAAATCATGACGGAGGAAAACTTGTAACATTAGTGACGTCACTACATTTTTACGTCGGACTCCTGGGCATCACTATTATTGTGCTGGCCAACGTTAGTGTGGTAACAGGCCGCTTACTGGCATGTTAGTAACGACACTACTTTCTTTCGTTCGCTTCCTGGGCATCAATATTACTGGGCGGCTATGGGGTGGCCAACGTTATGTGGCAACAGGCCGCTTACTGGCATGTTAGTGACGTGACTACTTTCTTTCGTTCGCTTCCTGGGCATCAATATTACTGGGCGGCTATGGGGTGGCCAACGTTACGTGGCAACAGGCCGCTTACTGGCATGTTAGTGACGTGACTACTTTCTTTCGTTCGCTTCCTGGGCATCAATATTACTGGGCGGCTATGGGGTGGCCAACGTTACGTGGCAACAGGCCGCTTACTGGCATGTTAGTGACGTGACTACTTTCTTTCGTTCGCTTCCTGGGCATCAATATTCCTGGGTGGCTATGGGGTGGCCAACGTTACGTGGCAACAGGCCGCTTACTGGCATGTTAGTGACGTGGCTACTTTCTTTCGTTCGCTTCCTGGGCATCAATATTACTGGGCGGCTATGGGGTGGCCAACGTTACGTGGCAACAGGCCGCTTACTGGCATGTTAGTGACGTGACTACTTTCTTTCGTTCGCTTCCTGGGCATCAATATTACTGGGCGGCTATGGGGTGGCCAACGTTATGTGGCAACAGGCCGCTTACTGGCATGTTAGTGACGTGACTACTTTCTTTCGTTCGCTTCCTGGGCATCAATATTACTGGGCGGCTATGGGGTGGCCAACGTTATGTGGCAACAGGCCGCTTACTGGCATGTTAGTGACGTGACTACTTTCTGTCGTCGGTCTCCTGGGCATCACTATTACTGTGCTCCTACGGGATGCCAACGTTACTATAGCAACGATCCCCTTACTGGCATGTTAGTAACGTCACTACTTTCTTTCGACGGCCTACTTGTTATCGCTAATACTGTGCTGTTATGGAATAGCCAACGTAACTGTGGGATCGAGCCCCTTACTGGCATGTTAGTAACGTCACTACTTTCTTTCGACGGCCTATTTGTTATCACTAATACTGTGCTGTTATGGAATAGCCAACGTAACTGTGGGATCGAGCCCCTTACTGGCATGTTAGTAACGTCACTACTTTCTTTCGTCAGACTCCTGATGCAACTCGTAAAGGAAAATTATCAGCTACAGGTGACCCTGAAGAAAAATTGTCACCCTGAAGATTGGTTCCTTTTTTGAACGGTACACCAAATTCTTTCTGCAGTTAATATGTGAACAACTTGCGGATACATAATTGGCTAACACTCCTAAGGGCCGTAGTACTATCCAATTGCAGGCGAGCAAGGGCTGAAGTTCATTGTTTATCTCCTGAAGGGTATAATAGAAGGTTTGTTTTACACCTCCGAAGGATCTATATGTTTATAGCTCTGTAGTTTTTCCAACTCCGACAATGTAAAGTTGTGACTAAGATTTGATTTTGTACCCAAACAAAAATAAATAAATACATTTGTGATAAAAATATTCTTCAAAATTTTAGATTTATCGAAAAATTTATTGGTTTCGAAACGAAAACGATATTGGCGTAACTGATTAAATCAGAGGTTGACGTCATTCTTATCAGTGAATCATTGCTTCGTATGAATCACTTTGAAATTCTTCTGTCTGACAGCAGAGTGCGTTGCGATCTGTTGTATTGGAATGGCCGTTTATTTCTAGAATAAATCAGAAATTTTCCTATTTAGAATGGCAATTGATGAATTTGAGGGTAGATTATCTGTAAAGAGCCTAGAAAAAATGTTTAAAAATGAAAACAATTCCCTTATTAATCGAGTGAATTCCTGTAGACGGTTGTATTACCGCTTGTATCTGTGCCTCTGGGGGTGTGACTGAAAACAGGTAAAAGCAGTTGGACATAACTCGCTCTTGCAATTTGCACGTTTGTAGCAAGATAGAGATGCTCCAGCAAAATCTACATCCTCGCTAACGTAATATGGTTTAGATGCTCCGATTTTTTAAGCTTAGTCAAGTTGAAATAGAGGCCTCTGGTGATTCATCACAATTTCACCCTATCAAACACGACGACCACAATGACAAATGGGCCCTTGCGGTAGATGTGACGGGCCAATGACAATGGATTACTGACGAAATGACATCGTGTCGCTCAACAGCGGCTCACTCCCGTTTGTATGTACTGAGGGCTTTTTCGTTGCTGCGGGGAAATTGTACGCTTGATTGATTTGTTGACAAGTCAACCTGGAATAACTGGAGAACTTGTTGCTGCTCTAAACCAGGCATCCTCACTACGCAGCCCTCAGATTGTTAGGAATTAAAACGACAATGGTATTTTTCAAGAAACAAATAAGGACAAAGCTCATTATGAGTTTAGGAAAGCAGTTGAAAAGGTCAAATTTCCTGACTTAACTGACTGTGCTCAGAAAATATTATGGGTTTTTGTATCTACATGTGTCGGTGAATCTACATTCAGTAATGTGAAGTTCATAAACAACAAGTACTGATGTAGATTAACTTGTATCTACATGTGTCGGTGAATCTACATTCAGTAATGTGAAGTTCATAAACAACAAGTACTGGTGTAGATTAACTTGTATCTACATGTGTCGGTGAATCTACATTCAGTAATGTGAAGTTCATAAACAACAAGTACTGGTGTAGATTAACTTGTATCTACATGTGTCGGTGAATCTACATTCAGTAATGTGAAGTTCATAAACAACAAGTACTGGTGTAGATTAACTTGTATCTACATGTGTCGGTGAATCTACATTCAGTAATGTGAAGTTCATAAACAACAAGTACTGGTGTAGATTAACTTGTATCTACATGTGTCGGTGAATCTACATTCAGTAATGTGAAGTTCATAAACAACAAGTACTGATGTAGATTAACTTGTATCTACATGTGTCGGTGAATCTACATTCAGTAATGTGAAGTTCATAAACAACAAGTACTGATGTAGATTAACTTGTATCTACATGTGTCGGTGAATCTACATTCAGTAATGTGAAGTTCATAAACAACAAGTACTGATGTAGATTAACTTGTATCTACATGTGTCGGTGAATCTACATTCAGTAATGTGAAGTTCATAAACAACAAGTACTGATGTAGATTAACTTGTATCTACATGTGTCGGTGAATCTACATTCAGTAATGTGAAGTTCATAAACAACAAGTACTGATGTAGATTAACTTGTATCTACATGTGTCGGTGAATCTACATTCAGTAATGTGAAGTCCATAAACAACAAGTACTGGTGTAGATTAACTTGTATCTACATGTGTCGGTGAATCTACATTCAGTAATGTGAAGTTCATAAACAACAAGTACTGATGTAGATTAACTTGTATCTACATGTGTCGGTGAATCTACATTCAGTAATGTGAAGTTCATAAACAACAAGTACTGATGTAGATTAACTTGTATCTACATGTGTCGGTGAATCTACATTCAGTAATGTGAAGTTCATAAACAACAAGTACTGATGTAGATTAACTTGTATCTACATGTGTCGGTGAATCTACATTCAGTAATGTGAAGTTCATAAACAACAAGTACTGATGTAGATTAACTTGTATCTACATGTGTCGGTGAATCTACATTCAGTAATGTGAAGTTCATAAACAACAAGTACTGGTGTAGATTAACTTGTATCTACATGTGTCGGTGAATCTACATTCAGTAATGTGAAGTTCATAAACAACAAGTACTGGTGTAGATTAACTTGTATCTACATGTGTCGGTGAATCTACATTCAGTAATGTGAAGTTCATAAACAACAAGTACTGATGTAGATTAACTTGTATCTACATGTGTCGGTGAATCTACATTCAGTAATGTGAAGTCCATAAACAACAAGTACTGATGTGGATTAACTTGTATCTACATGTGTCGGTGAATCTACATTCAGTAATGTGAAGTTCATAAACAACAAGTACTGGTGTAGATTAACTTGTATCTACATGTGTCGGTGAATCTACATTCAGTAATGTGAAGTTCATAAACAACAAGTACTGATGTAGATTAACTTGTATCTACATGTGTCGGTGAATCTACATTCAGTAATCTGAAGTTCATAAACAACAAGTACTGATGTAGATTAACTTGTATCTACATGTGTCGGTGAATCTACATTCAGTAATCTGAAGTTCATAAACAACAAGTACTGATGTAGATTAACTTGTATCTACATGTGTCGGTGAATCTACATTCAGTAATCTGAAGTTCATAAACACCAAGTACTGATGTAGATTAACTTGTATCTACATGTGTCGGTGAATCTGCATTCAGTAATCTGAAGTTCATAAACACCAAGTACTGATGTAGATTAACTTGTATCTACATGTGTCGGTGAATCTGCATTCAGTAATCTGAAGTTCATAAACACCAAGTACTGATGTAGATTAACTTGTATCTACATGTGTCGGTGAATCTGCATTCAGTAATCTGAAGTTCATAAACACCAAGTACTGATGTAGATTAACTTGTATCTACATGTGTCGGTGAATCTGCATTCAGTAATCTGAAGTTCATAAACAACAAGTACTGATGTAGATTAACTTGTATCTACATGTGTCGGTGAATCTGCATTCAGTAATCTGAAGTTCATAAACAACAAGTACTGATGTAGATTAACGATCGAGAACGTTGCAAATATTTTTCAGTTTCTTCCCAACCTGCTAACATAGACACCATATTAGAGACCTGTGAAATAGCTCATCGGCTTCAATGAATTAACAAATTCAGGTATTCCAGGAGTTAAGTAAAATACATTTTCTTACTTTTATTATGCAAAACAGTTGAATAACTTTAGTAATGTAGCAAACTTATGCTATAACCATACTGTTTGTAAGTTATTTAATGCCAGTTGTACCTGTGGCCTTGAAGGAAATTTGATCCAAGCTATTTGGCTCTCTAAAAAATCCTAGTGAAGCCCCTGCCCTAAACGAAGTCCAGCCGACCACATGACTATTAAATACATAGACATGTAATATTTTGAGGTGTGATTGTAGGACGAGTTTTCAATAGTTACGGTGCCATAATACCGCAGATAAGGGCGTTATACTACCTCTTAGTGTTGCTGTCTTAGTGTTGCTGTCTTAGTGTTGCTGTCTTAGTGTTGTTTTGTTAAAAGAACAGTATTTTACCTTTAATTAGGGATGGACAGATTCCGATTCATGATTCTAGGTATCGTCGATTGTAATGGTATCGAGGAATTGTCGATGCTCGATTCTTTATTAATTAAGGTGCTGATTGCGACACTTGTTTTTTTTAACTATGTGGTGCAATTTATAGGAGTTTTTAGTTAATTATAACCTTTGGATTATTCAAGTATTGGTTGCTTTGAATGAATTAAACTAATAAAGCGAATGTCTATTTGAGATCAGGAAAATATTCTTATTAATTATGAAGAAACAACAAAGACGATCGAAGCATTTTTGTCCTTTTGTTTTAAATCGCTCTTCTCGTACTGCCGTCTCTCTCTCTCTCTCTCTCTCTCTCTCCCTCTCCCCCCCCCCCGTCTCTGGCTTCCCCCACAAAACACAAAGATAAAGCAGTTACAATTTCTCCAGTTATACAAACTGCAATGCCTATTCCAGAAGTTACATTGTGAATGTGAACTGAAGTTCATATCTGTAATTCTAAATAAACCATAACTTTTATCGGATACGTTTGTCACACTTCAAGGTCGAACGTTTTGTGTAGCCTATATTCAAACGCAACTCTTAAAAGGTTTCACCATATGACCAAGGCATTTACTAATTTCATTATTAGAGAATATCATGTAGGCCTATATAACTTAAGAGCATCGAGAAACGAATGAAAAATTTGAGAATCGAAATTGGAATCGGATCGAAAATTTTAGGTGGGCCCATCTCTACTTTTGATCATCATTTAAAGTGTAATTCGGTTAGGACATAAATTAATCAATATTTTAATTTTCAAACAAAATTTATAGAAACTAGTACTCTGAATGGAACGCTATGAAATAAGATACACTATGAAAAGCGCATTCATATAAAAACAATGGAATGAAAAACTTTAGTTTGATACATATAATAAACACTTTTAAATGTTTACAAACTTGCCTATAGTAGCACTTACTTATGTTTGTTGAGGACGGCCGTTTCGGGAGTTGTGTTCCATTGTCAACTCAGACCGTACCTCCGTAGCAAGTGCTACTATAGGCAAGTTTATAAACATTTAAAAGTGTTTAGTGAAAACTAGTAGCTCACGTGAAGATGGAAATAACAAATACATATAATAAATGAAAATGAACCATCGGGTTAAATTAAAATAACATTTTGCTGCTGGCAATTGTAAAACGGTACAATACACAACAAATAATTGAGAAAAAAAGTTATAATCTACTATAGTCTCGTAGTTTATCGTAAATCAGTGTTGGTTCCAACCAATGTAATGCAGAGCAGATGACTGGCAGTGTCTCGTCCTGCTTTTCAGTAGGGACTAAAAATCTTCTGGAATCCATTCAACGTAAAAACTCTAGGAATCTCCAAAGCAGATAATTTTCACGTTTATAAACACGCTTTGGTTTAATTTTTTTTTTCTTGATTGCTCTGCCATGGACACATGACGGGTCAGCATTTCAAAATAATAAAAAAAAGTGATCCAAAAGTACTAAAAACTGGCTATTGCACTTCTATTTTCTACCTATAAATAATTGTTTGCTTTAAATTTTCAGTTGAGGTCTCAGTCTAAGGTATGTTGGACCTTATTCCCCTCTTAATGTCACATAATGCTAAACTAAGGTGACTATATTTGTAATGACCTCAAAGCGGGACACATTAGGAGGGTCAGGGGTCCCCCCCCCATACCGTGTGGAAGATATTTTCTAAATTGACTCAACTAAACGTTCTAAATTAACTATTTTATCTACTTTAGCACTTAAATTTACAGAAATAAGCATAGGGAAAACTTTACTGCTCAGGTAGTAAAAGTAGCACAATTACTAATCGGACCATCAGTTAAATTAAGTTATTAATAATGAAACAAACAAAAATACACATTTAACAATTGAAAATATTGTAAGTTACACAGTAAAATCAACTGAATGAAGTGTACTCTCTCTCTCTCTCTCTCTCTCTCTCTCTCTCTCTCTCTCTCTCTCTCTGGTCCCTAGGTCACTCCCGTAGCAATACAAAGGTAAAACGTTGCGAACTCAGTCACTGAGATAACCTATGCTACGCGCGATGACAGATTAGTTAATTAGCAGAATTGCCAATCCAAAACTACAAAATTCCCCGATGCAGGTATAATTTACACGGAAGCAAATAAACAATACGTTTAAGTGTATGCAATGTCCTTGTTGCTTTTATATTGGGAAAGAGTCAGTCAAGATCATTTTATTTTGGGATATAATATTAAATAATATTTAAAGCGGGACGTTTATTTGTTTACCTTTATCCTGCCAAAGCGGGACATAATAGCGTCTCCCGAGTAAATCTGGGGACAGCGGGACTGTCCCGCCGAAAGCGGAAAGGATGATCACCTTATGCTAAGCCAGACCCTCCCCAAATAACGCAACGTACGTGTGTTGAGTGCGTTACGCAATTGTGTATGCCTAGCTTCTTGACAGGACAAGGGGACGGAATGCCAGTAGGTTCTCAAGCCGAGCGGTATTAATTACTTCTGGCAATAAAAGTCACGTGATTGACAATTTATTGCTTTTTATTGTCTATTAATGTGTTCTGAGGAAGTGTCGTTTGGTCCCGTTGTGTGGTTCTTTAATGCGCTCCGTCTGGGAACTTAGACATATAAACCTGCTTTGTATCTACTAACCCTTCTAGTACAGGCTTTGCAATAAATTTGCGTTTACAAAATCTGTACCATGCATCACTGAATTTGGTTTACAAGTAGACTTTTTTTTGTATGACTCTCCTGTATTACTCGTAGTAAATATTTCGTAACTATTGTCATTCCGGACGGAATCTTTATTTGAAAAATAAATAAATAAAATTATAGCTGCTAATGCAGAAATTTTACTAACGGGTGGGGAAAACGTCGTGACAAAACGTGCAGATACGCCAAAGTAAATACACCACTTTGTGGGGTAAAATAATGTATCAGTCGTTGAGAATTGGGAAGACTGTGATTAGAAACAGGTGACCCAAGGGTCGTACAAGTTTCTACGAGTGTCACAGGGAGATTTCAACCATTTATTGACACGTAGTGAAAAAGGGTAATACTTATATGCGATCTGCTATTACTGTGAATGAAAGACCACTTCTTAGACTAACGAGATACGTGTCTACTGTTGATTCGAAGTTTGCAATATTACCTTTGTATATCCAAGCAATGAATATACTCGTATGTGTTTATTATTTTTTTAAAGGGAAATGCGGTTGATAAACGAGGTAATCGCCCTAAGAGTAATAAACAAGCTGTCGAAACGTTTCTGTAATTAAAATAAGTATTTATTGACTCGTTTATAACCCGCATTTACGTTAAATAAAACTTTATACGAGTGGCTAAATAAATATGATTATCAATGATTGTTCCAGAAATATGTGATGCATTATTAAAGGATTGTATAAAAAAAGGTACAGCTTTTTTCCTCCCGGGGAAGATGTAATCTTCTTTTTTCCAACATTTCAACAGGAACATTTATTATTATTTTTGTTTGTTTGTTTGTTGATACTTCGCTTCACAAATCTTCTCTAGAGTTTTTGCTATAAAAATCTGGATGTTTACAATCTTGTATTTAAACCACATTTATGGTATAATTTTACAATTTGGTGGGGAATTTCTTTTTCCATGGCGTATAAACGTTTTCAATAGTGTTGAAACAAACACCCGGCAAACGTACCACTAAGAAACAGACAACGGTCTCCGCGTATAGAGCAGCCCGCACCTAGTAGCCTTCAGGTGGTCATTTTACTGGTAAGTCTATAGCTCGCGTCACACAGCGGCTCATACCGAGTAACCCTGGTATTGACCTTCCGAGTATGCGGCATGAGACATTTGAGTTGGTTACAAAAAACAGTACATTAAACTCTCCGTAATCCGGCCAACCACTTATCCGGCTCCTCCAGTATTTCGGCGTTTTAGTCGGATGTAAACATGATCAATATGTAAAAATAACTTGTATATTTTTCATTACATGTCGACACCCGTGACTGAGTAACCTTCAAGCCGCCCGATGTCGCTGCAATATAAACGGAAACATTAAAATTGTTTTTACCGTTAAAGATGAGGCAACGTCTTATTTTAAAGTACAAACCAGTATTCTAGTTTTATTATTTCAAGTACGGCACAGGACAATGTTTCTATATATCTATATTTTGGGGCAAAACACATAAATATTGTTCAATGTAAATTGTATTTTAATGGACCCTGGAACAAACTTTTTTTCACTAATTCGGTAGTGATCCAAGCCCATGCCTGTCGGATTACTGAGAGTATACTGTATTGTATAGGCACTAAAAATTCATTTTTTTCCCATCATCGCTAACAATCCTTGTGATTTATTTTTATTAAAATTGATTAGTGGAATAATTTTTATTTTTACAATTACAGTTTTGGGGAAATGTTTTAAATTCAGTTGGAAATAACTACTCTTTAGAACATCTACATTAATTTTTTTTTAAATTAAATTTTACTTTATTCAGGCTTCTATCGACGTTAACGCAAAATTTTCCTACCATTTGCTGTTGCAGAATTGGTAGCTTTTCACGAGAAAGATATATAATATTATAAGTCTCAATGAATATTGTTTGGAAATCGGTAATAATAGTAATTAAGAAATACGATATCTTGTTATGGTGACGGATTCCAGCGTATTACAGGTTCGTAATATGTTTGCAATTTCACGCCCGCTAATGTGTCGATAAGAGTACTGTAACCGGAACTGTGGTTGCCAAGCTGTCGGCTGGAAGCTCCTCGACGCAAAAGGGAATCGCGTAATTGTACAAGAGAATTATATGAATTAATTAATGCAGTACGGAGTAACGGTGTTGGACGGCCTTATAGGGTCGGAGGAGAATCTAGTAAGCCGTGTTTTATCGTAGATTGCGAGATCTGGCCCCGCCCACTGTGAACAGTGACCAGTAAACGCCAACATTTCACCAGGGAGATTGCAATTTTAGTCTGTAAAGAGATTTTACAATGGGAATAGTCTCGTTTGATTGCGGAAAATTTACGCTCATAGTTTCGCATAACTTGGCCAAGTCTTTTGACTAATAAATATTATTAGTGTCTATAATATTTTATGACTATCCGAACTTTAAATTTAGGTAAATTTGTTAAACTGAGACAGAACGTTTTCGATCGCTATGTGCCAATCTTCATCAGTGTCTTCTGCTTGGAGATGTCGGGTCATGCGGTGACGGTTTTAAAGGTAGGTTTTCGATAGTATCAAAGAGTATGTGTGATTTGTATTGTGTTTGTTCGTTTAATATGTTTGTACTTTGTGTTTTTGTGTGTCTGTAAATTTCATATTGTTCTAGTGTGTTGAGATGTGGTCCTTTTTTTGTTGATGTGTAGGATTTCTACGATGCAGTGAATCATTGGAGAAAGAATCTTTTGATTGTGTTTGTTTATTTTGACCTACTTGCAAATTAAAGTTTGTTTTTACTAAGCGTATTTACATGTGTTGGGACACGAGACGTTTATGCACCGTTACCTCATACTGCTCACTGAAGCGACACGTCATTATGAAACTAAAGTTTAATTCAATTATCTACGGCTATCGTCGGCGGCCATCTTGTTATAATAAAATCACCGCGCGGACTTACGCACGCACACCTTGTTTACACGTTACAACCTGCCTGTACCAATTTCCGATGATAATTCTCCGAGTTTGCCAATTGGTAGCGGATTAAACTACATGACTGGTACGATTTAGTTCGGATAACGACCGTCGTATAGCGCTTCGCACGCTTTACCGTTGCCAACATAACGGAATTGAACAATTAATGCATTTGACAAGTTGAATAATAATTTTAACATTTTAACGCCTATCAATCAGTAATTGAATTCATGTTCAGATAAAGTCAACAAACGCGATTTATCTAGGCGCAGTGAAAGTCTCAAGTTTGCCACTGCTGGCTAAATATCGTTGTCACTTCTGTCATATTGGAATGCAAAATATCCTTTCTAATTCCAATAATCGGGCGTGGGGCGTGAAGCTTTGTTGGAAGCGGTGTTCGTAAACTATTCATTTTTATTTCATTCAATTAAACTTTGTTATTCTTTACTTCCTTATTTCTCCTTACATAAACATCTCTGTATAAAAGTTGCGGAAATGAAGTGTTTTTTGAAGCAATACATAATTTTATTTTGAAATTTTATTCCGATCTCTTCCTTTGTGCAAAATACTAAAAAAGGGTTTCTTAGTTCTGTGTTCTTGTATTTTACCTGGCTTATTTACGACTCTGATAGAAAGTATTTCGTGAGTAGTGATTATATAGTAGTTTCACTGATGATAGTGACATAGGTTATTGAAACGCTTATGAAAAGAGTTTATAATTGTTTGTTCATACACATTTATTTATTTATTACTTCAACTCACAAGCTAGCTCAAATGTAATTGAAATTTCAGTATTTTTCTTTTAGTTTTATTTCCTTTTTGTTTTTTCATTACATTTAATATATTTTACATTTAATATAGATTGTGTTTGTCACACTTCTCTATTATTTAATTTTATTGTAATAACCCATACCTTTTTAATTATATTTTGATGTTTGTCTTCCAATCTATTTTATTTTTTACTTTTTCTTATATTTTTAAAGATAGGATGTTGCCGGTATTAATTTTTTGAAAAAAGTATTTAACACTTTCAGTTCCGTTAATTTTTTTATGACTGATTCATAATTTTAGAGTTTAGATGATTTATTGAATCACGTGTTTTGTATGTTTGAGGTATGTTGCAAATCGCTCAAACGTTTTATGTTCAAGCGCGTAAGTACAATATTTAGAAACACTTTATTTTAAACTAATGCTGTAAGTTTGGTAGTCCGTAAGTGTGCAAATAGCGGCTTAATACTTATTTCCAAGCTACAATTGTTATTTTCACTATTACTCTGAATGATTGAATAAATTGTATTTCTAACGGAAGTCAGAGACACCCCTGCACAGGTTTTTGTAAAGGTATATGTGCAATAAAAGTATTTCGTTCTATGCGAGCAAACATTTATTAAACACTACAAGGATTTCTAAAGGAAAGATCTCTTCTAGTACACGTTTTCGGTGCTAGATGTCGTTGGTATCAGTGATAACAAAGCCTTTACACGCGGTAGTAGCCTGAATGGCGTATATCTAGAATTAAATTAATTAATTCAATTATCGTATAATGATAACTGTATGTAGCCTACACAGAGTTTCAGGAGGAATCTGCCATACTGCACAAGCTTTCCTCTCAGCAAAATAATGAAAAATGTACATTTAAACATGGGCCCGGAAATGTTTCGTTGTCGAGTGACATTTTTGACCTTTATAACTCGCCAACGAAGAATTTCCGCACCCATGTTTATATGAACTTTATACATTATTTTCCTGAGAGGGATAAGCTTGTGCAGTATGGCACATTCCTACTCAGACACCCTGTATGTATATATAATTGTTATAACAGTTATTTTGTAATCATTGTGTGTATAACTGTAGCTGACACATGAGACGTAGCAACTAGTGTCAAAATTGAATTCTATAAGTAATAATTTTTGGCTTATATAACACAAGGGATGTATCACTTGGTCGCTGAAATGCTTCTTGGTTAAACAAGTATATTTTGTTAAATAGCTTATTAGTTCATTTTATCATTAGAATAAAATAGCATTTATTAAAAAGAGGTTCTCGTGAATGGAGTACTATAAGAATACCTAGGGGCTTAGATTTATCGTGGCTTCTCAGTCAAACACCGATCCTGTGTTATATTAAACCCAGTATTTAACTCAAATATGTTTAGAGAAGGTAAACGCTATTTAGGGAGGCCAACCGCGTTGGTAAGAAGACAAATAAACTTCGGAAAGTTATCGGTTAGGTATGTTACCTGATTCTGGTAGACAGTAAAAATACTTAAAAATATGGGGAGGTTTGACGTCAAGGGAAGTTAGTGAGTAGAGCCTGTTAGGAGGCATGCCTACTTACTGAGGATAATTATCCTGCAGGCTTCAGCCGTGATACATAGTAGACAAGTAAGGCACCTCTTGCGAAGTCTTATGTCCCCCCCCCCTCTCGGAGCTAGTTTTTCTATTCTTATTTCTATCTTTTTCAAAATTTAGCCTATCCAAAGATTTAACCGTTAGACACGTGTCTGGTTTACTTGAAGTATGCTACCCAGCACTGGCGAGGCATGACTAATCTTTATCTACCATTCCAGCCTGGCGAGGCATGACTAAATTTTATCTACCCTCCCAGCTTGGCGAGGCATGACTAATCTTTATCTACCATTCCAGCCTGGCGAGGCATGACTAAATTTTATCTACCATTCCAGCCTGGCGAGGCATGATTAAATTTTATCTACCATCCCAGCTTGGCGAGGCATGACTAATCTTTATCTACCATTCCAGCCTGGCGAGGCATGACTAATCTTTATCTACCATTCCAGCCTGGCGAGGCATGACTAATCTTTATCTACCATTCCAGCCTGGCGAGGCATGACTAAATTTTATCTACCCTCCCAGCTTGGCGAGGCATGACTAATCTTTATCTACCATTCCAGCCTGGCGAGGCATGACTAAATTTTATCTACCATTCCAGCCTGGCGAGGCATGATTAAATTTTATCTACCATCCCAGCTTGGCGAGGCATGACTAATCTTTATCTACCATTCCAGCCTGGCGAGGCATGACTAATCTTTATCTACCATTCCAGCCTGGCGAGGCATGACTAATCTTTATCTACCATTCCAGCCTGGCGAGGCATGATTAAATTTTATCTACCATCCCAGCTTGGCGAGGCATGACTAATCTTTATCTACCATTCCAGCCTGGCGAGGCATGACTAAATTTTATCTACCATTCCAGCCTGGCGAGGCATGATTAAATTTTATCTACCATCCCAGCTTGGCGAGGCATGACTAATCTTTATCTACCATTCCAGCCTGGCGAGGCATGACTAATCTTTATCTACTATTCCAGCTTGGCGAGGCATGACTAATCTTTATCTACCATCCCAGCTTGGCGAGGCATGACTAATCTTTATCTACCATTCCAGCCTGGCGAGGCATGACTAATCTTTATCTACTATTCCAGCCTGGCGAGGCATGACTAAATTTTATCTACCATTCCAGCTTGGCGAGGTATGACTAATCTTTATCTACCATTCCAGCCTGGCGAGGCATGATTAATCTTTGTCTACCATTCCAGCCTGGCGAGGCATGACTAATCTTTATCTACTATTCCAGCTTGGCGAGGCATGACTAATCTTTATCTACCATCCCAGCTTGGCGAGGCATGACTAATCTTTATCTACCATTCCAGCCTGGCGAGGCATGACTAATCTTTATCTACTATTCCAGCCTGGCGAGGCATGACTAAACTTTATCTACCATTCCAGCTTGGCGAGGCATGACTAATCTTTATCTACCATTCCAGCACTGGCGAGGCATGACTAATCTTTATCTACCATTCCAACCACTACTTTTTGTTCTTACCTTATTCTTGTTCTTATTAGCTGATAAATAAACTGATTGCTTGTAAAAGATTGTAAAATATGTTTAAAGATTGTTACAAAGACTAAGACTATAAGACGGGTGTCATTCTAGGTTACTATAGGAATGTGTTCAGAATTATTGTATCATTAGTAAACTAACTGAAAGGAGAGTCTAAGTATCTGGATTCAGGTGGATAAATGATTTGTGACACTGCAGTGAAGCGTCGAGTTCTATAAGCAACGGCTATTGCTTTGAAATTATAAGAATGGTCTACCCTCCGTGCACGCTGCCTCTTCTGACCTTTAAGTGCATGCAGGCTTACCAACTGCAGTGATTTTATTAATAACTATGAATAATAATTGGCACATAACCAACAATGTTAACCTGAAAGTAGGTTAAATGGCAAAGATCGAGTCTTTGTAACAGCAACTCTAACTGTATTTACTTAATAGTCTTTACCTAAAATATATATTTACGCTCATCAATGACAGAAGCGATGGGAAAACCTAACTTGCTGTTACAGCTTTAACCATGCGTAAGTTGTGCCAGCATGTGTTGGTTTTTTGCGTAACACCGTATCGACCATTAGTTTCGTTTATCCGTGAAAGGTATCGATATTTATACAGAACCACTGCATCGTTTGACCTTTGTTCTGTTTGCTGGTCTTTTATATCGAGGTCGATGTTTGTCTTCGACGTTCTCTGGTCTACTTTCGATTTCTGTTCGGTTTAACATTTCCACGATTTATGCTGTTGTTATTCCGTTTGATCACCAGCTATGCAAAATAGTCTTTAAATTCTCGACTCTATACGTTTCGTTTCTTTAATAAACGTCATTTTTTTAGTGTTTTTTTAAAACTTCAATGGTTTTTACAGATATTCAAATGATATTGGATTATGACATTTTAGCTAATGTAATGCGGTTCTCCTAACATAACGAACCTATCTTGGGGGTTTTCCAATATTTCATCAAAATTTGAATGAAATTTAAATATTAGATTTTTCTAATATTTACATGGATTTCACTAAAATTTGAACGAATTTATTTTCGCGAATGGTTACATTCTACATCAAGATTTTAATGAAATTTAAAGAATCGATTCTGTGAGTTTTTATTATTATTCATCACGATTTGAAACAAAGATTCGATTGTGTCGAATTTTTATTCATATTCTATTAAGATTTGAAGAAAGTTTAAAGAGGCCATTTACGTAATTCTTATATTTGAACGAAATTTATTGCACGAGTTTAGATGTCTAATTCGTTCAATATTAACGAACTTTAAAGAGTCGGCCAACAAGCTCTTTCAACATTCCCTAAATATTTAAATGAAATTTAAAGAGTTGTTTCTAAAAACGTTTCAGTATTCCATCGAGGTTTAAAGAGTCGATTTTGCGAATTCCTATTATTCCATTGGATTTGACGACGTTTATTTAGGAGTTGGTTTCGAATTCTTCCTATTTTATAACGAATTGCAGAGTCTATTCTATAAATTCTTTTAGTATTCCATCAAGATTTCAACGAAATTTAAAGAGTGGATTCTGCAAATCCTTTCAACATTCATTCCTTCAAGATTTAAATGAATGTAACCTTCAAGTAGTTTCTGCAAATGCTTACCCCTTTTCACCTTTTTATCCCTATCAGACCTTGAGTATAGTATATTGTTATTTCGCTTCAAAAGTAAAAAACAACACTCTCAAAGCAATTTAAATGTAATACTCCACGTCTGATGCGGTCGAATCAAAGAAGACTGCATTGACAATATTGGCAAATATTCGAAAAAAAACTGCTTTAAGTCTGAAATTTAATTAAAATTTGGAAAACCTATTTAATGGAAGTTTTTGTAATTATAAAGTCGTATTTAAGATCACTGCAGAAATGATAACATTTGTTACAGATATTCATCTAGATGCCCTGCCATCTTACTCTGTATTTAGTAGTTTTGCCTACGCAAGTAAGGAAATGAATTTCAGTTCAGTATTTTGTGAGGTTTGAAAAAACAGTAAAGTTCGTGCGTGGGCTTCGTGCGTTGTGTGGGTGATGCGCATCAAGGTTGGAACTCCCACGGGGTTGAGTGCAGAGCATGAGTCACACACCCGAGAGGATCAAGGTTAGAATTTGGATTTGGCACAACACTAAGCGGCATAGAAATGGGAGAGTAAAGCAAGCTGGACTGTAAAGACAGGTAGATTATCTTCCAAATAGTAGTAAAAATATTTAATACACAGCAAGGCTGTTTGAAATAGGTAGAACAATCTTATTTCCAATACCATATACTCTATATTTACTATGTGTTTTAAAAAGTTGTAATATGGTGGTTGTAGAAGATCAAATGGTCAGGAAGGCTTTAAGTGAACTAATCGGATGACATGTAAACTATCGAACTTTAAGGAGACCAGGGTTGAAGATACGTCCATTTAGACACTCTATTAACGTGGTGATATCTTAAGGAGCAGCAACCTAGACTTAAACCAGAGCTCAGTCAGATCGTTATATAATCGCCTATTTCGCTTTGTTTCTATGTTTTAGTGGAATCGTAGAAAGGACGAGGTAAAACAAGATGAAATGTTTGAAACACAGAGTTAAAGGTACAAAAACAATATTTTTGGAGGTAGATGCTCTGAAAGGAGTAAGCAAGAAATGAAACAAAAGGGCTATTTTATCCGGAAAGGAAAAACGATTTACTTAGTTGAAAATGAATAGGTGTTCTAAAAAAATTACCGTTTCGTATAAACCGTATTCCGTTTAATCCGATCACAGTTAATAAAGAGTGTACTTTATTCTTTAAAGTAGTGTGGAGGAAGGCACGATAAATCCTTACAGTGAAATATCCGTAAATGAGGAAACAATAGCAATTGGCGAGGGTAAGTGGTAAATTTGATAAGTGAAAAATGCTAATAAACCAGACTCCAGTTGTCACCCCAGTCATCTACCCCTATACTATTTGCTAATAACTTTCAAGGTTCTGGATTTTCCCTGTCAAAATGGACGAAAAAATTGTTTCCGCTTTGTCAGTGGTTGCGTTGCCTGTCGTAGTAATAGGTTCGAATTAATCTTCACTTCAGTATGGAGGTGACTTCTACTACTAAGGGAGTGCATTATCTCGGCTATGTATATGCAAAGCATAAAGAAAACGCATAGAGCGTAGTGTCGTATCAAAACAAAAGATATCCCTATCATTTGATTGTCCAAAGGTTGGAAAAGTGTGATGGAAATCAGGTTTAATAGATAAAATAAAGTTTTAAAAGATCTCCAGCCCCGAGAAACTGAGTGCCCATGTTTAACTACAATAAAACTATGTAGCTCAGTGATTTTAAAATATCCTTGTACACCTAAAGGTTGTAGCCTGGCACAGTGTTCTGACGTCATAGCTTACCCTCACCACCTGTCAAAACTTTATTCTGTACAAGTTTCCTGGTGTACGCATCTTTCGTGTATTTTAGCGACATAAGCCTCTATTTTAAGGCTTAGCTAAAGGTATACTATCTCTGTGAGAATATGCTTGAAGGAGGTTGGTTTTATGAGAAAAAAAGCTGAATTGAATTTTTGAAAAGCTTTAAGTGTAGAGTAACCATATTTATGTGTAACTTTAAAGTATATGTAGGAGTATTGAGCGTGGCGGATGACAGAGGTAAAGGATTTCGAAAGTATATGTAGGAGTATTGAGCGTGGCGGATGACAGAGGTAAAGGATTTCGAAAGTATATGTAGGAGTATTGAGCGTGGCGGATGACAGAGGTAAAGGATTTCGAAAGTATATGTAGGAGTATTGAGCGTGGCGGATGACAGAGGTAAAGGATTTCGAAAGTATATGTAGGAGTATTGAGCGTGGCGGATGACAGAGGTAAAGGATTTCGAAAGTATATGTAGGAGTATTGAGCGTGGCGGATGACAGAGGTAAAGGATTTCGAAAGTATATGTAGGAGTATTGAGCGTGGCGGATGACAGAGGTAAAGGATTTCGAAAGTATATGTAGGAGTATTGAGCGTGGCGGATGACAGAGGTAAAGGATTTCGATATTTCTGAGGTTTTTCGGAAATCAAGGCTGGTTATGGTTGTGTAACCAAGAACAACCGGGTAAGGGGCAACTAAAGGCATAATTAAGAAAAGAATTGAAAGTATTATTAAAAGTAGAACTACTCACTTTGAGTAGAGGCTGTGCTTCATTGTTTCGAAACGCGTCAGCAAGTAAGCCCTTACGTATTCACTTAGCTATGTTTTTTTAATAAATAGTTTAATCGGTGAATTCAAGGTGATTACGTCAAGCGACCTTTATTAAGAAGTATTATTAAAGCAGAACCAGATTTCAGGAAGTGCATTAAATTAGTTTTGATTATGGAGTCATAAGACTTAATCCATAAATAAATAAAAATACTTCAAAATATAATGCATGCAAAAATTTTATTCAACAATTATATGTATGGTTTTATTATTTCCATCTTCCCAATGGAGATGTGTTATTCCTAATAATTCCGTCACAACAATCGTCACAATTTGTCTAACTTCCGCCGGAATAGAAAGATGTCATTAATGAAAATAAGAATGATGCACGGGTCTAAGCTATAAGTTAAGTATTTGCCAGTTTCGTTGGCTCTGCTGATTAGATAGTTGGTTAGGTAGGGTCCTAAGATAAGGGTTGGGCCTATACAAACTTGGTTGTGTGTTTATCTCTAGTGTGCATTGTGGTCTAGAGGAAGTTAAGTGGGTAAGTCTTCTTTAATATGAATATTAAACTTTACTCAGTGTAAAAGAATAAAAACGCCCGTGTATATATAGAGAGACGTAGACGAGGTGTCAGGTAATGTTTGGAGAAGTTAGTAGAAGGATAGTGCATGTGGATATCTTGAACGTATTGGCTAGCTGTAGTTGCACGAACTTACGCCGCTTTGCTTTTCCTTTCCTGCATAGAATAGGAATGACCGTGTTTAAATATATTTCAATAAGTAGTATCAGTGTATTGTTACGTCTTGTGTTGGTGTGTTATTATAAACTTTAGAGCTCTAATTAACCTGTTTCCAGTAATTAGTAAGGGTTTTTATGTTTTAATGTAGGTCTATAATATTTCTAATTCACCACTTTGCTTGCCTTCTTTCAGGCCTAAGTAATGGAAAATGATTTTATTAATTTTTTTCTCTTCTAAAAGAAAAAAAGCTAAGTTTATCCTACCACATTTTTTGGATAGAAAACGTCTTACAATATCAGTACCATCATTCTGCGAAGTACTCTGTGAATGGGAGACAGATTACTTCAGATTAGCTCTCGTGTGCCTTTTTTAACATAAATTTATTTGTTTTAATTCCTTCTGTTAGCTGACACTCTCCTGATATATATCTTGTACACATTTTCAATCGTTAATAAAATACGTTTTTATTCACCCAATCAAGTTCAAATACATTTTTAAACCTATAGTGGATGACGATTGATGTGAATACAGTTTTTTCAAATATTTATTGAATAATGAAATTATAAACATTTAAGGGATCTAGGTCGGATTCGAACTGAGTAACTTCATATTTGAAGTCTGGCGATTTCGCACTGAGGCAACTTTCCCACAGTCTCAAACATGTAGGCTATATGAATTTTTCTTTTGCCTCCCTCTGGTTGTCGTCGAAACCTCCATTGTACAACTTTAAATTTTAGCCATGGTTACCTCACAATATCATGAATAATGCTCTAGGAATAAAAGTGAATGAAAAGAATAAAATAAACAAACAAACTGGATTAATGGTATCGAACCTTCCTTCGCAAACAGACAATACGAAAGGAAAGCGAAATGAAACTACAACACAATCCAAGCGACGAACAAAAAAACCGTATAAATAGTAATAAACAAAAATAATAGTTCAACACTGTACATAGAAAGGAATATGGAAAATTGCAAGAAAATTCGCTTTATATTTTTGCCATTTAATACTGTTATTCTGACACGCGCACACACACACACATACACAATTAAAATTTTCTTTGTTGATTTAAGTAGGAATTGACAATTTTCATCGGGATATGAAATTAAAAAAAGAGTAACTTTATTTTTATACTTTTATTTATTTATTTGGTTGTCAATTTTAATCCCCAAACAATCTTTATACCTTCTAACTTTGTTAATTATAAATTTGATAAAATAGTAACAGTTGTCAAGGTACCGGAAATGAATTTTTAATTTTAATATGGCTTAAAGTTAATTTTTCCTCGGTTCTATAATAATTGACTGAGTAAACATTGCGCGTGGAAATGTGTCATGTGTTCCTACTGTGTAGCTACTATTTCCCGTTTTCGGCCTCAATGTTTTCCTGGTCGGGTTTATAGTGCTTACATTTAATGGAGACGGAGTGATATTATAATTGGTTGACGTATTTTACTCCAATTCGGCATCCAAATAAAAAAAATTGTGATATTTTGTTTCTTAGTTAAATTAACGAATTTTCAAATTTAGTGTTACGGTATTTTAAAACATACAGACCTTTTTTTAAAGACAGGAACTGGGAGGGGGGGGAATAGTCTCTTTTAAAACCTTCCGTATAGTCTGCAGGGTGTAAGCTCTGTAAATATGTTCATAAGTTATGAAAGACGTTTTTTTCGTATGATTTATGTAACTTCTATCCTTATGGAATCTAAAGGTTAAATAAATTGTTAGTTCTGATCAAATGAATAATTGTTCAAATAAATTAAATATCATATAGGAGTTTCAACAGTTACTTAACTATTGACGTATGATAGGCCAATGTTATCATGTATGGTTTCTTTGCTTCAAGAAGCGCTAATAAATAGGCCCACAGTCTTAGGTAATGCTCTTGCATGAGCGTTACAAGAAATTCTTTATTCTACTTGTATGCTTAGTAGACAATGATAACAAACTATTGTCGCCTGTAAAGTTTTGTATCAGTAATACACGAGAAAGGCTGAATCAACTCTAATGTTATCCCTTTTACTTAAATAAATATGGTTACCTAAATAATTTTATTTATTATTGGCTTATAAGCACAACACCACACTTAACATGAAATTCTTAAGGGCACTTAATTGCCGCTTCCGATATTTAGCATATTTTCATAAATATGAATTCAACATAGTTACAAAGTATCTGTAGGATTGTTTGCTTATAAAAAATATAAGTAAAATACTTTTATAAACTAACCGATTGCCGAATAAGCGAGTGGCCTACATTTTCCTTGAACTTGCAACAACTTGCATATGTTAATACTCACGTGATCAGTTTACTTTGGCAAACTCTTATCTTTAACAAAATATAAATGCATATGCAAGATATTACTATAAGTAATATTTTCAATTACGTACATAGTCATAATAATGTATTAGTAGCTACAGTTTAGTAGTAAAATAAATAGTAATATATTATATTCAGTAATAGGTAACTGGATTAGAATATTATTTAGTGTTATATTTTATAAAGAAACATTGAGTGTTTGTTAATTGAGGTAATAATATTTTATAGTGTTCTGTTTTGTAGATAAATATTGAGTGTTTGTTAATTGAGGTTATGATATTTTTTCAATATTTATCAACTGTTTATGGTTTGCGATAGTTAAAATCATTTTCGTCTTGTTTAGAATGTTTTGTAACTATTGCAATTCCAGATGTAATCGATATTGGCAACAAAATATGTACCTGGTGATGCAGAAAGCCTTCAGAAACACGGAAAAAATAAAAGTACATGCTGAAGCCCCAAACATTTTATACTTTAAAAAATACCTAGCTTCAGAACACTTACATCACATTTGTTTTCGTAAAACGGAGCACTGCTACTATTAGAAGATAACTACCGAGTATTCTGTTAGAATAAATCTACATTTTTTTTTAATTAAAAAAAAGTGAACGAGGTAAACAGTTGAAGTGAAAAGAGTGAAACCCAGTCCCCATGTACTAGCGGCGATCCAAAAACGTGTACGACAATGAAGGCTACTGAACTTGGTAACAAGTTGTCTTATTTGAGAAACCTATCAACTTTGATTTATACCAAATCTATCCTAACTGAATGCTTCAAAGCATTGTAGTAAAGGTACAAAACTTTTAATAGTTTTTGGCGTGTGATGTTATTTTCTCCCTTTTTCAGAACTTTCAAGTTTTAGGACGTTACCACGAAGCTTTACTCTGTTCAGTGTTTCCAAATGCTTTTTGCTTCATCAGTTATAATGTTTTTTTTTCCAATATCGATTACGTCTGTGATGTCGATAGTTGAAAAGTACCTGTTTTTTAAAAGTACAAATGTAAAATGAAAATAGTTTGTATTTGTATGATTGTAACCGTGCACTTGAGAGACCGTAGTAGGCGGGACGGGAAGTGGATGTCAGTATAAATACTTTCCTACAAACATAGTGAGGACTTTCGATACACTGACTTGCATGAGACGGTCAATATTAGATAAGTTCGATGATAAATTAAATTCGGTATGAAATAAAAAACAATCTTGAAATACGTGTAGACATACCGGATGCTGAAGCTGTTCATGTATGTAACATGTTTTAAGAAGTGGTAGTACACGAGAAATCTCGAAAGGCCAAGTACACTGTTACATGGTCCGCCCTATACGTTTCATAAACTGTTTCATGCATGCTTTCCTCCTGTTTAAAGTAAAAAGGACCATATTCTTCTCTTCCTTACACACGAGGAGGCACCTGAAGGTAAGCATTCAGGATACGTAACTTTATGTTCTAACCCTAATCCTGTGTGTCATTCCAAAATATTCCTTGACCATAGTAAAACTCTTGATTTTATGTTTATGGATTTCTGGGCAATGTTGTAGCAAACACAACTTTATTATGATTAGGAGATAACAACGTCCTGGCAAGTGATTTTCTTGTAATAACATTTTCACTGGAACTACTAACGTTTGCACACGTACGCGTCCAAATGTTTGCAATATCTTTCAGTGACTTTCGTTTTGTCCTTTGACTCAGCCATGAATCATTTATTTATCGCTTCGATGAGTCAGAGATACGTAGAAGCCAGAACCTATGGGCGTAATCGGGTTAAGTAACGGAAACATTACATTTTTAGCCACTTTCTGCATTACGGAATATTTCCTTTAGCGATACGCCAAGAGTGAGAAACAACATCCGGTCGTATCAGGTCTACCTTTTTATAATCAGATATTGCGTTAATTTAAATCCGTATTGCCGTACATCTGCGTCTTGAGTTGATATCCAAGTATAGCGTCTGAAGGAAGCACAGGTGCAATGCTTTTATAATTTCCGTAATAAAAACTAACGCCATCAGATGTTTACTTTTTCGTAGTAGGCCGGAGTACAAAATGGATAATGTCGCCGTGTTGGTCCTATATCATTTTTTCTGAAAAATTTTTTTATTATTTGAACTGAAAATTCGACGCTCTTATCGCGAGTCATTGTGTCCATAAGTTATCTTACATTTATATCGCAAAGTTGTATTAAACTTTTGATATATGGCGTCATGATTTTTGTAACAAGCCAGATGCCTTATGGCTTTCATATCAATACAAGTGTTATAGGGGCTGTGAAGTACAATATGATCACGCTAAGAGCCTGCTTTAGGTAAGTGATCGTATTGATCCGCGCATACCATAAATTCGTTCCACTGTTGTATAGTCTGTGTGATGCAACCTGTCTTGTGGACGTTAATGTGCCTTATCACTTGCAACCGCCCTTATATATTTTTACAAAACATTTTCACCGTGATCATAATTTTCAAATTTATTATTTAAATTTTATTAATAAGTATTTATTTATTATTAAAGCTTTAAATAGTAGGTCTACTCTATTTAAAGTATTACTTGAAGCTTTGAGAATGGACTCATTCCGAAACTTAGTTTATTGTTTGAAAAGGCAGTAAAATGTACTCATATTTATACAAACCGTAGTGAATTTGAATAATTAAGACATCATGGTAGTTTGATTCTGGGAATACGGGGAACTCGAATGGAATTGCAGGCCTCCTTACTTTACGAAGATGTGGCTGAGAACTTCGGGTGTGTGGCTCTACCCACGTGGATTCATATGCTACTGACTTAAGAAGGCATACATGTACCTGACCTACCTACTTGTATAATAGTTCCATTCTTAGTCTTCCTTAGGGAATATACAATTCATAAACTCTTCACCTTAAAACACGCACACCACCTACGCGTACTGAAATTTATACAAATGTATATATATATATATATATATATATATATATATATATATATAATACACTAGTTTAGAACACATTTATATTACAAAAGTAAGTAAGTGAGAGCCTAAAGTTTGTTCTATAAGTAAATAAAATTTTCTATTATACGAATTTGAGTATTAATTATGTAAACATTTTACATTATGGAAGTTTTAAAAAACAATTTCAGTTTCTTTGTTCGGCAGAAACTTTTAGCCAGAAGCTTAATATTCAGGCTTCTACAGTTTGCCCAACAGGTGGCTCTTCAGACAGATGCACGACTCCAGCTGCGGAATGACGTCAGTTGGTCAGTACTGCACCCCAACTTTCATTATATTATGAGTCTCAACCCTGTTAGCCAGTTGTCTAACCTGAATTAACTGAGAAAGATGAACCAAATGTTCGGTTTTATTCAGTAACTAAAGAGTTAACAGCCACTTGGAAGACATTTATTGGAATTCATGTTATTGTTAATAACACTTCGACGTTTCGAAACGGCACCTCTGCTTAAGGCCCTTTTAGAAACAAATTTTAAAAAATAACAATGAACATTTGAAATTAACATGTTTAAAGTGTGTAATAATAACAATAGTAATAATAATAAGTGTGAGACAGGAACAATAAAATCTCTCTAAAACTATAAACATTTACCATCTTATTGTGATGCAGACTACTGAATATGTTGTTGGTAAATGCTGAACCTTATATCATTATCCTCTAATGATAATAAAACGCTGATATTTACTAGTTTAATTTATTTTTAAAAAATCATTAATTTTAGGGTAACGAATTTGAAATCAAATTAAACAAAATATATAAATCTAAAAATGTTTTGAAGATCAACTAATCAAGGGTACACAGCTTTGTATGTTATGTATCTTGCATTTTAATTAATTATAAATTATAATTTATAAATTATAAATGGTCTAACTATAACTGTGTAATAATTGATTGCTGGTTGTGTATCTGTGTGTGCGTGCGCGTGCGCGTCTTGTCTGCTTGTGTGGGCGTTGTCATTACTTTTTATATTCAAACCGGCTGCATGTTAATATCGAATATACCTCCGTTAAAGACACAGTTTTATGAGAAACCAATTAAACACTCATACATATGTATAAAATAACTAATTAAAAATTGTCAACAAAGAGGAGAGAAATATAGCGAAGAAACTAAAGACAAAATGTTGTCTGAAGAAGACATACACAATTGCCATACTACAGCCAAATTGAGCATCAACGTCGTTGTCAAATCTAAAAGGTAGATTCCAAATGTGCTTTGACCAAAAATAAGATAATTAAACCAGTCCATTAAAGAAGAAGATATGCTAAAAGCATGACCCTAGGTAGTCAAAAGTACGGATGGAGCAGCATCAATAAAATTTTATGAACAAAATAATCGGATATAAAGCACGTTGGGTTAGATTTTCTAGAACCAGTCATAACAGTTTTATATGACAAATGTTTTTAAATGTCCACATTTTTTAAACAGAAATTGGTGCCTAAGAAATAGAAATTGAAAATGTAAACGATTTTTATATTAATGCATTGCAAAATAGCTATGTATTTAATGTTAATAAACTATATGGTAAATAAATACACAATTTAGAAAACCCTTTGAAAATTAAAGGTTTACAACACAACAATAGTCTTTATTTCCATGTTAGATAACAATATCGTTCTCTATAAGGTATTTCAAAATGTTACTCAAAGAAAACTTTACATTGTTAATAAACTCGCCAACATTACACTGCAACATTCTCTCCTGCTAATCCTGTTATTATTGGGAGGGAACCTGAGAGAGTATATTACAGGATATCTGGCTGATGCCTTACATTGGCACGACACTTTACAACGCCATCAAACACATAGTCGATTGCAAGGAGGTGGGCAACCACTGGATCTGCATGCAACTCTATAATCATTCAGACGGTTTAGGTTGGTTGGTTGGCTACACTATTGCTCTCACATAAAATTGCACGACACTTACAAACATTACAACAGACAGAAACACATAGTTGTTTGCAAGGAGGTGGGCAACCACTGGATCTGCATGCAATTCTATAGTCATTCAGGTGGTTTAGGTTGGTAGAATGGCTACACTATTGCTCTCACATAAAATTGCACGACACTTACAAACATTACAACAGACACAAACACATAGTTGTTTGCAAGGAGGTGGGCAACCACTGGATCTGCATGCAATTCTATAGTCATTCAGGTGGTTTAGGTTGGTAGAATGGCTACACTATTGCTCTCACATAAAATTGCACGACACTTAGAAACATTACAACAGACACAAACACATAGTTGATTGCAAGGAGGTGGGTAACCATTGGATCTGCATGCAACTCTATAGTCATTCAGGCGGTTTAGGTTGGTTGGATGGCTACACTATTGCTCTCACATAAAATTGCACGACACTTAGAAACATTACAACAGACACAAACACATAGTTGATTGCAAGGAGGTGGGTAACCATTGGATCTGCATGCAACTCTATAGTCATTCAGGTGGTTTAGGTTGGTTGGATGGCTACACTATTGCTCTCACATAAAATTGCACGACGCTTAGAAACATTACAACAGACACAAACACATAGTTGATTGCAAGGAGGTGGGCAACCACTGGATCTGCATGCAATTCTATAGTCATTCAGGCGGTTTAGGTTGGTAGAATGGCTACACTATTGCTCTCACATAAAATTGCACGACACTTAGAAACATTACAACAGACACAAACACATAGTTGATTGCAAGGAGGTGGGTAACCATTGGATCTGCATGCAACTCTATAGTAATTCAGGTGGTTTAGGTTGGTTGGATGGCTACACTATTGCTCTCACATAAAATTGCACGACGCTTAGAAACATTACAACAGACAGAAACACATAGTTGATTGCAAGGAGGTGGGTAACCATTGGATCTGCATGCAACTCTATAGTCATTCAGGCGGTTTAGGTTGGTTGGATGGCTACACTATTGCTCTCACATAAAATTGCACGACGCTTAGAAACATTACAACAGACACAAAGACATAGTTGATTGCAAGGAAGTGGGTAACCATCGGATCTGCATGCAACTCTATAGTCATTCAGGCGGTTTAGGTTGGTTGGATGGCTACACTATTGCTCTCACATAAAATTGCACGACGCTTAGAAACATTACAACAGACACAAAGACATAGTTGATTGCAAGGAGGTGGGCAACCACTGGATCTGCATGCAATTCTATAGTCATTCAGGCGGTTTAGGTTGGTTGGATGGCTACACTATTGCTCTCACATAAAATTGCACGACGCTTAGAAACATTACAACAGACAGAAACACATAGTTGATTGCAAGGAGGTGGGTAACCATTGGATCTGCATGCAACTCTATAGTCATTCAGGTGGTTTAGGTTGGTTGGATGGCTACACTATTGCTCTCACATAAAATTGCACGACGCTTAGAAACATTACAACAGACACAAAGACATAGTTGATTGCAAGGAAGTGGGTAACCATCGGATCTGCATGCAACTCTATAGTCATTCAGGCGGTTTAGGTTGGTTGGATGGCTACACTATTGCTCTCACATAAAATTGCACGACGCTTAGAAACATTACAACAGACACAAAGACATAGTTGATTGCAAGGAGGTGGGTAACCATCGGATCTGCATGCAACTCTATAGTCATTCAGGCGGTTTAGGTTGGTTGGTTGGCTACACTATTGCTCTCACATAAAATTGCACGACACTTAGAAACATTACAACAGACACAAACACATAGTTGATTGCAAGGAGGTGGGTAACCACTGGATCTGCATGCAACTCTATAGTCATTCAGGTGGTTTAGGTTGGTTGGATGGCTACACTATTGCTCTCACATAAAATTGCACGACACTTAGAAACATTACAACAGACACAAACACATAGTTGATTGCAAGGAGGTGGGCAACCACTGGATCTGCATGCAATTCTATAGTCATTCAGGCGGTTTAGGTTGGTTGGTTGGCTACACTATTGCTCTCACATAAAATTGCACGACACTTAGAAACATTACAACAGACACAAACACATAGTTGATTGCAAGGAGGTGGGTAACCATTGGATCTGCATGCAACTCTATAGTCATTCAGGTGGTTTAGGTTGGTTGGATGGCTACACTATTGCTCTCACATAAAATTGCACGACGCTTAGAAACATTACAACAGACACAAACACATAGTTGATTGCAAGGAGGTGGGTAACCATTGGATCTGCATGCAACTCTATAGTCATTCAGGTGGTTTAGGTTGGTTGGATGGCTACACTATTGCTCTCACATAAAATTGCACGACACTTAGAAACATTACAACAGACACAAACACATAGTTGATTGCAAGGAGGTGGGTAACCATTGGATCTGCATGCAACTCTATAGTCATTCAGGTGGTTTAGGTTGGTTGGATGGCTACACTATTGCTCTCACATAAAATTGCACGACGCTTAGAAACATTACAACAGACACAAACACATAGTTGATTGCAAGGAGGTGGGTAACCATTGGATCTGCATGCAACTCTATAGTCATTCAGGCGGTTTAGGTTGGTTGGTTGGCTACACTATTGCTCTCACATAAAATTGCACGACGCTTAGAAACATTACAACAGACAGAAACACATAGTTGATTGCAAGGAGGTGGGTAACCATTGGATCTGCATACAACTCTATAGTCATTCAGGTGGTTTAGGTTGGTTGGATGGCTACACTATTGCTCTCACATAAAATTGCACGACACTTAGAAACATTACAGCAGACACAAACACATAGTTGATTGCAAGGAAGTGGGTAACCATTGGATCTGCATGCAATTCTATAGTCATTCAGGCGGTTTAGGTTGGTTGGTTGGCTACACTATTGCTCTCACATAAAATTGCACGACGCTGAGAAACATTACAACAGACACAAACACATAGTTGATTGCAAGGAGGTGGGTAACCATTGGATCTGCATGCAACTCTATAGTCATTCAGGTGGTTTAGGTTGGTTGGATGGCTACACTATTGCTCTCACATAAAATTGCACGACACTTAGAAACATTACAACAGACACAAACACATAGTTGATTGCAAGGAGGTGGGCAACCACTGGATCTGCATGCAATTCTATAGTCATTCAGGCGGTTTAGGTTGGTTGGTTGGCTACACTATTGCTCTCACATAAAATTGCACGACGCTTAGAAACATTACAATAGACACAAACACATAGTTGATTGCAAGGAGGTGGGTAACCATTGGATCTGCATGCAACTCTATAGTCATTCAGGTGGTTTAGGTTGGTTGGATGGCTACACTATTGCTCTCACATAAAATTGCACGACACTTAGAAACATTACAACAGACACAAACACATAGTTGATTGCAAGGAGGTGGGTAACCATTGGATCTGCATGCAACTCTATAGTCATTCAGGTGGTTTAGGTTGGTTGGATGGCTACACTATTGCTCTCACATAAAATTGCACGACACTTAGAAACATTACAGCAGACACAAACACATAGTTGATTGCAAGGAGGTGGGTAACCATTGGATCTGCATGCAACTCTATAGTCATTCAGGTGGTTTAGGTTGGTTGGATGGCTACACTATTGCTCTCACATAAAATTGCACGACACTTAGAAACATTACAGCAGACACAAACACATAGTTGATTGCAAGGAGGTGGGTAACCATTGGATCTGCATGCAACTCTATAGTCATTCAGGTGGTTTAGGTTGGTTGGATGGCTACACTATTGCTCTCACATAAAATTGCACGACGCTTAGAAACATTACAACAGACACAAACACATAGTTGATTGCAAGGAGGTGGGTAACCATTGGATCTGCATGCAACTCTATAGTCATTCAGGTGGTTTAGGTTGGTTGGATGGCTACACTATTGCTCTCACATAAAATTGCACGACACTTAGAAACATTACAACAGACACAAACACATAGTTGATTGCAAGGAGGTGGGCAACCACTGGATCTGCATGCAATTCTATAGTCATTCAGGCGGTTTAGGTTGGTTGGTTGGCTACACTAATGCTCTCACATAAAATTGCACGACGCTTAGAAACATTACAACAGACACAAACACATAGTTGATTGCAAGGAGGTGGGTAACCATTGGATCTGCATGCAACTCTATAGTCATTCAGGCGGTTTAGGTTGGTTGGTTGGCTACACTATTGCTCTCACATAAAATTGCACGACACTTAGAAACATTACAACAGACACAAACACATAGTTGATTGCAAGGAGGTGGGCAACCACTGGATCTGCATGCAACTCGATAGTCATTCAGGTGGTTTAGGTTGGTTGGATGGCTACACTATTGCTCTCACATAAAATTGCACGACACTTAGAAACATTACAACAGACACAAACACATAGTTGATTGCAAGGAGGTGGGCAACCACTGGATCTGCATGCAATTCTATAGTCATTCAGGCGGTTTAGGTTGGTTGGTTGGCTACACTATTGCTCTCACATAAAATTGCACGACACTTAGAAACATTACAACAGACACAAACACATAGTTGATTGCAAGGAGGTGGGTAACCATTGGATCTGCATGCAACTCTATAGTCATTCAGGCGGTTTAGGTTGGTTGGTTGGCTACACTATTGCTCTCACATAAAATTGCACGACACTTAGAAACATTACAACAGACACAAACACATAGTTGATTGCAAGGAGGTGGGCAACCACTGGATCTGCATGCAACTCTATAGTCATTCAGGCGGTTTAGGTTGGTTGGTTGGCTACACTATTGCTGTCACATAAAATTGCACGACACTTAGAAACATTACAACAGACACAAACACATAGTTGATTGCAAGGAGGTGGGTAACCATTGGATCTGCATGCAACTCTATAGTCATTCAGGTGGTTTAGACCGGCTGTTTGTCTGTTACATTACCATACTCACAAACATAATACAAAAACACACATCCGTTAACTGTTATCAGTTAATGGATGGGTTATCAGACAGACCACAAAAATATTTGAGTAGAAATGTATTATATTGTATATTTATGTTTGAATGTAATAAAATTAAAATCTTCACAGTTTAAAAAAAAAAAAATTATTTACGTAAAATTTGTTGCGTCCTTTATTTCATGCGCTATTATTCCTTCTTTAACATCTTCAGCAGGATTTTATGTCCCCTAGATATTCCCATCTATATTGACTCACGTTTCATAACCTTCTTAAACGAAAATAACACTAATCTTCCGTTAAAAATATAAAAACATATATTTGTGTTTAGAACCTTTTAGTGTTTTATAAAAAAAATAATTGTCTGGATAGTTTCATGGTAATGCTCATTTATATAACAGTTCTTAAAGACACTGTTAATTTCCATAGTTTGAGATTCGTATGAGTGTGTGAATATTACTGATTTCTGTTTTGTACGTATTACTATTGCAATTCTTTGGTTAAATAGGTTTATGATATGTGTTGATCATATTGCTTTTTTATTGGAATAGTTTTGAAAAGAACATTGGAGTGGTGTTATTGAGAATGATCAAATATCGATATGTTATTGAATAATTAAAAGTCTTGAGTTTCATAACTGTTAAATAATTAATTAAACCCGCATTTTGTTGAAATTGTTTGAGATCGAAAATGATTTCTGACAATAACTAACAAAATGCCATTTTTGGTAATTTGATATTCTCCAAACTGTGTTTATTACTATACGGCGCATACGAAGAGTAATAAATTGGGGGTGGGTAGATATTTCTCTTTACTCCGGGTAGAGAACAGGTCCAGCCTACTGAGGGTAAGCAACCATCCCTATGCGATGCCATGATGTTCTCTTGTTACCCCAGTATTAAGGAAACCAGACGTGATAGAGGATAGGTCAATCCAATCATCGTCTTCTCCTTCGAGTATTAAGGTATCATTGTGAACTTTCGTCCCTAATTACACCTAAGCTTCTTCACCCTCCTTCCTACAAGGGGGTAACGGGTTGAGGGTAGTAGACGATAGGTCTGTTTCCGTCATGTCACTATGCTTACCTAAATTTTATTAATATCTTAATAAAACCCCAACTTGGGCAATTTTTGGGTAATCGCCTTAAAACTACAAAAACCATTAAATTTCGTTTTCTTTTTTTTATTTCTTAAATTCTCTCTATTAGCTCACACTCTCCTGATATATATCTTGTACAAATTTCCAATCGTTAATAAAATACGTTTTTATTCATCCAATCAAGATCAAATACATTTTTTCAACATATAGTGATCAACAATTGATGTTAATAAAGTTTTTTCAAATATTTATTCAATAATTAAAATATAACATTTGTGGTGTCCAACCAGATTCGAACTGAGAATCTTCATGTTCGAAGTTTAGCGCGCCTTGGCACTGCTCAATTTCCAATATTTAGAAATATATTTCTGAAAGATGTATATGAATTTTTCCCCCCATCTGGTTGTCGTCGAAACCTCCATTGTACAACCTTAAACTGTTGCCATGGTTACCACACGATTTCATAAATAGTCCTCTAGGGTAACTAAAATAAAATTCATCTTTGTAGACCTGAATAGGAATTTACTTGAAATATATTTTGTTATATTAGTTGTTTATTTCGGGTTAAGTGGACATTTGTTGGCTTAATCCTCCCCAACCTTCCCACCGCTTGTCGTCTTTGTTCCAGAATCCCCAACTCTGGGCCCGAGAAATGGTTACCACTCTACGTCATCAGTATGACGAGAAGGTAAACGCAGGAATCAAATAACCGGTTTCATCCCAGTTACTTGTCAAACATTATTTTGAAATCATTGAAACATAATGTGTTTTATAGATATTTGTACCGCAAAGGTTAGTTACTATACCAATTGTAACTTCACCCTGTTACTATACAAAAATCACCAGCCCCGTGATTCGTGGCGTGTAATAAAAACCGAACTATCTAAGAATTGGTTAAGCTGAACCTATGTTTTGTTTTTAAAGTTATGTTTGAGAATCTTATTGGGCCGCACTTCAGTGATATTCACCGAAACAATTGCCTCAGTAGAGGCAATTAGTAAGAAGGGATCTATTTCCCACGATGAATAGAACGGCCCATCACAAAAGGGTTGAAGCATGATCCTGGATGCGCGCGCATCAGACGTTATAATTAAATAATTATTAATAGTCATGATGGGTGAAAGAACGTGTTAAAGCTACTCGAAGGATATGTCACTCGTTAGAGAGGATTTGGGTGCGTTAATAAAGCCCAATGTAGAATAAACCTAACATAACCTTCGCCCCTCTTCTTACGTCATTAATATGTCCTGGATCATCCTGGATGAGTACTTGAAGCCATTTCGAAAACCTATAGACCAAATTTTCTCTGTAGTTCAGTTTGCCAGTACGTATGCTACATGAACATCATATGTTTTACTCGAACTTATCATGTACAGACACTAACGTGTACTGAAACAGGTTTTGTATTTGGTGTTGTTAATCGTCACAATTGCCGGGTATGGAGTTCAGAACAGCCTAACATTGTGCAAGAAAATGTACGCGATTCACTAAAAGCGTCCGTGTGGTCTGTTTTAATGTATTACCAAGTGATAGGCCCTTTTTTCGCAGGAAAAACAATTAATAACATATTTTATTTTAATGTGCTAGAACAATTTTTGTTTACTTAAATCGAAGACATTGAACAACATAATAACACATGAAAAAAGTTTGTTTTTCACTCTTCAATTCGACATTAAAATCATTTAGTTATCTTGTGAAGTCTTGTAACGCCTTGCATGTGGAACACTGTATTGTGATGTAAAGAGTTCTTATAAACACGGAAAATATTAGAATATGGTCCTAAAGCAAAACTTTAAATTTTTTAAATACCAAAAGTAACTGTACAGTGTTTGCAAAAGCTTATAAACTCCACATTTCTTTAAAAACCGACCAGTATGTTACATTGCATTACCGCAGGAACATGGATGCAGTGTTTCATTTCACACTTGGACTGTTTCTATGGGGCATTTAAACTTTATTTTTGTTTTAAAATATCATTTATCACTGAATTTATCTGTTTTGTAACATAACTACAGGTATTGTAACGTCCGTGGTAACACATAGAGCTTTTATACCAAAATGTTTTACAGTTCCTTGTGAGTTGTAAGTGGGATTGCATGGAGTGTCTCGTTTTCTAAATGTCTAAATGTTTGGGGTGTCAACAGTAGGTTTAATAATATTTATGTACTCCGAAGGACTTCTGCATTATCAGATATAGTTAAATAGTTTCGACACTTGACCGCTAGGATGTGCTACCCTTAATCCCTACTTCGTATTCATCGTCCTGTACAGGCAATCTCAGCCTGTATTTGCGTTTTATCTTGGCGCTTGCTGCTTGTTTGGTAATCCAGTCATACAGGTTTTTATATAAATTCTTGCAATATAGTTTACCTGGAATCGATGGTGGGTGTCTTCGTGGGAGATGTATGCAAATCGGGATTCGGCGAGCAAAGGAAATGCTGAAAGATCATGTCAGGATTGCCGGGGAAAAGTGCACTGTAACTGGGCGGCCAGAGAGCAGAGATCTGTGTGACGTCACAGTTGTATCAAATTTCAACCTTCTCTCGGAGTCGTATCTTGATTGACTCGATCGTGGAGACAATAAACCACGTGGGGACAGCCGGGAGATACGTATCTGCAAGTGTTAACGTTCCTTGTACCTAATCTCCTAAGTCATCACTGACTGAACGTCCAGGTTAGTGGATGGTTTAGGGTTTTACCGATATATTCCGTCGATGTTTGTACAACTACTAACATTTACCATGGGAAAATATTAGTCCCAAATCACAAACATAGAGTTTAATAAAACTAGTCAGCATGCAAAATAATTACTATAGTTATAATTATATTTACTCAGACATGATGTTTTGTTCATTGATTTTGGTTCTATTTTTGATCTATTGTCAGTGAAGTTTTTTGTGTTGTTAATCTTTTGAATACGTGATGTTTGTTGATGGATAGAACTGAGTTTAGACCATAAAGAAGAGTCCGATCGGGAATATAAACTGACCAATGTTTTAAAAGTATTAAAGAAAATAATGATTGTTGAGTAGTGCTCATTGTTCATGGAATTAATGAGCAGCTCATGCATTAAATGCAAACATTCTTAACATCAGACTTTGCGCTAAACAACATATTTCAGGAGGTATTGTTAATAATAATGTGAGGTGCAATTACCTTTTATTTCGGTTTACTTTCTGTATTATACCTTCTGAGATGAGGGCGGGATGATATGTTTGACCTTCAAGAAGCTTACTCCCACTCTTGGTTTTAGAATGCCCTATGAGCTTATACCTACTTATCTATTTTACATACCAAACAAAATAAGATACTGTATTTGGGTGATTTTTATTGACTCCGAATAAAAGCTTTTGAATGGCAATTTTTTTCAGACAGATGCAATAGTTTTGTAATAGGAGGAATGAAATATAGAAAACTTGTGCACGCCTATTTTACTGTTTTTTCCCCTTTTTTTTGTTAATATACTTGTTTAAAGAGTAACGGTTTTGTTTTAGGTAAGCAGCAACGCTTTCCGTCTTTCGACGCTTTGGTTTTGTTACGTAAGTTGCCGACTTTATTACAGTAATTTAGAGAATACGGCATCAGAAAAACAATTTAATGTGACCGTAAATGGTTGTATTGTTTGTTTAATTAAAAGTAACATTTCCGATACCAAATATCCTCTAAAATGTTTACTCCACCTACAAGTCATCCTGTGTAACATCCCCGGTGGAGAGTAGGCTCACTGTTGTCGTCGTAATTCATTGGTGCAGGTTCGCATATTTGAAATGTAATACGTTTCTATTGTATTCATAAAAAGGTTCTACAATATGCTCCACTTTGTAGGAGGAAGAATAAATGAGCTATGATAGGCCTAAGGAAGAATAAGTGAGCTCTGATAGGTCTAAGGAAGAATAAGTGAGCTCTGATAGGCCTAAGGAAGAATAAGTGAGCCCTGATAGGTCTAAGGAAGAATAAGTGAGCTCTGATAGGCCTAAGGAAGAATAAATGAGCTATGATAGGCCTAAGGAAGAATAAGTGAGCTCTGATAGGTCTAAGGAAGAATAAGTGAGCTCTGATAGGCCTAAGGAAGAATAAGTGAGCTCTGATAGGCCTAAGGTAGAATAGGTGAGCTATGATAGGCCTAAGGAAGAATAAGTGAGCTATGATAGGCGTAAGGAAGAATAAGTAAGCTCTGATAGGCCTAAGGAAGAATAAGTGAGCTCTGATAGGTCTAAGGAAGAATAAGTGAGCTCTGATAGGTCTAAGGAAGAATAAGTGAGCTCTGATAGGCGTAAGGAAGAATAAGTGAGCTCTGATAGGCCTAAGGAAGAATAAGTGAGCCCTGATAGGCCTAAGGTAGAATAAGTGAGCTATGATAGGCCTAAGGAAGATAAAGTGAGCTATTATAGGCCTAAGGAAGAATAAGTGAGCTCTGATAGGCCTAAGGTAGAATAAGTGAGCTATGATAGGTCTAAGGAAGAATAAGTGAGCTATGATAGGCGTAAGGAAGGATAAGTGAGCTCTGATAGGCCTAAGGAAGAATAAGTGAGCTCTGATAGGCCTAAGGAAGAATAAGTGAGCTCTGATAGGCCTAAGGAAGAATAAGTGAGCTCTGATAGATCTAAGAAAGAATAAATGAGCTCTGATAGGTCTAAGGAAGAATAAATGAGCTCTGATAGGCCTAAGGAAGAATAAATGAGCTCTGATAGGCCTAAGGTAGAATAAGTGAGCTATGATAGGTCTAAGGAAGAATAAGTGAGCTATGATAGGCGTAAGGAAGGATAAGTGAGCTCTGATAGGCCTAAGGAAGAATAAGTGAGCTCTGATAGGCCTAAGGAAGAATAAGTGAGGCCTGATAGGCCTAAGGAAGAATAAGTGAGCTCTGATAGGCCTAAGGAAGAATAAGTGAGCTCTGATAGGCCTAAGGAAGAATAAGTGAGCTATGATAGGCGTAAGGAAGAATAAGTGAGCTCTGATAGGCCTAAGGAAGAATAAGTGAGCTCTGATAGGCCTAAGGAAGAATAAGTGAGGTTTGATAGGCTTAAGAAAAGAAAATAATAGTCACTTTGATTTTGGGAGTACAGCTCGGACATTATAGATAGTAAAAAAATTTAATTGCGATAACAAGTGCGCATTTGGCTTTTAAGGTTTTTTAGTAAAATTATTTGTAAATTTTGGTGCCTAAATTTCAAACAGTTGAATCAGGGTCGTTACATTGAGAAAGGACAGGTAGAAATATGAAGTTTTTAAGGTTCTGTAATTATCAAGTTAAAATTTCCCAAAGTGTCTGCTTGTTTATGTACAGTGACTCCTAAATATCCGCCACTACTGATCGTTGTAGATTACATCTCGCTTACATTCCATCCTTCTGCTTTGTTCCACACCCGGAGTTACCCGGACGCGTTGATGGCTCCGAGCCACTTCTAAGTTACGTTACACCTCTGCCTGTCCATAAAACCTCTTCTCCAATGTCCCAATTATAATCAAGCAACGTAATGAAGGAAACGGATGTGTTAACAAGCCAACTGGAATCGTTAACTTTAACATAAAACCAGGCACGAGATCGGGCCGTGTGTACCGACAAAATATCACTACGCGATGTCTCAGGCCGCCTCGTAAAGAGCAAGACGTACGTTAATTTCAGAAGGCGTTTGATATTGCGTGTGAGAAAGGTTTTATGTGACCGATGACACCTGACGGCAGAGTTCATGTACACGCCGCCTAGCTATGCCTTCGCTCCGAGACGTACAATATTGTCCCACACTTAAGTTTTTCCAATATATTTTCTCTCTTGCACGATTTTAAAACGTGAACAAAAGTATGTATCACGTAAGAACTAGAATTCTAGTCTATCCACTAAATGCATATTGTACGGGTTTGGATAAATGCTAAGAATGCGGATAGTAAGAGTTGAGAATATAGTTATAGACCTCTGTACAACTCAGATTGCTCTCTACAATGTGGCTGCAAGATGAAACTGTGCTAGAGCAGCGTCGGGCCACAAGCGGATCTTCTAACTTTTTAGTGTTTTTTATGGTTAAAGCAAAAAAAAAGGAAGCGAGAAAAAACGTTCTTTCAGAATATATGCTGAGATACAGTATTCAAGAGATACAGTATTCAAGAGATACAGTATTCAAGAGATAGAGTATTCAAGAGATAGAGTATTCAAGAGATACAGTATTCAAGAGATACAGTATTCAAGAGATACAGTATTCAAGAGATACAGTATTCAAGAGATACAGTATTCAAGAGATACAGTATTCAAGAGATACAGTATTCAAGAGATACAGTATTCAAGAGATACAGTATTCAAGAGATACAGTATTCAAGAGATACAGTATTCAAGAGATACAGTATTCAAGAATAACGTTTTAGAGTAGAATAACTTAGGAACAATTCAGTACATTGAAGAACAATCTGCAACCAGATTTGCTGATTTTGTACAAATGGTTCAGATTCTTTGATCTCTTCTACCTTTGATGACGAAGCATCAGGTGAAATGTAATTAGGAACACTAGATTTGTAATGTGGTGACACAATGAGAGAACTTTGATCGTGAGCTTCCTCACTTGCTTCCGGACAAAGTATCCAGTACTTTGATCTCTTCTACCTTTGATGACAAAGCATCAGGTGAAATGTAATTAGGAACACTAGATTTGTAATGTGGTGACACAATGAGAGAACTTTGATCGTGAGCTTCCTCACTTGCTTCCGGACAAAGTATCCAGTGCTTTGATCTCTTCTACCTTTGATGACGAAGCATCAGGTGAAATGTAATTAGGAACACTAGATTTGTAATGTGGTGACACAATGAGAGAACTTTGATCGTGAGCTTCCTCACTTGCTTCCGGACAAAGTATCCAGTACTTTGATCTCTTCTACCTTTGATGACAAAGCATCAGGTGAAATGTAATTAGGAACACTAGATTTGTAATGTGGTGACACAATGAGAGAACTTTGATCGTGAGCTTCCTCACTTGCTTCCGGACGAAGTACACAGTACTTTGATCTCTTCTACCTTTGATGACAAAGCATCAGGTGAAATGTAATTAGGAACACTAGATTTGTAATGCGGTGACACAATGAGAGAACTTTGATCGTGGGCTTCCTCACTTGCTTCCGGACAAAGTATCCAGTACTTTGATCTCTTCTACCTTTGATGACAAAGCATCAGATGAAATGTATTTAGGAACACTGGATTTGTAATGCGGTGACACAATGAGAGAACTTTGATCGTGGGCTTCCTCACTTGCTTCCGGACGAAGTACCCAGTACTTTGATCTCTTCTACCTTTGATGACAAAGCATCAGATGAAATGTATTTAGGAACACTGGATTTGTAATGCGATGACACAATGAGAGAACTTTGAACATGAGCTTCCTCACTTGCTTCCGGACAAAGTATCCAGTGCTTTGATCACTAGCTTGGTGTTTGATCATAATCTTTTCTTCAAGTTATGACTCATGTGAGCAAACATTCTCGAGTATAAAGATCCAGAAATCAATACTGAGTAATGGGCACCTTCAAGATGTGTTGCTACTCAATATAACGCAGACATCAGACGTCTTCGACACACCAGATCCACAACTCCACTGGACACTCGCTGCCACGTATGCTCGCACTTACTTTACATTTTAGAGAATTGGGTTTGTATAATAAATACTATCTTACGAAGGTAGAAAAATCCAAAGGGTTAAACATATAATATTTAATATCGAAGTTTTGTTGCTGTTCATGATGAGCTGGTTGTAAATTACTTATTACACATTTTCTATTACTTGCGACCAGACCTTTTGTTAACTAAAAGTTGTTAAATTGTTAACTTACACTTGGAGGAAACGTTTTCGTCTTAAAACTTCTTCAGCCTCGTATTTTTCTCGCTAGGAATGCTGCAGTTGTGCTTCCTTGGTACCATTTTTTTGAAAGTTAGAAGTTATGTGATCGAAGAGTGTGTGTGATATGTGCCGTGTTTGTTCATTTAAAATGTCATTTCTATGTGTGTTACTATGTCTATATATTTCATACTGTTATACTGTGTTAAATTTATGACCTTTGTTGGCGTGGGGGATGCTCATGTTATTTTCCATACTTTAGCATGAGAGTTTAGTGTCCATGAGGTGATTTGCGAAGGTGGATTCAATAGTAGTGTGCAGTGCGCTTTTGTGTTCTTTATATCTTTCGGCGAAAGATCTGCCTGTTTGTCCAATATAGAACTTATTGCAGTTGTTGCATTTTAGTGTGTCTGATAGCTGTTTGGCTTTTATTTGTTGTTCTGTAGGCTATATTGTATCCTGTTTTTTTGAATTGGTGTACTATTTTATTTGTGAGTTTGTTTATGTATGTGAGGGTGACGAATTTGTTTGTGTTCTTGTTTGTGTTGTTGTTACTGTTCTTGTTGAGTATTTTTCTGTGAAGTTTGTCTATTAAATTATGACAATTATTTACGCTCACCTTACCCACTTCCTTTCACCTATTTTTCCTCTTGGAAAAATATCCGCTGGAATATATCTACTCCAGGATAGCTACCCTATTCAGTAAGTAGGGTTATTTTTTCTCATTTTAGTACCAGGAATATTTCATCCCATTTCAACACCGCCCAATTGAACATGTCTCGTTTAATATTCCCAACAAGTGATGGTTTCATTTGTTGCGACAGATTAAACACAAGTATACAAATTTAAAAAAAAATGTACATTCATAGGATATTAAAGTTTTAATGAAAAACAAAAGTTCCTCAAATTAAAAAAAAAAACAATTAAAGCGCATTTTCATTGAGTGTTTCGGTTTTCAACTTTTTTCGAATTATTTGAGAGCGGGTATTATATTCAACATTTTGTGTTAGGACAAAAATGACGTAGTTTTAAATTTTCGCTTAATTTACTGTAATCTTTAAAGGGTTTCTAATTCAGGAGTCTATATTGTGCTAGGATCAACCGTATTTGCAGTTTAGGACACCGACATCTGTGAAATATAGACAGACACCCATCTGTCTCAAGTCTGGCCACTCCCTTGTAGCCAGGCAAGTTAAACGAGAACGCGTTTCTTTATCAAGCTACATTCATAATGCACTTTGTCATTTTTACAGGCTTAGAAAATAAACTCCATTATCAATTCATACAATTTTTAAAGATTTGAATATTCTTATACAAAATTGAATTAATAATATTACATTTAACTTAAATACTGATAAAATTATTGAATAGTTCAGCTAGGTTTCAGCAGAATGTACAGTTTAAAGGTTAGTTTTAGGAGGAGGCTCTAAACTGTTACTGAGTAGGACCCTTTTTTAAGGAGAATTTTACTGTAAATTTTATTATTCTCTGTTTGAATATTATTTTAGTAAAGTAATTGTTATTTTTTATTGACACTCGTTATAAAAGGAAATGTTCTTGTAATTTCTTCTGTAGTTTTGTAGTTTATTTTATTTATTAGTTTTGTTTATTCGTTTATTTTGTTGTTTAGAGCCTGATAATTGAAATTTGATCAAATTTGTTTCGTGAGTTCAAAGTAATTTTCCCCTTCGTTTTTATTTTGTAACTTTCTCGTTAATTCTATTGTTTGATAATTTGATCATTTAAATTATATGGATTTTTTCATAAGAATAACGTTTTTTATCTATTGGAACTCGAAAAAACACTTCTTGTATTTGGTTGTTTGATGCTCTAATGAATGTAATCTGTCAGAATCGTTTTCGTTCGTTAAGTTTACATGGATTTCTCCCATTTCAGTTATATTGCGTTTACGTATGCATTGTTTGGTTTACCTCCTCCACGAGAAGTAAATGTATGATAATGATGTTACTTTTCATTTAAAATTAAAGATTTTCTTATGCGCCTATAACAGCTCCCCTTCTATCTCTTCATGGACGCTCGTGTTAATATAGTAAAAAATGTCTTGTCTACATGAAAGTAAAAAATCGTAAGTAAACAAAGTAAGCATCTTTAAAAAAATGTTTGCAAAATAACCCTGAGGTGAACCAAAGGTACGGTACGACATTTACGTCTAATTTTTGTGCTTTTACGTCAGACATGTGAATCCAACAAAATGTCTTGTCAACACTTTGTTCCGTCACATAACTTTCTACATGTTGTGAGAAAAAGTCAGTCAAGGTCGTTGAATGTTCAATATACAGTAATTTGGGAAAATACCGCGCCTCGTCTTGTCTAGAAGTGGCTGAGGAATGCTGCACCACTGCTCCTCTCCTCTTCCATTCTCTCCGTCTCTCTCTCTCTCTCTCTCTCTCTCGTGAGAAGAATCGCCCATTAAAACCTCTTTATACGATTCAGCCAACCAATATTAAACTTGTTACGAAAATCTTCCTAAATTTTCTGCAGAGTAATTTACATACTTAAAATTCCGACGCGCACTTCGTTAAATTAAAACTGTAAAGCTCGGAGTTGGTTCGTTTTACTGGCTATTTTCCTTTTTGTAATTATTTTCCAAATTGCTTGAACAGCCACCACTTTGCTGTAAAACGGCATTATATTTAAATAATTAAACATCTGCACGAAATCTGAAGTTTTTTTGCCGTCATGTTGGCAACACTTTGACTGCTTAATTCAAGCGGAAAGTACGTGTAGTGTATACTTTGTAGTAGGCCTACTCATTCCTGCTCAAGTATGTTCTTTTCCATTTTCAGAAGCATTTGTATACCTTTGTTTTGGGTACTTTATCGAAATACTGTGTATTTTTAAAACCATTCAAGTAGACAAATTGGTTTTTTTATAGTACTGTAAAGAGTTTGAAAATCGTCATCCCTTTAAAATAAGCAGAGAAAATATAGTTGCACCTAACAAAATTAAAATTGTTGTCGCTTTTCGTAAATCACTCCTTTATTTCCACAAACGTATCCTTTCCTTCGCCCTTCACGAAGGTATACCGGGTTGACAGTTTCCTTGAATGTTGATTAGTTCATTCCAAGTGTACAGCCCTATGCTGCCACGATTTTACTTATATCACAGAGGGTCATTATGACATTTTCTTGAACCTGTCTATATACAACCCTTTGTACACAAGCACGGACGCACACACACACACACACTCGCGCTCTCTCACACTTACGCTCGCATAGATAATAAGCGAACATTATTTAATTAATTAAATATATACTCTATAAAATTATCCATATATCAGACAAACTACGATTCACATCGGAATATTATGAGAATACCTTTCGCATCTATAGTTTCACCTTCATTCTAACTCTCCTTATTTTACTACCACTCCCAGTATTACCTGAGCTCATATCCCTGTCATCTTCGCACCTTTATTCCAACTATCCTAGTTTCTCCCACTCCCAGTATTACCTGAGCTCATATCCCTGTCATCTTCGCACCTTTATTCCAACTATCCTAGTTTCTCCCACTCCCAGTATTACCTGAGCTCATATCCCTGTGATCGTTGTACCTTTATTCCAACTATCCTAGTTTCTCCCACTCCCAGTATTACCTGAGCTCATATCCCTGTCATCGTTGTACCTTTATTCCAACTATCCTAGTTTCTCCCACTCCCAGTATTACCTGAGCTCATATCCCTGTCATCTTCGCACCTTTATTCCAACTATCCTAGTTTCTCCCACTTCCAGTATTACCTGAGCTCATATCCCTGTCATCTTCGCACCTTTATTCCAACTATCCTAGTTTCTCCCACTCCCTGTATTACCTGAGCTCATATCCCTGTCATCTTCACACCTTTATTCCAACTATCCTAGTTTCTCCCACACCCAGTATTACCTGAGCTCATATCCCTGTCATCGTCGCACCTTTATTCCAACTATCCTAGTTTCTCCCACTCCCAGTATTACCTGAGCTCATATCCCTGTCATCGTTGTACCTTTATTCTAACTATCCTAGTTTCTCCCACTCCCAGTATTACCTGAGCTCATATCCCTGTCATCGTTGTACCTTTATTCCAACTATCCTAGTTTCTCCCACTCCCACTATTACCTGAGCTCATATCCCTGTCATCTTCGCACCTTTATTCCAACTATCCTAGTTTCTCCCACTCCCAGTATTACCTGAGCTCATATCCCTGTCATCGTTGTACCTTTATTCCAACTATCCTAATTTCTCCCACTCCCAGTATTACCTGAGATCATATTCCTGTCATCTTCGCACCTTTATTCCAACTGTCCTAGTTTCTCTCTCTCTCTCTCTCTCCCACTTCCAGTATTACCTGAGCTCATATCCCTGTCCTCGTTGCACTTTTGCTCCTTTTATCCTAGTTTTTCACTCTCTCTCTCCCACTTCCAGTATTACCAGAGCTCACATCCCTGTCATCGTTGGATCTTTATTCCAACTATCCACACATTTCTAGTTTTACCAGAACTCATGTTCTTGTTACATAGTTACACCTTTATTCTAAATATCCTAGTTTCTCTTACTCCCAGTATTGTCAGAGCTCATGTCCCTGCTAAAAATGTACTTTTCTCTAACTATTTTTGTGTTTCTTCCACTTTCAAATTTAAGAGAATTCACTTAAAATCCGTTGTCGCTCCTTTATTCTAATTATCTTTGTTCGTCTCCCACGTCCAGTAATAGGGTTGCTCATGCCTCCTCCATAACAGCATCTTTTTCTATTGAGTGTTGTTGGGTTGTTGCTTTACCTTTTTCGTTCAGTTGATCTTTATGAAGGTTTTCACTTTCATAAAGTAAACGTATCTTCCTTTAATTATACTTCGCTTTTTTCATTCTGTATTCTTTCTACTCTCCGGTTGAATGTGTAGTTACCTTCTTGCACAGCAATAGAAATTAGTTCTACTTTAGAGGTGTATCCATGTATATTAGAGCCATTCTCCTCTCGTATATCCCAGAGCAGGAAATATTATATCCATTCTTAATTTTAACTGTTATTCAAAATACGTCACTTATATTCACATCATACAAATTATGGTCATAACAAAATATTTTTTTATTTAAAACTAAAGGTTTGTTAAAAATTAATAAACATAAATAAGAATATCGAAATCTTGTTGCTGTTCATGACGAGCTGGTTGTAAATTACTTATTACACTTTTGCTATTACTTCCTACCAGACTTTTTATTAACTAAATGTTGTTAAATTGTTAACTTACACTTGGAGGAAACGTGTACAAAATCAAAACAAACATGAATTCAACATATACCGCAAGCCAACCATGACAGACACACTGATACACAAAACACATCGAACCACCCAATACAACATAAACACACAGCATTTAAACATTTACTACACAGACTAAATAAAATACCTATGTCCCCAACTAATTACACAGAGGATCTAAACACAATAAAATATTTAGCTCACAAAAATGGATATGACAATCATTTAATAGACAAACTACACAGAAAAATACTCAACAAGAACAGTACCAACAACACAAACAACAAACACACGGACACAAACAAATGCATGACCCTCACATACATAAACAAACTCACAAATAAAATAGCACACCAATTCAAAAACGCTGGATACAATATAGCTTACAGAACAACAAATAAAAGCCAAACAGCTATCAGACACAGCATTAATTACAATACCAACACATACAAAATCCAGGAGTATACAAACTAAGATGCAACAACTGCAATAAGTTCTATATTGGACAAAGAGGCAGATCTTTCGCCGAAAGACATAAAGGACACAAAAGCGCACTGCACACTTCTAGTGAATGCACCTTCGCAAATCACCTCATGGACACTAAACACTCATGCAAAAGTATGGAAAATAACATGAGCATCCTCCACACATACAACAAAGGCCATAAATTGAACACACTAGAACAGTATGAAATATATAGACATAGCAACACACATAAAAATGACATCTTAAATGAACAAACACGGCACAGATCACACTTACTTTTCGATCACATTACTTCTAACTTTCAAAAAAAATGCTACCGAGGAAGCACAACTGCAGCATTCCTAGCGACAAAAATACGAGGCTGAAGAAGTCGTAAGACGAAAACGTTTCCTCTAAATGTAACTTAACAATTTAACAACTTTTAGTTAAGAAAAAGTCTGGTCAGCAAGTAATAGCAAAAGTGTAATTAATAAATAAGAAGTAATAGAAGTGTCCTTTATTTTAGTGTAAACATTCCAAAGTATCGTTTCTCAATCTAAAATACCACTTTGGATTATATATATCGTTTAATATTTTAAAACTCTGACAGGTTTAAAATTACTTAACTTTCAGTTTAAAAAAAACGTTTTATGTATAGATTTAACACAAACACACACACTCTCAGAATACTTCGCCTTCTGTGGAAATATATCATTTTGGTAAAGAGTAAACGCTACGGAATTCATTGCAAGTGAATGATATTTGTAGGCTACATATATTTAACACAGAAAAATGACTACATATATTCGTGTTTGCCTGTAAAGAATGTATGCTTCCAATTTATTGACCGTTTCGCCTGAGTAACAAATGGTTTGAAACATTTTTTTTTACTTCTTTGCTCTACCAATACAAGTAATTATTGAGTAAAAGGCTCTACCGATCTTTAGGCTCAAGATTTCGTTCCTCTGGCTGCGCAACTTTCGGACACAGATCGCCGAGCTGAGACGACAATGACCGGATGGTATTCACGCTGGATTTTCTCACCGCCTCGATTTCTAATCTATGTGCATACGGCCGCCTAGTTAGTCTTGGGCAACCGCGTTGCTTGGGAAAAGCTAAAACAAGGTTATTATTTATACGTTCGAAAAACCCAACAGATTTTAACGTACGGCACAAACGGTAAGACGTGGCGGAATGCTACGTCTTTAGATTAGGGAAATTTATGTTTCTTGTGGCGGTTTTTCTTCGTTAGACGCTAGGATTGGCTGCAAATATAACTTGTTGGGACATGGAGTATTTTTAAGATTTATAAGTATGAAAGATATAGTAAAACCTAGTACCAGCTCTTGGCTTGAAGTATTCTGCGATGTCTGAAGGTGGAAAGATATAGTAAAACCTAGTACCAGCTCTTGGCTTGAAGTATTCTGCGATGACTGAAGGTGGAAAGATATAGTAAAACCTAGTACCAGCTCTTGGCTTGAAGTATTTTGCGTTGACTGAAGGTGGAAAGATATAGTAAAACCTAGTACTAGCTCTTGGCTTGAAGTATTCTGCGATGACTGGAGGTGGAAAGATATAGTAAAACCTAGTACCAGCTCTTGGCTTGAAGTATTCTGCGTTGACTGAAGGTGGAAAGATATAGTAAAACCTAGTACCAGCTCTTGGCTTGAAGTATTTTGCGTTGACTGAAGGTGGAAAGATATAGTAAAACCTAGTACTAGCTCTTGGCTTGAAGTATTCTGCGATGACTGGAGGTGGAAAGATATAGTAAAACCTAGTACTAGCTCTTGGCTTGAAGTATTCTGCGTTGACTGAAGGTGGAAAGATATAGTAAAACCTAGTACCAGCTCTTGGCTTGAAGTATTTTGCGTTGACTGAAGGTGGAAAGATATAGTAAAACCTAGTACCAGCTCTTGGCTTGAAGTATTCTGCGATGTCTGAAGGTGGAAAGGATAAGTGACGTATTCAAGGAATTCAAACAGGAGTGACAAATATAATACATCTTGTGTTGAGTGTGACTAGAAGAGTTTAGACACCTACTCACAGATGTAGAGAGCTGTGAGGGCAACCGATGTGTACTTTATTTTGCTTACTGTTTATTACGTCATCTGACCAACGCACTATCAGGAGTACAGGAATATTTTGAATTGCTCAAAATTAAACGCTTGGCCCTGGAAATCCTAATCACCACTATAAGTAAAAAAAGGAATAAAAACTTTTAGAAAGTATAGCTTTTATTTCGAAACATAACAGTGTTTTCTGATTCTTGGGAACATTGAAAATGTTTATGACAAACTAAAAGTGTGTGATATTAGGGGATGTTTTTCTTTTACAGAGAGCGGTTTTTAAATTTTATAATAATTTACGACTGAAAATACTTATAAATCGTGGATATAAATACATTATGTGATCTTCACGTTGTAATTTTAAGTCATGTGAATTCCAATGTTCCTGGTGGCCATGTAATGTTCCTGGTGACCATGTAATGTTCCTGGTGGCCATGTAATGTTCCTGGTGACCATTTAATGTTCCTGGTGGCCATGTAATGTTCCTAGTGGCCATGTAATGTTCCTGGTGGCCATGTAATGTTCCTGGTGACCATATAATGTTCCTAGTGGCCATGTAATGTTCCTGGTGACCATGTAATGTTCCTGGTGACCATGTAATGTTCCTAGTGGCCATGTAATGTTCCTAGTGGCCATGTAATGTTCCTGGTGACCATGTAATGTTCCTAGTGGCCATATAATGTTCCTAGTGGCCATGTAATGTTCCTGGTGACCATGTAATGTTCCTGGTGACCATGTAATGTTCCTGGTGACCATTTAATGTTTCTAGTGGCTATGTAATGTTCCTGGTGACCATGTAATGTTCCTGGTGACCATGTAATGTTCCTAGTGGCCATGTAATGTTCCTGGTGACCATGTAATGTTCCTGGTGACCATGTAATGTTCCTAGTGGCCATGTAATGTTCCTAGTGGCCATGTAATGTTCCTGGTGGCCATGTAATGTTCCTGGTGACCATTTAATGTTTCTAGTGGCTATGTAATGTTCCTGGTGACCATGTAATGTTCCTGGTGACCATGTAATGTTCCTAGTGGCCATGTATTGTTCCTGGTGACCATGTAATGTTGCTGGTGGCCATGTAATGTTCCTGGTGACCATGTAATGTTCCCAGTGGCCATGTAATGTTCCTAGTGGCCATGTAATGTTCCTGGTGGCCATGTAATGTTCCTGGTGACCATGTAATGTTCCTAGTGGCCATGTAATGTTCCTGGTGACCATGTAATGTTCCTGGTGACCATATAATGTTCCTGGTGACCATTTAATGTTTCTAGTGGCTATGTAATGTTCCCGGTGGCCATGTAATGTTCCTGGTGGCCATGTAATGTTCCTGGTGACCATGTAATGTTCCTGGTGACCATGCAATGTTTCTAGTGGCCTTGTAATGTTTCTAGTGGCCATGTAATGTTCCCGGTGGCCATGTAATTTTCCTGGTGGCCATGTAATGTTCCTGGTGACCATGTAATGTTCCTAGTGGCCATGCAATGTTCCTGGTGGCCATGTAATGTTCCTGGTGGCAGAGACATTTTTTTAATCATTCCGAAATGAAAGCGCGATTTAAAAAAGGTTTTTTTAAAAATTATTTCTATTTTAATGTTTTAGGTTTTTTGTCTTTTATTTTTTAGTGTATTATTTTTATTGAATGCCACATGTATGGTGATTATTATACTTGACTACGTAATATTTCATCTCAGTTGGGAAGTGGGCAAACATCGGTTACATGATTCACACAACGTTATTCGTATAACGTACACAGCGATTCAGATTTCTTATTTTATATTCGCATCTTAATTTTAAGGCTTTGTAATATTGCCATCAACAATACTGTAAAAACACCAGTTTATCGGAATAATAAAAATGGTCTCATTTTGAACCCAACCCACTTCCGGTAATGAAAATAAATGCACGAGTTGAAAAAACATGTTTAATAACTGAGGTTCCAACACGACGGATAAATTTCTTTGGTTCACCTACAAAGTTATAAAGAACCCATACCTATACAGAAACACAACTTCTGTGGCCATAGAATAATAATAGGCCATAGCTATATAAACAAACTCGCGCGCGTGCATGATCTGAAACAAAAGCAAATATATAAATGTATCAGAACAGAAAATACAAAGATACTAAATGAACATAGAGTAAAATAACTTAGCATAAGTGGCCTAAGTTAAAGAAATACAACTGTAATATCTCACTAATCCAAATGAATGAACAGGAACTACTTTTGCCTTACTATCTTAACAAAACCGTTGTTTTTTTTTTAAAAACTCCGTATACAATAAAATATAGACGGACGAACGGTTTATTTGCAAACAATATTTTTGAACATAAGACAAAACAAATATTGTTTTGTAAATTTCTGTACAGTAACGTAAGTGGTGTGTGTGTGTGTGTGTGTGTGTGTGTGTGTGTGTGTGTGTGTGTGTGTGTGTGTGTGTGTGTGTGTGTGTGTGTGTGTGTGTGTGTGTGTGTGTGTGTGTGTGTGTGTGTGTGAGAAAGTAAAGGAAGCTAGATTCACTGATGACGACTTCTAATTGCTGTTTTCCATCCCGAGCTCGCATGGGAAAGTGGTTAGTACGAGCGCGCTCCAATGCTTCACTGGTCAGAGGAGACCAGGACAAAGGAACAAGATTAATGATTGGCTAAGTGAACCTGTGGCACAAATGACCTCATCGATTGTTTACTCGTTGCGTAAAACCGACCAAATATTCTGTCGGACATTTTCCTGATGTTTAATCCTTTCACAAATGTTTTATGAAGATAAAACTACTTAAATTCGAAATATCTATTTCTGTGTATTTTAAATAGGCCTTTAAACCTGAGCTATGGTGTATTGTCAGATTTGCTGACAAAGACGTGTTTTATTTGTATGTTTAAGAATGGTCTGGCTGCACATTGACAGGACGTGGTCTGATTTGACTTTGACAGGATATGGTCTGGCTGCACGTTGACAAGGCGTGACTTGATTTGACTTTGACAGGGTCTGGCTGCACGCTGACAGGGCATTGTCTTGTTCGTCTAGGAATGCTTGGCTGCACACTGACAAGGAATGGTCTAACTTGACTTTGACAGGGTATGGTCTGGCTGCACGCTGGCAGCTAGTCCACTTGTGCGTCTGGAAATGCCTGGCTGCACGTTGACAAGAAATGGTCTACTTGTACGTCAGGGAATGGTTGGCTGCTCGATGACAAGGAGTGGTTTGACTTGATTTTGATAGGGTATGGTCTAGCTTCACGCTGACACGGCTAGTATACTTGTGCATCTGGGAATGGTCGGCTGCTCGGTGACAAGGATTGGTTTTGACTTTGTATGGTTTGGCTTCACACTGACAAAGCGTGGTCTGGCTGCACGCTGACAAGGCATGGCCTACTTGTACGTCAGGGAATGGTTAGAGAAGAGAACGCTTAAAGCGAAGCTGTTTGACGCTTCTCGGTGAGTAGTTATTAAACTAATCCGGACAGTGAGTAAGTAGCCATTTTCGCTGCGTACTGATTACCTGTAGGCCAGTTTCTGTCCGTATAAGGTGTGTGTGACGTCATTACAGCCTCTGTAAAAGCACATATAGGAAATAAAACGAGTGTACCGAGGTGGAGAACAGCTGTTGATATGATCTGTCACTGTGTTTGTATAATGTTCATTATGTTTGCAGTTGCGCAACCAGTGATGATTGCTGTTGTGACGTTATTTTAATAACCACTTACGTGTTTCGAAGTAAATGCCGTTATTACTGGAAATAGAAAAACGACGTCATTGTGACCAATATGAAGCTTCACTAATTAAAAAAATCTTCGTCGACATACAAGGACTTAAATTAACTGGATCTGCCGGCGTTATGTAAAAATCACAGATAGTGATACGCGTAGAGTTGAAGTTTTTATAAGACGCGTAACTCCTGATGTAATCTCGAAGGCTGTTATTTCTTACAGATAATCGATAAATTGAAAACATATGATTGTTAAAGTTTGCATCCACATTCCTCGCTTTAACGTAACGAAGGGCATAAAACGGAAATTTTATCACGTTTATTTTGGCGAATGTAAAGAATCCGTTTTGTACGGATGCCTTCATTTCCACTAGCAGCTGTTACTTACCTACATCTTGTTTCTACTTTATCTACACGACCGTATCGACTACATAATCTCTAGCTACGGGACTCCTCCGGGGAATGTATTATTACTTATATCCGTTGGCAACTTAATTTTTAATTGCACTGTCCGATCACTGAGCCACTACATATGTGTTTGTTACTTGCAATAGTATTTAACTACTTCTTCTGCATGCTTTTTATTGCAACATAAAGGATTTGTAATAAAAACTAAAGCGTTGTTTCGGAGCGCTTCTCTACGTTGCGTTTATTGCTTTAAAGAAATACTGCTCGTTTTAAAGTTTGCCTTTATCTTAAAAGTAAAATTGGCATGAGTTAAAGTTACTATAGTTCTTGTATATATTCTTCCAAATAACAGGTAAATTGTTGTTTCTATTTTTCGTTTTATCTTCTTTTAGTGCTTTTAGTTGAGAGAAACAGTCGCATGTCAAAAACAATTTTTCAATTCCTTCTATTAGCTCATATTTTCGATCGTTTATAAATCGTTTTTATTAATCCAATTAAAAACATTTTGTTAAACTTGCAGTGAATTACAATTGATGTTATTTCAGTTTTTTTTCAAATATTTATTCATTAATTTATATTTCAAACACTCGAAGTTCCAGTCGGATTCGAACTTAAGATCTACATGTTTGAAATCCAGCACTTTGGTACTAAGCCAACTTTCCCATAGCTGGAAGTCTATTACTTGCATTACAAGAGATGGATAGAATGAGAAGTTATAGAACACCATCAGCTACATAAATTGGAAATAAAAAAGGAAGGTAATAAGTAAGAATGATAGTAGTAACAAACAAAAATAATAAAACAACTTCATACACGGCACAGAGAGGAAATTGTAAAATTACAAGGGAATTCGCTTTCTATTTTGCCACTTTATATTGTGATTCTGAGATATGTTAATATGTATTTATATGAATTTTAATTATAAAATAGAAAGTAACTAAAATAAAATTTGTCGATCTCAGTAGGGTTTACTTAAAACTTTTCTTCATGTTGTTGGTTTAAAGTCCTTTAATGCCAATGGAATCTTTTTACACCAGCATTGTTTGAATGTAGGGAATTGATTAGTTCAAAGTGTTCCATAGAGACATAAGATTCTCGCCGAACAGCTTAGGTTGATGTTAAATCTGGACACATTTAACATACAAAACTGTTGGCATAAAACGATAAATATAAATATTTCTTTTAACAAAAAAAGGTAAAAGCGATTACATAGGTAGCAAAATAAGTTGTTTTAAGAAATTGGCGACTACGAAATACGTTTAACACAACTGTAAGTTGACGTCATAAACCTACCTAAAGGTAGGGTAAGTAACAGGTTAGGTAGTAAGGGATAGGTTAGTTTCAGTTCAACGTAAACCTTTTAGTGTGTACTCAAAAGGTGTTTAGATATAACTAATGCAGCCTTGTCAATAATAATTATATAAAGTGCCCGTTTAATTAATTAAATAAAATGAATACTTTATTTCGTATTTATGAATAAAATAATTTATTAGTTTAAAAATAATTAGTTCAATAATGAATGGAAATAGCAATAACGTGCGAACCACTGAAGTAGGGCAGATTTAGTGTGTGTGTTAGGTTATGTTAGTTTTGTTGGGTAACATTACTTCCATCGGGCAGATTTAATGTGTGTGTTAGATATTGGGTTAGGTTATGTTAGTTTTGTTGGGTAACATTACTTTCATCGGGCAGATTTAATGTGTGTGTTAGATATTGGGTTAGGTTATGTTAGTTTTGTTGGGTAACATTACTTCCATCGGGCAGATTTAATGTGTGTGTTAGATATTGGGTTAGGTTATGTTAGTTTTGTTGGGTAACATTACTTCCATCGGGCAGATTTAATGTGTGTGTTAGATATTGGGTTAGGTTATGTTAGTTTTGTTGGGTAACATTACTTCCATCGGGCAGATTTAATGTGTGTGTTAGATATTGGGTTAGGTTATTTTAGTTTTGTTGGGTAACATTACTTCCATCGGGCAGATTTAATGTGTGTGTTAGATATTGGGTTAGGTTATGTTAGTTTTGTTGGGTAACATTACTTCCATCGGGCAGATGTAATGTGTGTGTTAGATATTGGGTTAGGTTATGTTAGTTTTGTTGGGTAACATTACTTCCATCGGGCAGATTTAGTGTGTGTGTTAGGTTATGTTAGTTTTGTTGCGTAACATTACTTCCATCGGGCAGATTTAATGTGTGTGTTAGATATTGGGTTAGGTTATGTTAGTTTTGTTGGGTAACATTACTTCCATCGGGCAGATGTAATGTGTGTGTTAGATATTGGGTTAGGTTATGTTAGTTTTGTTGGGTAACATTACTTCCATCGGGCAGATGTAATGTGTGTGTTAGATATTGGGTTAGGTTATGTTAGTTTTGTTGGGTAACATTACTTCCATCGGGCAGATTTAATGTGTGTGTTAGATATTGGGTTAGGTTATGTTAGTTTTGTTTTGTAACATTACTTCCATCGGGCAGATGTAATGTGTGTGTTAGATATTGGGTTAGGTTATGTTAGTTTTGTTGGGTAACATTACTTCCATCGGGCAGATTTAATGTGTGTGTTAGATATTGGGTTAGGTTATGTTAGTTTTGTTGGGTAACATTACTTCCATCGGGCAGATTTAATGTGTGTGTTAGATATTGGGTTAGGTTATGTTAGTTTTGTTGGGTAACATTACTTCCATCGGGCAGATGTAATGTGTGTGTTAGATATTGGGTTAGGTTATGTTAGTTTTGTTGGGTAACATTACTTCCATCGGGCAGATTTAGTGTGTGTGTTAGGTTATGTTAGTTTTGTTGGGTAACATTACTTCCATCGGGCAGATTTAATGTGTGTGTTAGATATTGGGTTAGGTTATGTTAGTTTTGTTGGGTAACATTACTTCCATCGGGCAGATTTAATGTGTGTGTTAGATATTGGGTTAGGTTATGTTAGTTTTGTTGGGTAACATTACTTCCATCGGGCAGATTTAATGTGTGTGTTAGATATTGGGTTAGGTTATGTTAGTTTTGTTGGGTAACATTACTTCCATCGGGCAGATTTAATGTGTGTGTTAGATATTGGGTTAGGTTATGTTAGTTTTGTTGGGTAACATTACTTCCATCGGGCAGATGTAATGTGTGTGTTAGATATTGGGTTAGGTTATGTTAGTTTTGTTGGGTAACATTACTTCCATCGGGCAGATTTAATGTGTGTGTTAGATATTGGGTTAGGTTATGTTAGTTTTGTTGGGTAACATTACTTCCATCGGGCAGATTTAATGTGTGTGTTAGATATTGGGTTAGGTTATGTTAGTTTTGTTGGGTAACATTACTTCCATCGGGCAGATGTAATGTGTGTGTTAGATATTGGGTTAGGTTATGTTAGTTTTGTTGGGTAACATTACTTCCATCGGGCAGATTTAATGTGTGTGTTAGATATTGGTTTAGGTTATGTTAGTTTTGTTGGGTAACATTACTTCCATCGGGCAGATTTAATGTGTGTGTTAGATATTGGGTTAGGTTATGTTAGTTTTGTTGGGTAACATTACTTCCATCGGGCAGATTTAATGTGTGTGTTAGATATTGGGTTAGGTTATGTTAGTTTTGTTGGGTAACATTACTTCCATTGGGCAGATTTAATGTGTGTGTTAGATATTGGGTTAGGTTATGTTAGTTTTGTTGGGTAACATTACTTCCATCGGGCAGATTTAATGTGTGTGTTAGATATTGGGTTAGGTTATGTTAGTTTTGTTGGGTAACATTACTTCCATCGGGCAGATTTAATGTGTGTGTTAGATATTGGGTTAGGTTATGTTAGTTTTGTTGGGTAACATTACTTCCATCGGGCAGATGTAATGTGTGTGTTAGATATTGGGTTAGGTTATGTTAGTTTTGTTGGGTAACATTACTTCCATCGGGCAGATTTAATGTGTGTGTTAGATATTGGGTTAGGTTATGTTAGTTTTGTTGGGTAACATTACTTCCATCGGGCAGATTAGTGTATGAAGATATGCACAAAGAATTGAGTTTTAACCTAAAAGCTAATAAATCTATAAAACAATTGAAAAAGCAACATGATAAGAATATCGATTTATTAACTATTACGTTAGATAAAGTAATAGGTTAGGTTACTACTAACGGATGATTATTTTGGTTGTGATAATAAAGAAAAAAAGCAAAAGGTAATAAAGACAAAAGCAAAAAAAAAAAAATAAGTCGTTACAAATCTGGTTTATTAGATAACAAAATCAACCGTGGTTGCAGAAGATTAAGTCAAAATACTATATTTTGTCGAAACGTGTGAGTTATTTAGAAATATGTTATTTTGAAAGAAAGTTAATTACAAGAAAGTAGAACTAAATGTGTAGGTTAGATTAGAAAAACACATCTCGGTGATTTTGAGGTAATTAATAGGTAGACTATTATGTTAGACGAATTATATAAGATATAAAAGGTAAATTATTGTTAGGTAGGTTAGGTTAACAGGCATTAGTTGATAAAGTTGAGGAATAAACAAGTTAGATTCTGTTGGATGTAATTACTAAATTAGGTAAGTTGTAAAATGGTAAATAAACCTGTGTGGGCTGTATAGGCTACTATAAGCTAGATTAGTTCGAGTAATGGGATAGGTGAAGGAAAAACCTGTTATACTCAGTTAATTTATAAATAAATATAGGTTCTTATGTCAACTGATAAGATAAAAAGTTTCTTAAACATAAAGTAGGCTGTATGCTAAAGAATAGGTCAGTGTAACCCGAGTAATAGGTTAGGTTAACAGGAATTAGGTAAGATTTAAGCGAGTGTTAATTATAATTTATTAGGTTACGTTGATTAAAAAAATGCCTGTTAAATATTCTTGCGATAATAGTAAGCAACAGGTCAGTTTTATTGTTGCAATACATCATATTGGTAATGATCAGGTTTTTACAAAATTAAGTAACTTTGGGCAGGTTTCGTATTTTCCGAAGGTAGTCGCCGCGCAAGGAATACAACGCAACATCCCTGCTTCACAGGATTCCGTGGGAGACACCTCAGCCACGGCACTGGGTTAGCCAAGCGGAGATCCTGCTTGCTTTATTTGAATACCAGACATCTTTGGAAATAAAGTGACGTGAAACGTTAGAGCGATTCGAAGGCTGGACGTGTCGTGGGCGCAGCGATGCTGCAAAATACCCCACATAGTTTGCCGCTAGGAATGCGCCGCTGGTCAAGTGTTAAATACTCCAAGAAGTCACGTGATTTGTATATTTCGGACTGTACGTAGTAGAATAGTGTACTGTCGAAACGGACTTTCGCCGAACGGCCCCAGCAAGTAGATTTAGTGAATTCCAGTGTAGAAATTGTAGGTATTTTGATGCGTTTCAAACATGTAAATAACCAATGTACTGACTCAATGCACTATTTTGGTACTCTTAGGTTACATTTAGTAGGTGATTTGAAGTAAGTACAGAAAGAAACACAAAATGTAGACATATATTCGGCAACATTACTTCTGACAGTAGAGTACTGGGAAAACTGTTTTACCTCTGCTGTGAAGGATACGACAACAATTAGGCCTACCGACTGAATGTTTTAAAGCTACGAAAAAATGAAAAATATTGTCACTCGCTTGGGAAAGTTGAAAGTTTTCATTTAAAGCAAACGTTTGGTGCTACTGCCATGAAGGTAAGGGCAAGGGTTAATGGGCCACTACGAAAAATACTAATTAAAGTAATGCGCAATATTAAGAAGATTCTGTTAGTAGACTTACAGACGAAAAATAATATTAAATTCTAGAAATTTGAGCATTAGTTTAATAGAAATAAATTTCAGCGAGGCCAGCGGCAGTGTTTCAATTATTCTTAATTAACAATTCAATGATTCAACAATACAAAATATTAGTCAAATAATAATTAATTAACAAAGTTTAGTAGCCGAAACTTTGGTGTAAAGTTCTATGAGCAATTAGTCATCATCATCTTCAGAGATTTTTTTATTTGAATGTAGTTTACGCTCGTATGATGATGACGTGGTCGTCGAAATGTACGTGAGGGTTAATATATAAATCTTTGTTAATTAGTTATTACGTAGTTAATATAAAATTTTATGGCATTGGAGGTATTATTAGTTATATTGATTAAATAAGAAGAAAATAATTCCGGTATATAATAAAAAAAACAGCATGCTTAAAACGCTCCAATGTTCCCACTGATAATATATATTTCTATGTTGCTTGTTTCTGCTTTGTCTCAGTACATGATATTCCGGCCCTATTTAGAGGTTATTTCAGTCCATCTGATTTACTTGAAGGAGAAATAAAAGTGTTTCAGTGAGGAGGGATGGTTCTTGACAGATCTTCATGACAAGGATTGCGATAGGACAATCACGGAAGTAAGGATTGAGAGTACTTCCTGATAAATGACTGACCGCGTATAACGTCCTCTTCTCCTAATACAAGAGAGACTTACGTTTTTTTGTCCTTTCCTTTATTTCGCCTAACCTTCCCTTTACGTCATTGGATACCATATAAATCTTACAGGGGCGATTAAAAGGTGCGACTGCTTCTGCACTACATATCTATCGGTGACTTTACACTGCTGAAATACTACTCTCTCCCACACTTACTTCAATACTTTAAATCTATATGATATTGAAAATAATTGTCAATTAACTCTTTTAGGTCCTTAGTAGATGTGCTTCTCACCTTAAAAGTGTGTCAGTAATATTGTGTTATAATATGTTGTTTTATGTTCAAGAGTGTTATGTTGATACCGCTATATTTTAAGAACTCATTGTTTACTACAAGTGAAAGCAATAAATTACACCAATACATGAAAGAAATGCGGTTCGTCTCCACTAAACAACCCATCTCAAGACTTCTAGGCCATTGTTGTATTCAAACAAATCCCATTTATATCATCCAGTTCCACTTGATCTAATCACACGCTTTGAACTCTACAGAGGTCTTTTGATTCATATGTCGGACCGCGGACCGTTACGAAGAGCTGACCATTAATTATTCCGTAGGACTTGTCGTACGACTGAAAAGCATTCCTCCCTCGTCCCACCCCCGGACGCGTGCACCATGACTCTCCACTTCGGAATACCTGCCGTCACATCTCGACAGCTCTTCCTTTACAAAACTCGAATTTCATTCTGACTTGACATTATTTTTTGTTTAAAATTACGTTTTGTTTAAATAATGCATTCCTCTTTTGTTCCTCGATTCCATTCGAGGTAATTGCCGTCTTTCGAGGTGAATAGATCACGTGACCCGTTGGAAACAAAAGGACCCCCGCATGACGAAACAGTTCTGGAAATCCGGCGCAAAGAAGGAAAAGAAAGCTGCGGTTTTAAATGTTTCGAAACGCTGCCTTAATCTGTGACGTGTCGACGGAAGATTTCACCGAGGATTTATCAAGGATTAGGTAATCAGGTCGTGTCACATTTAGATGACAGATTGGCGCACGGTGAGTGCGCATGCGTACAGGAAGGTCGTCCATGTGGGAAATGCATTCCAGCGACCTTGGACACGAACGTGTTGCAGATTACTATCAGTCATGCATTTACTGTATTTTACATAATCCTGGAAGCCATGTTGGCTTCATTAAAATGCTTGCACTAATAAAGCTTGATAGTGTAATAAATTTACATTAATAAAGTTTTAATTTTAAACCTACGATTAAAGTTCATGTCTTCATATTATGATTGCTTATTAATTTCAACTTTAAATTTTACAGCAACATTACTTTACTAGATTTTTTGTTTTAGGTTAGGTTAGTTAGGTAGGTACTATATACTTTTCACCCATTCTCTTCTGAACGTTCCGTCAAGACTAATTGTTTATATGTTTGAGTACATTTTTCTGCCATTCCTAACTTTTCAATATTCTCTTTTGTTGACACATTTCGGATTAACTCCATTTTCAAAACTTCAATAGTACTTCAAACTAAAACGTCTTTGAGAGTACTATTGAAGTTTTGAAAATGGAGTTAATCCGAAGCGCGTCAACAAAAGAGAATATTGAAAAGTTAGGAATGGCAGAAAACTGTACTATAGAAATATTCCTAACAGAAATGAAGATGAGTATATTCATAATTTCAACTAATTGTTTGGCAAGTGTTTTTGTGCTTTATAGAGGTCAGTCAGATTGCTAAGAGATGTATGTGGCATAATGAGGGCAGGCCATGGATGTTCAGTATGAAGGTATTCATGTCGATTATATAGGGTTACATACCTGAAGCAGACATATTCTGACAAAGGGATGTGTCTACCCATTGGGAGAATAGCCAATGAGTCACGCTCGGTTTTCAGTTCTGCGTATGCGCTGTCGATATATTCCTTACTTACAAACATAACCTAACGGTACGGTAGTGTTTTAGTAGTTATATTTTAGTAAGTAATATAAGTATTTACATATAGGTAAAAATACTAATTTTAATAAATATAGTGTGCAAGAAATAAATTACATATGGTCCCGTTTCTGCATTGTAAATCTGACGTTTTGAGTTAGAAATGTTTTTGGGAATGACCTTATCGTTTAGACCTGCCTTGGGACAGGGCTCTTCTCGTGCGCCGGTGACACATTTGAGTTGAAGGAAGTAAATAAACGAAAAAGCTATAGCTGAGTTGAAGGAAGTAAATAAACGAAAAAGCTATAGCTATCACCTGAAGGCTGGAGAAAATTATGACTCGAACGCGCAGGTTAGACCTGCTTCTCTCTGTGTTAAGGACAAATTTAGGGCGATAAGAACAAAACTGACTGACGATTTAAAAAAAAACCCCGCTCTCCTGTCTTGAAACAGAGGCGAAGATTCTGTTACTATTTTGACATCTAAATGACTAAGGCCTACATTTTTTTGGAATCGTGACCCGTTTTCTTCTCGAGAGTTAATACAAATCTATTTTTCAGTTATTCATAAAGTTTTTATAAAGTTTATGGCTGTTACGTTATAGTTGTTATAATGGTTAATATAACTTATTGCTTTTCATTATTTAACTAATTTTTGTTCCAAAACTGAAAGACTATTCGAATGTACAATTTATTAATGTGTTCAAAATGAAAGAATTGCAACGACTTCCGTACAAAGTGCACATTTTCCAATAAAATACCTGAACTTTGTTTTTACAATCGACGTTTAATTTACGACAGTTTTCCTCATTCAGCAATATGACTCATTCTGTTGCGCGCAGAGTAACCTTCCGGCCCAAAATTGGCGCACTAGCCCGCTTTATTTCTTGTTCGCACTGTTTAACATTCTGAGCGTTGGAATGATTGCTCGCGCGTGAATCCACATAAATTAGCGTTCTGCGACTTGTACAGTTAGGCCTGAAGCAATCTCTGCGCCATAGATCTACCTTTAAATTCTGTTCATAAGACATTTCAGTTTTGGTCGCTTGTGTTTCGCACGAAGCATATCTCTTCCTGGAGTGGGGTTATATCTTAATCCTACAATCCTGATATATCCTGGACTATATAGACACCCCTGCATGATATAAAGGCTAGGCCCTTATTAAAAATGTTATGATAAACGATATAAAGATCCCCTGACTTTGAATGAGATCACATACTTGAGTGAAAAGGGGGCTGACCTCCTCTTTACCGGCGAGGGGCCAAGTAGAAGCGCCTACCCAATACATGTGGCTTAAAATAATCATCTTTAAAAATAATTAGTTTTTTTTAACTATTCAAACTATTTCACAGCAAATCGAATTTAACAAAATTGAATCTAACTACTTGAATCACTTTTAATGTGGTTCTTAAAGTAATTATCAAGTTTCTGTGTGTTTGGGAACGACGCAACGGGAATAGAAGTGAACCTGGTGCTCGTGATTGTATCGCAACAGCACTCTGCGATCCCAATGCTTCCGAACAGTGGAAGAAGAGAGTTCGGTGTTAAATCCTTCAGCTTGTCCGTCACTACAGGCTGTGGGTCAAGGCAACTTTCCAAAGTAATCTGTGTTTTTAACAGCTGCTATTTAGTCTAACAGTCGTTTGTTTTGCTTTCAGGTAAGAACGCATCATCTTTGTCTCGGCCAGAATATGTCTTCCTCAGTAAGTAATGTTCAGCCGTACAATTATAAATTTAATTTTTTGTTGAGAGGAAAGTAAGTTTATCGATTTTATCTAAAGACACCTCTATAACCCATTTTTCAAAGATACTTATTGATGTATTGAATTTATAAAACTCATATTTTGCTGTCCACCACTAGTTAATTTGCTGCCCATCGAGTCTTATATTGGTTTTCAGAGCTGCAAAATATAACCTTCAACTACAATTCCATGTCCTACGCCGAGCTGCCCCTTCCCATTGCGACATTTGCATCGAGAGGTTTGTGGTGTAAACAAGATCGTAACCTGAGAGCGTCAAATTAAAAGTTCACAGCTCCATTACATTAGAACAACATAGCCCATTACACAAACCAAATGTTACAGAAGCCGAACTCGTAAGGTCCGTCTCGATTTGGAATTAGTTTCAAAACAATCTATAATGTCTCTTTCCATCACAAAATTCGACCGCCTCCAACAATGAATTGTTCTTTCATAGAATTATAGTGCAAATGGTAATGAGAGGAACATGGCGATACGACTTGTGTGTTTTCTCTTTAGCGTAAAATGATGCCATTAATAAAGCATCTGTTAGTAAGGAAGAGAAAGGACGGGGAAAATAAATTTCTAGAGGCGGGGAAGAGTTTTAGACAAGTTTGGTTGTGAAATTACAGTAAGTCAATATAAATTATAAAGGTAATTGTTCAGGCAAAAAGGTAGGGCAAGAGAACGGCTTGTGCGGCGTTGCCACGTTGTCAGTATGTCGCTCTCAAAGCAGCGGTTTAACGTCTCACCGAAAGTTGCACATTTTCGATAAGTCGCTTAAATAATCCTCTCTCCAGTCAAGTCTGATGGAGCGAAAGCGGTGACGAGCCTCCTACGCTTCGACGACTTTGGTTCACATAATACCTTTCTAATTTTAAAATTACTGTATTTTTCTTATCAGGATATAAGCGTAGATATAGTAGATCTGTTACACTTTCTTGTAAGACAAGTATGTTAAAAACGTCTATGTGGAATATAATTAGGTATTATGTGGAATATAATTAGGTATTATGTGGAATATAATTAGGTATTATATGGAATATAATTAGGTATTATGTGGAATATAATTATGTAGGTATTATATGGAATATAATTAGGTATAATGTGGAATATAATTAGGAAGTATGTGGAATATAATTAGGAAGTATGTGGGATATAATTAGGTATTATGTGGAATATAATTAGGTATTATATGGAATATAATTAGGTATTATGTGGAATATAATTAGGAAGTATGTGGAATATAATTAGGTATTATGTGGAATATAATTAGGTATTATGTGGAATATAATTAGGTATTATATGGAATATAATTAGGTATTATGTGGAATATAATTAGGTATTATGTGGAATATAATTAGGTATTATGTGGAATATAATTAGGTAGTAGACTAAGATGAAGTTCTACTTGTATTGGTGAGTGCGGAAGGGGGGGGACAGGATTTAAAATTTGAGCCGACGTAAATTTCAATACCGATTTAAAATGGAAGGTTTAAAAATTAGAAATAAATTACTAAGGCGGTTTTATTAATGAATTAGAATTTAATTGAAAAAGTAGACTATTATGGTCTGTTAATGATATAGCAAGTGGTAGAGTCTAGACCGACCAGACCAGTTTGGCACGGCCATGAGTCTTGGCTTCCGACTTGCGTACGGTATTGCCTCAGATATACTTCGAAAACTCGAAGCACTTGGGTTTGTAAATGCAATCGTTAACGGCGCATTGGTTGTGGCTAGGAAATGTGTAGTAGCCTTTGTGTGATTTTCTAGTAAGGTTTTTCAGTTTTATTAAGATTTACCTAGGCAAGTACAGTAGTACATTGTAGGCTAATTTGGAGTCGGAGCTATTGTTTGTAGTATAGTGTAGTGTAGCAATTAAAGTAGTTGGTCATTTATTAAATTTATTTTTCAGTTACAAATTTTCTGCATTTGAAATAAAATTTTGAAAAATTATTGCAGCCTTCCTTTTGTGTATTATAACACTTCGCTTTCCAATTAGTATACTGTGAAAAATAACACTTTTTACGTTTAAAAAATACAGTTATACGATTTTATTTATTGATAAATTCATTACCTTCAGCTGGAATCGAACCTTTGTACCGTAGTTTCGAATTTACCGTTATTAGTCATTTCGTGGTAAGCGGATGCAAAATTGAAGTAAAAATAAACTTTATCACAAAGTGGTTTTTAGGATAGTTTTAAGAATTAAAACAAAAAAATGGCTTTAGCACTCGGGGGATTCTCGACAGTATTAATTTATATACATTTTTTCATTTTTATTTGAGGAATTTATTCAATAACCACTAATATTTATTGTAATTAATAATAAAATATTGTGAGTAGAAAGAACATTAGTAGGTGTTTACTATGTACAAAGTTTTTAACAACTTCAATTCAAATCAATTTTTTGAATAGTATAAAATAGTACCTAAAAAGGTAGCGGTGGTGTGTGTGTATGTGCGTGCGCGCGCGCGCGTGTGTGTGCGTGCGTGCGTGGGTGTGCTGTATCCAGCTATTTTAACTTATGTGATAACATAAGACTTCGCATAACAGCTGATTTTATGTTTATAGGTTATATTGTGAAACAGCTGATTTAACACGGAGGCTATGTTAATGTATTGAATGTCCATTATAAAGTTAATCTATTACTAAATATTTTCTATCAGTTAATAGATATAATAATTAATATTTCAATAAGTCTTACTGTCATTCAATATAATCACAATAATTATTTATATACTTTTAATCCAATTTACGAAATGAAAACTTTCTTTATTTTTATTAAAGAAGACTTTTAATCAGTGAATTTTCAAGATCTAACAGAAGTTTTTCTCGTAATACTACATTTTTAAGTAAAGTATTCACTAACGCCACATTTTAATGATTTATTTAATTTGTAAAAAATAACAGAATGATATAACTGTTCATTACTGCAACACAATGTTTTTTTTATAAGCGCGTTCACCGAATATAATAATAATAATAATAATAGGAAAGGAAAAGCAACCTTTAGGCAGCTTTCATCACTTAATCTTTGTCAATCAGTAAATCCGTTTCGTATATCCCTTATTAAAATTCATCCACCTTTAATCCTTGGTAACATCTCGTCAATTATAAGGCTTTATATGGGATTAATTGTTTTAAAATAACTCTGACTATAATCGGAACCCATTACAGTTTGTAATTTTGTATAACTTATCTGTATTGTTGGCAATTCCGAACAGTTTTAAAAAATATGTGCCTATTATTTAAATTGTAAAGCGTTAAAATTACAGTTTGATTTCGTAAAAGATATTCCTTAAAATTAGGCGTTGCTTTCAAATAGACGTAATATGGATGGGTTTAAGACGAGCATGAGGGAGAGTATCATGGCTACGTACGTAGTATGAAGCAGCCCTCCATACTGGTGTCAGAAGTCTCTGTACATCGCAAGTACTTCGGCCATCTCCATGAGTCACCTACCAGGCCTTGGTCTTACTTGGAAATAGAGGTCAAATACTATGTATTTATGTCGGTATTTGATGTAATTAAATGAATATCGTAAATCGATATTTAATGACAGTTATTTTTTCTATTATCTGTAGGAGTGACGTGATTATCTAAGTTGAAAATATAGAACCCAAAATTGTAGGAAGAGGTTATCTGAATGTTACAGTTTAAAGTGTTTGTTTTGTAGACCAAGGTCTAATAGGTGACTCATCGGGGGTAGATAGGCAGATAGACCGGCGCGTGGCGAGTGTGGTGTGAGGGTCGCCTAATCTTCTGGGGCGCTTCCAAGTTAGGATGGAGTATAAATCCCAATACATTTTCTCTTATTACTTCACGAAGTGTTCTTGAATTTGACTAATTTGAAGTAACAGAAATTCTGCAAGACGCAATAAAATTATCCCGTTTCCAAAAATAATTCGTGTTGTCTGTCTTTTCCTGTATAAATGCTATAACTGGCTTCACAACCCCACCCCCAAATTCAACCAAATTCTTAACAGAGAGAGCTTTTATTAGCGAACGAAAAACTTATAATTTTGCACAGTCCGGCGCCTGTCTTCATCCTCGCTATGATTATTCAAGATCCGTCTAATGAATTATTCATTCGCCAGGAGAATGACAAGCTTCGCGATGGCGCAATGAAGATTTGGAGCATGCAGATCCGATGCACCGCCATATTTTCTTCTTTTGTTTGATCTATTTGCGAGAATGAGTCAGTAATGAGGTATGCGCAGTTGTAACAACATTACATCCATAGCAGCCTGTTTGTGCCTAACAGTTCAGGTGTCTAGTGCGTATTCGATCCAGTATTATCAGTGATATCAGCGCGCAAGGATGTTCATTACAGCTATGGAGACGGAAATCAGGTACTCATTATTTAGCGGATTGTGTTCCTTGAAAAAAATGTAGTGCTGTTTCCGGTAATTGTATGAAATTTTTTGAGAAACAGTTTGTTTTAAACCAATGAAGAAGAACTAGGCCTATGTACAACAGAGTTGCCTCATACGGAACGACTATTTCATACATTCAATTTAAATAGTGTTCTTGAATTACCTTCCTGTAGTAATTTTGTACTATTTATCTCTTTTCATTCATCGTCATTTTATATTGTCACACCTGTTTCTAACCCTTCGTTTTATATTTTTCAATGTTATATTGATCCGAATTATTATTGTTCGTTATTTCTTCTTTATCTTGCGGTTTTAGTGTTTTGTTTAAAATTTTGTCTGTCGTTGTTAAAAATACCTTGGTTTTACCTTTTATGTCGTTTTGTTGTAAATTTGTTTCAGTTGTTTTCTATTAACATTATTTATTCTTTTAAATTTCGTTCTGTATTATCATCAGCGAAACTTTAACCTTTTCTTATGCCCTACATGTAGTTTTAATGTTTAATTAAATGTCTGAATTTTAAAGTTTTTATATCTACTTCTGATTTCTAGCTCTTTAAGTTTTAACAATTCTTTGTAATAAATTTGTCTATTTTTTTTTTATGTTGTTCTTTTAATTTTTCTTTTCTTAGTCTTTACATTTTTAAATTTCATTATTGTTTAAAATTATGATTCATTAATATGTCTTTGTTTTTACGTATAATTTGTCTGTCTGCGTTTTCACATTAAACTCAATTGTATAATTTTTTTATAAATACGTTATTTTCAACCTATGTAGGCCCTACTACCTTTCTTAGGCTTTTTTTAAAAATCTAATTTGTATAATGTGTAACCAGTTTTTTTAATAAATACATGTATGTTATTATTTCTACCTTTTGTTTCTTAATAGATTCAATGATAGAAACAATTGACTTTTAAAACGTTTTTCTTGATTATTGTTTCTTGTCTAGTTATTTCTACTTACCGTTCTTACACTTTTCAGTTTCTATTTTGTTTTTACTATAAATGTTTTTTTTACTTGTCTTATAATAATTTCTTCTTTATTGTTGAAATAGTGTTTTTTTATATAAATAAACCTTCATTTCCATTTCTTTTTTCGTTTCTTCAAATCAACTTTATTTATATTTCCTTGCCTTTTAAAACTATTTTTTTTAGTTAATTGTCTTTAATTGAAAAATGAAAAGGCCGTTGAATACAGAGAAAACAAATATTTAGAACTACTAATTTCCGTTGTAGCCGTTAGATGCTATTCTATTTTCTCGTTTATGTTCGATCCTGTCTCCTTTTCTTTAATCGGGGATTTGCAATTGTCTGATAATGTTTTTTTTACTGTTTAGCAATACCCTCTTAATAATAAATTAAGTTATTGCAAAAGGGCATGTAGAGTTTGAACTTCTGTTTTTACCAACAGAAGTTGATTTTTTAATCAATTGTTAGGATGTTAATCCCAATTGTGGGATTAGGACGTATTTCGATATTCAGATAGACAGAACCAAAATAATTTAAATTTACTGTAATGGTTTTGTTTCTATTGCCCGGAGTTGGAATATTGGCGTTAACATCTTTGGTCGCAATACGGAAAACTATGTTTGAAATCAATTTCCTAACATGTTCTCCACGTTTGATAAAATAAAACCTATGTTTGGATAATGTTTTTTTATAGTCCCTTGATGACTTATTCCGATATAACGCAGCTTGAGGGCAAGAGGGATTTTGGGGGAAAGAAATTTATCTACCAAACGGTCAGGAGTCTCGGCGAGACCAGACTAACCCATGAATGACCAAGGTCAATGATCCAAGCACAGTGATTAATTGACCCCGCCCCGCAACAGATCCGAAAAATCCTGTCATTAATTTGTGGATGCATTTCTCGGAAGCCGCTCTGGTTCTTGGATCGCCAATTAAGCTGCTTTTTTATATTTACTGAGCCCAATTTCAGTTCCATCTTGGGATGATTCGGATCAAACTCTTATCACCCCGATTAAGCTGGTTTTGTTTTTCCCATTTTATAAGCGCGTGTCCTAAAGTAATGACAAATCAAAAAGTTATTTTTAGGGAGTTTTTTGTTTTTTTGTGAAAAATCCTGATTTTAAAAACAATGACATTTTAATGTAAATCTGATTGCTGTTAAACTTATGACTGATTTTGAACTGGCTGTCACCAAATGGCAATAATCGTTTGTAACAACTTTGGGTTGACAAATATTTACATTTTCGAACCTCTCCAAAATAGCTAAACACGCATAACTTTATTTATTGGTCTACACTAAAGGTTTCTTTATAAAACATACTAATTTGTTTTACTACACTACATTATATTAGAAATAGCTATAATGTATAAAGTTAGGTCAGGTGGGTTGGATAATTAAGTTTTCTATCGAAATAACTATATGAAGCAACTGTGGCGTAATGTTTATTTTTAAATAAATAAAACCTAGGAGTTGTATTTTTTAAATACCTCTGAAGATGATTGCTGGGCAATCGAAATGTACATAAGGTTTGAATAAAATGTTATTTGTGGTTTAGAGGTTTTATTTATTTAAAAATTTCTATCGAAAGGTATTGATTGATTTGTGAAGTCGCCTCCATTTTGTGTCAGTCGTAGGAATCGTCCTTCTTGCGTAGTGACAATGACAGTTTGATTGTATTTTTAGTACTTTGCGAATTGTTACATTGTATATTAATTATTTAATAACGAAGAAAAACATTTTAATTCATTTCTCAGATGCGTTTTAATGACAAGGTCATCATCAGTGGGATATATATCTATAGTTTAGATGTAGTATTAGTTTTACTTACTGATAGTGGTTAATTTGTCATTGAAACGCGTTTAAGGAATAAACCATTAGTTGTGATTTATTGTTTGTTGTTATTTAGATATTATCTGTGCCTATTAGTGATGCTCAAAGCTTTGGAAGATTGTACAGTGGTTGTTACACCTCCCTAAAGACTTACTTTTTTAGAGGTTAATTTTCCATTTTGTCTAATTGTTTTAAGAAATATGTTGGTGCTACCTTTAATGTAGTTGCAGATTTTTTAATTTTTCAATTGATTACTAACAATCTTTATTCTTGTAAATCTTTTGTCCTTTATAGTTGACGAAACTTTAAACTTTTTTTACGCCCTAAAGGTAGTGATTTTATCTGTGTTGTTGTTTAAACTTAAATGTCTTTATTTCTATTTTGATTTCTTGCCCTTTAATTTTTAAAAATTCTTTGAAATATTTATGTCTGTTTAGTTATTTTTAGAATAAATTGTTCCGTTTACATCTTATTTTTCTTAGACCTTACATTTTTGAAATTTCTTTATTGTTTTAAATTGTGTTTCATGAGTATGTTTTTTATTTTATTCTTAATAAACAAGTTATTTCTACTTATTTACTACCCTTCTTAACCATTTTATTTAATAACTATATAGTGCATAACCTGTTTTTTTTTAATAAATAAAAGTATTAGTTAAATGTTTGATGGATTGTATAGTGTTTGTATTATCTTATTGAAGACATTTTACTGCTTTTTATAGAAACAAAAAACCTTGAGTGTATAAAGTTTTGTTATGAACGAAAGGTAAAACTACACATCAATGTAAATTTGATGTGTTTTAAAGGTGGCACTTTGACTCAATTGATTCGGCAAAAGGACGTTCTACATTTATTCTGTAAACTGAACCTACACTACACTCGTAAGATTATAATTACTGCATAAACCAATTATCACAGTTGAATAAATCGAGATTTGACTATCATTTGTCGATAAGCGTTTAATTTAAATCTAAATATTATCACTTGTAATGATTGACATATCTGGAGATTTTAATTAATGCAAAAACTACATGCATATGTTTTCAATGTGTATAATTTGCAATCAGGTTCTGCTCTAGTTTTTCTTGCCTTATTTTTATCAATGTTTTCATATTATATAATTTTTATGGCGTTCACTTATACTTTAGCGTTAAGCTAATAGGTGAAAGGTGTCATTGTAAGGTTGTGTAATAAACCCGCATTGTTTTAACCTTTATAGAAATAATTTCTTCGTTTCCTTTTATATCAATCTTCTGCTTGGGACGAGCACCGTTACTTCAGCTCAAAACGATTTCGTTTCAATTAATAATGGAGAAAGTAGCAGTAGCAAAGTGCATATGCCTTCCTGATCTCGTCTTTACGCCGTGTAACAAATCGCACTAAACGTCTCCCGTCTCGGCCCAGATTAGAATGCGACTACAAACGGGCAACGGGCAAGCTTAGTTTTATAATGACCGATGATCACGAATCGCTTCACGGCTTGGCCTCTAACACCTCAACATTCCGACGACTGGTTCCACCTGGACGTTTGGCAAATCGAAAACCTCGTCCACTACAAGATGTGTAACGATTAACGACCGATTGAAATTTCGATTAACTTTCGGCTGGTTTGATTTAACGAAACGATTTTTCAGTAACTTGTCCCTGCTTTTGGGCAGGCAACCCTGTGCTCACAAAGCAGACCCAAGAACATAACCTATTGAAGTTTAGTTCCAATAACAGAGGATTGTTGATTGAAGAGAATTAATGTTTTAAATTGTTAACCATCACTGTTTTGTTTGTAATTTGAAATTAGTAAATTAAAATGTTTACTTTAATCTGAATTAGTCAGTAAAACCGGAAACAGAACACAAAGTGCGCCATTCTCCGCACACAGGAAGTAGTTTACTGAATTGTAATTAACTAGCCCTACTGACACGTTAGTTAAAGGTCAACGTACTTGTGTACTGGGAATCTGGAGGAATTAATAAGGCCGCCATTTTATTCTTGACCTTGGAGTCAGTGTTGTCCTTCCGCAATTAATATGTCCTTAGTAGCGACAGAAATATAACACTTTTGTCTTATAATTTCTAACATATCGCAACATTGTCACAAAAATGTTAAACTTACAGATTTTGTTAAAGAATCTCATTAGTAACGTAGGTCTAAAAAGCCAATGTTTTTCTAATACAAAGGATAATTGTCACTGGCTATAGTGCCAGAGAATGCAAACGTGTTCCGTGTAATACATCATACTTAACCTACAAATTACTAACCTAACTCTTTCTGAAAATATTATTCTAAACAAAATCTTGTTACTAAAGCCATTACAATAAGAAACGCACATTAACTAAAAACACTTGTAAATATGTTACACTTGCCTATAGTAGCATTTACTTTTATAACTGTTGAGGACGGCCGTATCGGATAGAGATTCGGGTCGGGGTGGGATATTAGGTCCTACAAAAACCTTAAGGTCAGTTACGGTCTGAGTTGACAATGGGATATATCTCTCGAACAAGTATAAAACTAAATGCTACTATAGGCAAGTTTAATATATTTACAAGTATTTTTGTTGAAAACCAGTAGCTCACGTGGAGATGGAAGCAATAAAATTAAACAAATAATAAGTAAAATTCATTAGGTATTATATTTTGCTTATTTCATATTTCTTTGAATTTCGCGGACTTTCTACTAGCTAATTATTATTTACTAAGTTTGTCCAGTAGTCTTCGTAGCGGGTTTAAAAGGAAGTTGTATTGTTGGGCTTAGTTCGTACCAATTGTACGATATTTCCGGTGACTTGGTCGTGGCATTCCTGCACTTGCGTCGACAGTACGAAAAAGGAAATTCCGGTTAATTGTCCTCGACTTGATCAAAGAAATCCTGCGTTTTAAAGATTCTTTCCAGGCAATGCGTCTGTATTTCTTTAGAAGAAATTCTCCAGCTGACGATGGATCAACCGATGCAACGAATTCAGAGGCCTGACGTAATGTTTATTCATAATTGCAAGGTCATGCAATCTGTTTTGTAGTTAATTTGAGTTTTAATAAAGCGCGTGCAAGGTGGGGTCGAACTGCGCAAGGTCGTTCTCAGAATTCAAGAGCTACCCTAACTAATCAGTCGAAGTGCGTAGGTGGTTAAGTCAAGGCTAGTGTCAAACTTCGTGGGCTACAATCTCATCGTATGGCAAAAATGTAAAGTGAAAGTAAAAATGTAAAGCAAAAGTAAAAATGTGAAATAAAAGTTTTAACTTACAACGAACATTACAACATTACAATGAACGTAAAATACTTAAAAAGAAAAGCTGTCTCTGAAAACATAAATCATCTTGTAATGGTAATGTTAGGCTGGTTAACTTTTTTTTATATAATAACGCAGAGGGAGTCGTTAATTTGCAGCCAATTTCTAACGTAATTTTTAACGAAAGTAACATTTACAATTAATGACCAAATTCCTTCTCGTCATAATAAATAGCTTAAACTATCGGCTAATAGTAAACCTGTTATGAATGCTAACATCTCTTCCTCAGAGTTGACTAAGAGACGGCTAGTAGGTTTACGATAAAAGGTGCAATCAAACGTGTATAATTTACCTAGGGTCTAGCTGCGCAGCTCGACTATACTCCCGGGGGCCCAGAAATAATCCACTTACTGATTTATTGACCACTTGCGCAGCTATACAATGTTCCACGCGTACACACATCTATGTTTAACCATTAATTGCGTACAAATTATTTAAAACTAATTATAAATTTAAAGGTATTTTTGAAAGGAATTTTTACAAGGTAAAAGTTTTTGTAATGAGCTACCGTGCAGACGTCAACACTCTCCTACTCCTACTATCAGAGGAGCTTAGTGTCCCTCTTTGGTTCAACCCTTATCGTACATATCTTTGGGAGTGCTTCATACACTGGAAGCGCCAGTTCATTAAGCAAACTGCCAATTAACTAAATGTAGGCTTAAGTAAATACGAGAGATTATGGGGTGAAAATGTATAGGGTGGGGAAGAATACGCATGAGAAGTATACACTAAGGAGGAACAGAGAGTGAAGAAGTGTAGGCTGAGGACACAACTAAGTGGGGGTATAGGGTGGGGAAGAATACGCATGAGAAGTATACACTAAGGAGGAACAGGGAGTGAAGACGTGTAGGCTGAGGACAAAACTAAGTGGGGGTTTAGGGTGGGGAAGAATACGCATTAGAAGTATACACTAAGGAGGAACAGAGAGTGAAGACGTGTAGGCTGAGGACAAAACTAAGTGGGGGTTTAGGGTGGGGAAGAATACGCATGAGAAGTATACACTAAGGAGGAACAGGGAGTGAAGACGTGTAGGCTGAGGACAAAACTAAGTGGGGGTTTAGGGTGGGGAAGAATACGCATTAGAAGTATACACTAAGGAGGAACAGGGAGTGAAGACGTGTAGGCTGAGGACAAAACTAAGTGGGGGTTTAGGGTGGGGAAGAATACGCATTAGAAGTATACACTAAGGAGGAACAGGGAGTGAAGACGTGTAGGCTGAGGACAAAACTAAGTGGGGGTTTAGGGTGGGGAAGAATACGCATTAGAAGTATACACTAAGGAGGAACAGGGAGTGAAGACGTGTAGGCTGAGGACAAAACTAAGTGGGGGTTTAGGGTAAGGAAGAATACGCATTAGAAGTATACACTAAGGAGGAACAGGGAGTGAAGACGTGTAGGCTGAGGACAAAACTAAGTGGGGGTTTAGGGTGGGGAAGAATACGCATTAGAAGTATACACTAAGGAGGAACAGGGAGTGAAGACGTGTAGGCTGAGGACAAAACTAAGTGGGGGTTTAGGGTGGGGAAGAATACGCATTAGAAGTATACACTAAGGAGGAACAGGGAGTGAAGACGTGTAGGCTGAGGACAAAACTAAGTGGGGGTTTAGGGTGGGGAAGAATACGCATGAGAAGTATACACTAAGGAGGAACAGAGAGTGAAGACGTGTAGACTGAGGACAAAACTAAGTGGGGGTTTAGGGTGGGGAAGAATACGCATGAGAAGTATACACTAAGGAAGAACAGGGAGTGAAGACGTGTAGGCTGAGGACAATACTAAGTGGGGGTTTAGGGTGGGGAAGAATACGCATGAGAAGTATACACTAAGGAAGAACAGGGAGTGAAGACGTGTAGGCTGAGGACAAAACTAAGTGGGGGTTTAGGGTGGGGAAGAATACGCATGAGAAGTATACACTAAGGAAGAACAGGGAGTGAAGACGTGTAGGCTGAGGACAAAACTAAGTGAGGGTTTAGGGTGAGGAAGAATACGCATGAGAAGTATACACTAAGGAAGAACAGGGAGTGAAGACGTGTAGGCTGAGGACAAAACTAAGTGGGGGTTTAGGGTGGGGAAGAATACGCATGAGAAGTATACACTAAGGAAGAACAGGGAGTGAAGACGTGTAGGCTGAGGACAAAACTAAGTGGGGGTTTAGGGTGGGGAAGAATACGCATGAGAAGTATACACTAATTAAGAACAGGGAGTGAAGACGTGTAGGCTGAGGACAAAACTAAGTGGGGGTTTAGGGTGATGAAGAATACGCATGAGAAGTATACACTAAGGAAGAACAGGGAGTGAAGACGTGTAGGCTGAGGACAAAACTAAGTGGGGGTTTAGGGTGGGGAAGAATACGCATGAGAAGTATACACTAATTAAGAACAGGGAGTGAAGACGTGTAGGCTGAGGACAAAACTAAGTGGGGGTTTAGGGTGATGAAGAATACGCATGAGAAGTATACACTAAGGAAGAACAGGGAGTGAAGACGTGTAGGCTGAGGACAAAACTAAGTGGGGGTTTAGGGTGGGGAAGAATACGCATGAGAAGTATACACTAAGGAAGAACAGGGAGTGAAGACGTGTAGGCTGAGGACAAAACTAAGTGGGGGTTTAGGGTGGGGAAGAATACGCATGAGAAATATACACTAAGGAAGAACAGGGAGTGAAGACGTGTAGGCTGAGGACAAAACTAATTGGGGGTTTAGGGTGGGGAAGAATACGCATTAGAAGTATACACTAAGGAGGAACAGAGAGTGAAGAAGTGTAGGCTGGGGACACAACTAAGTGCAGGTTTAGGGTGGGGAAGAATACGCATGAGAAGTATACACTAAGGAGGAACAGAGAGTGAAGAAGTGTAGGCTGGGGACACAACTAAGTGGGGGTTTAGGGTGAGGAAGAATACGCATGAGAAGTATACACTAAGGAAGAACAGAGAGTGAAGAAGTGTAGGCTGAGTACAAAACTAAGAGGGTGTAGGGTGAGATCGTACATGATTAGGAGGTATAAGGGAAGAATACGTTTGGTTTGAATGTGGAGGGCTAGGAAGTAGTGTAAAGAAACCTAAAATGATTGAGGAAGTATAGAGACTGAGAAGTATGAGGTCAGAAAGTATAAAGTGAAGACGTCTGGGGGAAAGTTTGAAGGGTTGAAGTGTATGCTGAGAACTGTTTGTGTAAGGAAATATATATAGGATTAGGAAATATAAGATGAGGTATTATAGTAACAGGACGTATGGAGAATGAAAGTTTGCTCTGAGGACGTACAGGTTAGATAGGTCATAGAGCTGTTTCTACATAAACATTCTGTTTTAGTAAATTAGCGAAAAACGTAAATCTCTTTAAAAATCTTCTACGAAGAAATGTTAATTGGGCCGTAATAGAAGCTCCGGAGTGTATCAGAGCTGTTTTTACGCTAAATTCGATTCGTGATGTCAAGATATCAACTCGGACGTAAACTCAAGCTTTTACGATTACAAGTATATTTTATCGCTCCTTAAACTATGATAACTCGTTGCCGTAAAATCGATACATTGAAGTGCCTACTTTCTATTGAAGGCCGCCTCCGTCTAAGTAGGATGCATTCCTGCAACCTTGACAGTCGCCGAGACAAGCTCTAATATACATCTGTTCCTATGCTTGCACCCATTTACGTTGTCTTAATGGGCCATTACCCCTTGTAATCAATGGTTATACAACAGCTGCACTGTCTCTGCACCCGTTTACGTTCTCTTAACAGCCATTACCCCTTGTAATCAACGGGTGTAGAACAGCTGGACTGTCGTTGCACCCGTTTACGTTCTCTTAACGTGCCGTTACCCCTTGTAATCAACGGTTATACTACAGCCGGACAGTCTATGCACTCGTTAACGTTCTCTTAACGGGCCGTTACCCCTTGTAATCAACGGTTATACTACAGCCGGACAGTCTCTGCACCCGTTAACGTTCTCTTAACGGGCCGTTACCCCTTGTAATCAACGGGTGTAGAACAGCTGGACTGTCGTTGCACCCGTTTACGTTCTCTTAACGTGCCGTTACCCCTTGTAATCAACGGTTATACTACAGCCGGACAGTCTATGCACTCGTTAATGTTCTCTTAACGGTCCGTTACCCCTTGTAATCAACGGTTTTACTACAGACAGCCGGACTCCGCTCGTTAACGTTCTCTTAACGGGCAGTTACCCCTTGTAATCAACGGTTATACTACAGCCGGACAGTCTCTGCACTCGTTAACGTTCTCTTAACGGGCAGTTACCCCTTGTAATCAACGGTTATACTACAGCCGGACAAACTCTGCACCCGTTAACGTTCTCTTAACGGACCGTTACCCCTTGTAATCAAGTTATACTACAGCCGGACAATCTCTGCTCCCGTTAACGTTCTTTTAACGGGCAGTTACCCCTTGTAATCAACGGTTATACTACAGCCGGACAAACTCTGCACCCGTTAACGTTCTCTTAACGGACCGTTACCCCTTGTAATCAAGTTATACTACAGCCGGACAGTCTCTGCTCCCGTTAACGTTCTTTTAACGGGCAGTTACCCCTTGTAATCAACGGTTATACTACAGCCGGACAGTCTCTGCACTCGTTAACGTTCTCTTAACGGGCAGTTACCCCTTGTAATCAACGGTTATACTACAGCCGGACAAACTCTGCACCCGTTAACGTTCTCTTAACGGGCCGTTACCCCTTGTAATCAAGTTATACTACAGCCGGACAGTCTCTGCTCCCGTTAACGTTCTTTTAACGGGCCGTTACTACTTGTAATCAACGGTTATACTACACCCGGACAATCTCTGCACCCGTTAACGTTCTTTTAACGGGCCGTTACTACTTGTAATCAACGGTTATACTACAGCCGGACAGTCTCTGCACCCGTTAACGTTCTTTTAACGGGCCGTTACTACTTGTAATCAACGGTTATACTACACCCGGACAATCTCTGCACCCGTTAACGTTCTTTTAACGGGCCGTTACTACTTGTAATCAACGGTTATACTACACCCGGACAATCTCTGCACCCGTTAACGTTCTTTTAACGGGCCGTTACTACTTGTAATCAACGGTTATACTACAGCCGGACAGTCTCTGCACCCGTTAACGTTCTCTTAAATTATGTTTAGATTTTCGGAAACACAAATATCTATGTAGACTTTTCTGTGACCAACTAACAAGGTTGCGTCCAGATCTACGTAATATATCATGCGTGTGACGTCATGTAATATTTCACTTTTTTCGAAACTAAATTTTAAAAAGTGTAATAAAACACAGTCAAAGCCTGTTAACAATACCAAATACGTATTTACGTAGGCTGTTACAGTACAAAAGCGAAGAAAAATTGCTAAATATGTGCCGCTAAATCTAATATTTTGTAGATGAATATTTTCACAGTTCAACACAAGTTTAAATAAAAATAATTTAAACATAATTCAGTATTGAAGTTTTATATTTGGTGTAATAGATCTGAGAGAAATGTTAGATTTAAGTACAAATATAGCAATCTGCTCCTAAAATACGACTTCTTTGCGTCTTTTCTTATTTAAAGAAATTAATTGCCACATTTTTTACCAAAAGAGCATTTTTATAAAATTTTTCAAAACAATGGAATTTTTATAATAGGTCTACATTCAAGAGTGCTTTAAATTAAATGTGTTATTGGAAAATTTAAAAACAAATTATAAACACTTTCTTGGAAATTTAGGGAGTTAAGAAAATGCTATCTTTTTTCCAAGTGGTAAAACGAAATTACCTTTCTTTTCACAAAGTAATAAGAAGTTACAGAATGTTTTTTTTTTCAAATATTGTAGTAAAAACGATTTTGTATCTTATAGTTTTTTTAATCAGATTTCGGGTCGAGTAGACACCTCTCGATATTTAGAGTAAAACGTCTGTATTTCAAGTACTTTAGGTAAGCGATTCTGCCTATGAAACGCCATAACTTTGTCCTATCCCTTAGTCATACCCTCATTCTTCCCCATTCTTGCTTATCTCTCTTCCTACATGGATGTGTACAGGACAGGCTGCCTATATCCCGTTTTGCAATAGCTCCCTGAATACGTGGTGACATGTCATTTAATATTTTCCGAACATGGTTTTATAACCTACCTCTTGTTACTTCTCTTTATAGGAAAGGAGCAACTATTAAGGAAGTAAACATCTGTTCAACTTATTTAGCAGGCCTGCATTTAACAGATGCGCTTCCTTTTTATAAAAAGAACTGAAAATCTAATCTGAAGTACCTTATATTGGTATCTTTTTGAATAGATGTCTAGAAGTTAATCGAGGGTCTTGAAAATATAAAGAACACTTCCAGTAAATAGGAGTTTTCATTATATTTTTAACAATGTATTCCCTTTGAATTTTAGTAAACGAGCGCTTCAACGTACATTTTGAGAGTCATGAATCAAAATATGCAAGACAAAGAAGTAGTCATTCAACATTTAAATTTAGGCTACATGAAAAAGTCAACTGTAGCCATTTTTCAATGACCCAGACAAATTATGTAAAACAAAAAAGGGTAATTAATGTTCCGGGTACGAGAGTGAAACAGTTTTTTTAAACAGTTTTACAGCAATGATAATGTAAACTGTTACAGCAATGATAATGTAAACAGTTACAGCAATGATAATGTAAACAGTTACAGCAATGATAATGTAAACAGTTACAGCAATGATAATGTAAACAGTTACAGCAATGATAATGTAAACAGTTACAGCAATGATAATGTAAACAGTTACAGCAATGATAATGTAAACAGTTACAGCAATGATAATGTAAACAGTTACAGCAATGATAATGTAAACAGTTACAGCAATGATAATGTAAACAGTTACAGCAATGATAATGTAAACAGTTACAGCAATGATAACGTAAACAGTTACAGCAATGATAATGTAAACAGTTACAGCAATGATAATGTAAACAGTTACAGCAATGATAATGTACAATTGATGACTGAAAAATAAAGGGAGGTATGAGCTTATTTTTTCTTTTCGCAACGTTCATTAATGTCTTTGTCCAGCGTTGTATATACATCAGTCATCTTCAACAGTTAAGCATGTTCCTTTCTACTGAAACGTCGCTTTGAAATATTAAAACAAAATCAGTACTAACGCGTAGCCCGGCGTATTTTTCCAGTACTTTAAAGGGGTCTGCGTATCATAGTTTGAGAAATATTGCTGTAGTTTACTACGGTTTTTTAGGAGGGTGTTCTTAAAAAAGATTAATTCGACTCAATAATGCAGTGTAAGACATAGGACGGCTTGAGGAATTGGAAACTGGCAAAAAGGATCTCTCTCATAGTGTTTAAATACGAAAGCAGCAGCAGAATTGATTTTTCGTTTCTCAGGATGAAAGTAAAAGAGAGGCGTGTATGGAGTAATGGTGCAATTGACAAACACTATTTTCCTTTTTATTCATAAAATTCGGTGACGATCCGCACGCTCTCGAATATGGAAGTTTATCTGATCCTGTGAACTCTGTACCACCTAGAAGAATCCGCATCAAGCGGCACTAAGGTGCAGCTGATACCCGTTCGGGGCGATTTGCATGGCACACAAGGCATTGTCTTCTGGAGCCGATTTGACTTGCAAAAGTCGGTAATTCGGTGTTTAGCGGCCGATAAGCGGATTTACATCTCATTGCGCCCGTCACCGGTAGAAGGCGTTAGTGTATGGCTCCGGTAACTTGATAGATACCAAGGCGGTATGCAAGGTCGAGCGAGTCGCTTTACCAGCAAGTCATTATTGGTATATATGTGTGCGCTTAAGCATTTGCACTAGGTTTTACGCACCAGCTTACGGTTTTACAAATTACAAATTTGGCAAATAAGTTTCTTAATTTACCCAAAATAGGGAAAATATAGGTACGTTATATGTATGCGAATTTAAAACAAAATTACACTACCCGGTCAGTCAGCGAGGCTGGAATTTTGTTGCCCCTCTCGTCTCTCTTAATCCTCTCTGCAGGTAGTACACCGGATTAGGACTTTTGTGTCGGTAAAAGGAGACAGTATTTCCATTTGGAAGGTCGTATATTTGGTTGGGACGTATTGAAGATGGTATTATGCTGGAGGATTGTTTTAATTTAAACTCGGGAGAACTGACTGACTCTATTTTATATAAAATTTTGTTTTTCTGTAAAAGCTGAATAAAAAATATTTTCGCATCACAATGATAAATGCTATTTTATTTGAGACTAAAAAAGCTAATACTGTAACTACAATCCATTGGAAACTTATTACGGCCATATTTGGGAGGGGGGGGGGTACTTATTGGCTTGAAACTATCATTGGGATATTGTACGTTATAAGGGACCTAATAGCACTTGAACGCGAGGTCTGACGATGGGGGAAGATAGGTGAGAAACGCATCTCAGATTTGTACTGGCATGAGTTCAAGCGTTGAGGAAAAGTCTCTGGGCAGAATGGCCACCAGAGAAGAAAAGCAGGTGTCGAGGAGGGACGTTGAAGCATACAGGTATGGCACAAAAGCATTAGGCAACTGGTTTCCAAAGGCATGCGACTGTATTTTATGGAGAGATTTAAGTGGGCGACTCTAGTTTTGCTGAAGATTGAGGTTTGAGCGGCTGTCTTTCGCTTGTTTAACATGACGTCAAGACATTTTGCAAACGATTTCCAGACGATTAGGAATGCGTCCAAGGGGAAGGCACCGGTGAGCCGTGGTGAAGAAGCAGATGTCCTTAGACTTGTCAATATTGACAGTTGATCTCCATTTCCGAAGTCACTGCTAGAAGAATATTTAGTTGCATCTGGGTGTATTTAACACGTTGTATGGAACATCTTCGGCCGTAACAGTACATCTCCATTGCCTTCTGATGTAGACTGAAATGCTGAGCTAATTGTATTAATTACGACTTGCCGCCGTTCATTGTATTGGGTTTCCTATCGTTTATAATATACTTGACTTCAACTTATCCTGGGAGAAGTTCTTTTTCTTCCAAGTTCAATTATAGAGCGCTCTCCAGTAATTTTTTGAGCAGTATTATTTCCGAGAACAAAATACTATAAAGAACCTTCATTATTTATTTCTCTCTAACTATTTCTAAAGAAACTGAAATAATATTATAGACGTTTTTGTTAAGCGGGTAGACACGTCTCTATGATCTTATAGACTTCTTCGTGAAACAGACATCTCTCTATGACCCAATAAACCTCTAAACCCAATGAAACAGGTAACATATTGTTACCTTTGTATGACTCCATCAGACTGCTCGCTAAAGAAGTTAGACACCTTTGTATGACTCTATATAATTTCTTCCTGAAATAGGTAGACACCTCACCATGACGCCACAGACTTCTTCCTGAAACAGGTAGACACCTTTTCATGATCCTTTAGTTTTCTTTCTGAAGTAGATAGACACCAGTATGACACCTCCTTTAGTAAACTACACCGTGCTATTAGAATGCTATCTATAATTTCCTCCTATTTCTTGTAACAGGGGATAATTTTTTTGCACTAGCCTAGTTCCAACTTTCCACACTCATCCTTTTTCCTACAAAGGGGAATGGGTGTCTCTATCTGCGACCTCGGTAGAGACCAGATTTACTTCACGTAAGCAACCTTGCAAACGCTATTCTGCAACCCTTACCTTTTCCTAGTTCTAGAAGGTCATTATGCCCCTTCCATAAGCTACCGTAATTCCACCATAGTTACTTTTTCCTTTTTCATAAAGGGAGGTAGTTCAACGAAGAGATGGGTAAAACACGGGTTACTTTATTTACGACAATAATAGAGTGCAGGGGTATTTCAGTTCACACTTTATTTATTCTCTCCAATATCTCCCATACCAGAAGAGCTTACCATATTTCCTTACCATAATCATGCCTGCTATTTCCTATCCTATCCTTCATGGGCAATAAAGGTCCTGTGAGTTCATCGCCTTAAAAAATACAAATTTAAATACCTCCTTAATAATGATGACCTTAGTTCTAATGATACCGGACAGTTTCCTCACAAATCTGAATACAAGTGGTTCTAAATCTTTGGAAATCGTGTTGTGTTGAATGCACAGCTTTGGTTGCCGTGTTTCACTGAGGCCATGGCGGAAGCCGTCATCTCTTCACTGTACTTTCTAATAGTAAGACTTCTCTGATAGTGTCACTTCGGAGGCCAGACTGGTTTTGTACGGGTACTAATGTGGCAAATGACCTAGTGCGGAGTCAACCAGACCCGATCTATAATGTTCGCTCGGTATTTTAGTACACGCAATGAGAGTAATACATTTTATTATGCGCGAGTGGAGATCGTGTTTAGTCGTTTATCGCTTCACATACAGCTCGTTATATCCATATTGTAATAGGTTCCTCAATACCTTCCGGGAATCACCTCGGTAGAAAGCAGGTTATGATAGCAAGTGACAATGTTTTTTCTTTCTAAACACACACGTGCACACACACGCACACGCACACATTTCGTAATGTTGTGTAAATATTATATTTGATTTTTTAAACAAAGTTTTAATTTCCGAGTAAACTACATTTTTGAATGCATAATGCAGATCTGTTTCTCAGCCAGTGCAACGGTTACGTTGAGGTTACTAGAGCGAAGTAAGCAATTGGACTGTAGTTCGTTTCGGCCACTTTCCAAACTTAATTTTCCATTGTTGAACCAAATTAACGGAGATGTGGTTTTACAGTTTTAATGAAACCACCTGCCAATCAAACGAGCTATGTCAGGACTTCGTACCTATCTCTGACGTCATTCGCTGTAATGGTCGGAGTTGGAAACAAAAAGAACAGAATGGGGGTGTTATATAGGAATATCAAGTAATGTGTGACTAAAAATTTAGTTCGTATTTTTCACCAAATTTAACAGAACACGAATCAGTTATACGACAGAGAAAAATCACAATTTGATTCCCTGTTGAATTACAGCTTTTATATTTTATACTTTTAGGGTCTATATAAATTTATAGGCCTAAATATATTTTATTCCTCTCTCCCTCTGCCTTTCTGTTATCCTTTTTTTGCTGACACAGCCAATATTAAAAACAATTCTCCGTTACTCTGAGAAGCTAACCAGTCCTAGCGGACCTATTTTAAAACATCATCAGAACTGAGAGAGCTTATCAGATTTCCACAGTTCATCTTGTGGTTTGAAATTGTTTGTGGTGTTGCTCCACCCCGCGTATTATTTTATGTAGTAAATTTGTTCACGCATAACCCAGGGGTTCTCAAACTGGGGGGGGGGTGTATAGATAAGTGCACTTTAACTACCTTAAGACGAGGTGTATCAGCGGGTAGGCTAGCGTTACATGTCCATACTAAGCTACGTCATTGTTTTTTTTTTTTTTTGTAGAAGGTTTAGTCTTAATAGACTCTTGTTATTAAGTTGTCGTCCCTGTGCTCAAGGAACACATCTCTGGAGCATTTTAATTATTTATATAGTCCTTTTCTCTGTTTATTCTAAACACTATGATCAATAAAATTTTATATTCTTACCTAAATTACGCACTAATAAATGTTTTCAAGGCTCTGCTGAGCAGACTTGAATCAGGCATATCTTTGTAACAGGGTTAAATATATATAGTTTAAATACAACTATCTGATGTTTAATTGACCTAATTCTGTTCAGTTGCATAGGCAGTTGACCAAATATAAATGCAATTGCCTTAACCTCATGTCATTTTGATAAAAAAGCGAGGGCAGAGCCTGGAAGCTTGAGAACCTCAGACGTAGGGGATCTGTAACAGTTACTTTGCAGTTTGTAACTGGCATTTGTAACTGATAATTAAGTAATTATAACGGTTATTAGACAGTACCATTTAGAATGCATCTAACATTCTACAGAATATTTCGCGAGAAAACACCTCTGTATGGAGCTGGTAAAAAGGGATGCTCCAGGGATGAGGCCCTGCCCTTTATTTTCCTTCAATCTATCAGAGCAAGTGAGATTCTGACCCCTGACTTAATATACAGTAACCGGTCAGGAGAACATCTACACTAGGAGATATAATTATTGTATATCTCACAATAAATGCATTGGATTCTATTTATAAAAAAAAACTATTCATCTTATGATTAAGTTAAACATCTAAAGTAATATTTAGTCACGTACATAGTGAACAGCGGAGTACGTAATGTTATGTTAAAAGAGACTTCAACGCCGAATAGACAGAAGTCCAATGTCGCCGACAGGACAGCGATCCAGACGGCGCTGGCAGATGGACAAGGTAAAAAAACGCAATTAGACTCCAAGGCCGCCATATATAGATATTTTTGTTGTAGACATATAAAAACAAACACAAAGCTGAATGGAATAGGGTGTTATCGATCTTGCCATTGTTTATCAATCAAATGCGGATAAAAAGTGAAAGTAGTCACGGCCGGCTCCTTATAAGGGAATAGACTCCATTGAAGAATCGACCAGGGACACGCCCAGCATTTCAAGTAGACCTTCAGAGCCGGTGGCGTTGATCGTTGTTTACATGTATTGGAATATTCAGTTGATGAAAACAATTCAGAAAATGTTATAAAGTTTATTTTTATCATACCTTAATCTGATTAATTCTATTGTGTAGCATTAACGTTATGCACGAAGGCCACACCAAACATTATAAGATAGTATTTAGTAAAATTATGTAGAAGAATTTATCGAATAAAGAGAAGTATAGCCTAATTCTTTAAAAATATTACCGATTACAAATTTAATAATTAAATTTAGTAAAAACAAGGTCTATATACTGTATAGCCTACACTGTAAATGCAAGTGTTTTATAGCCTACATTTCGAATCACACTTAATTTGTTCGAGGTGATGAAAGGCTACTAAAGATTCACAAAATAGTTTTATAAAATGTTTAATTCTAATATTTATAGAAACGTATGTTTATCTCAGAAGGAACAATATTCCATAATTGACTATAATTTTTGACCAATAAAAATATATGTTTATTTTGAAATTGCATGATCCTAACAAATTTAAAGTATTTTACAAAACTGTATTAGAAAAGAGTACAACAATATTGTGTGCTGCCATAGTCATCCATCACTGACAATAAATTTAGAAAAAAACACAACTTTTAATAAAAAAAGTCAAGATTTTCACTAACCTTTTCAACCCTGTATCTCATTCAGAACTAATAAATCCAGACGAAAGCAAAACTTGGAGGTGGTGCCATGATACAATTTGAGTTTATAAATCGATCTATGGACCATCACTACACCACGCTGAACTTGTAAGATAATATCTGCTCCATCAGAAACAATAGTGGGTGTAATTATTATATTCAGATGATAGAATGAACAAAATCATTGTTCTGTTAAGGTGCAAAGTTAATAATCGATAACATTGTCAAAGCTCACTGAGGACGATGGTTACAAGATTATCTGCTAAGCTTAGCCGACAAATGAACATAGTTTTTCTATTAATAATCATAAAAATATGGTTAAAAATAGTTTTAATTCTAACAAATCATAAGTAATTATCTAAAGAACACAGTGAACACTATTAACTATTAAAGAAAGAAACATTCTGTAAATAGATCAATGAAATCATAGGATTAAACATCCACAAATAATTTTAAAACTTCATATCTATAATAAATGTATCTTCCAGACGAAAACTTATTTTGCACAATAAAAAATTTCTATTTTAAATACCAAAAATAGGATTAAACTATAATTAAAAAGTATTTAACTAAGTGAATACGTAATGGCTTACTTGCTGACGCGTTTCCTAACATTCATTCCTTTTACGAAGCTAACCCTCTTCGCTTAGTTTCATACTTAGCTAACCTCTGAGTAGAGGGTTAGCTTCATAAAAGGAACGAATGTTAGGAAACGCATCAGCAAGTAAGCCCTTACATATTCACTTAGTTAAGTATCTTTTAATTATAGTTTAATCAGTGAATTCAAGATGATTACAGCAAGCAACTGAAAAATCGGATGTTTTGTAGAGAAGTATACACCTTAATAAACATACAGATATACTTATATATAATGCAACACCTTAACAAACATACAGATATACTTATATATAATGCAACACCTTAACAAACATACAGATATACTTATATATAATGCAACACCTTAACACACACACACAGTTATACTTATATATAATGCAACACCTTAATAAACATACAGATATACTTATATATAATGCAACACCTTAACAAACATACAGATATACTTATATATAATGCAACACCTTAACACACACACACAGTTATACTTATATATAATGCAACACCTTAACAAACACACAGATATACCTATATATAATGCAACACCTTAATAAACACACAGATATACTTATATATAATGCAACATCTTAACAAACACACAGATATACCTATATATAATGCAATACCTTAACACACACACAGTTATACTTATATATAATGCAACACCTTAACAAACACACAGCTATACCTATATATAATGCAACACCTTAACACACACACAGTTATACCTACTTATAATGCAACACCTTAACAAACACACAGATATACTTATATATAATGCAACACCTTAACAAACATACAGATATACCTATATATAATGCAACACCTTAACACACACAGTTATACCTACTTATAATGCAACACCTTAACAAACACACAGATATACCTAATTATATAATGCAACACCTTAACAAACACACAGATATACCTATATATAATGCAACACCTTAACAAACACACAGATATACCTATATATAATGCAACACCTTAATAAACACACAGATATACTTATATATAATGCAACACCTTAACAAACACACAGATATACCTATATATAATGCAACATCTTAACAAACACACAGATATACTTATATATAATGCAACACCTTAACAAACACACAGATATACCTATATATAATGCAACACCTTAACAAACACACAGATATACCTATATATAATGCAACACCTTAATAAACACACAGATATACCTATATATAATGCAACACCTTAATAAACACACAGATATACCTATATATAATGCAACACCTTAATAAACACACAGATATACTTATATATAATGCAACACCTTAACAAACACACAGATATACCTATATATAATGCAACACCTTAACAAACACACAGATATACCTATATATAATGCAACACCTTAATAAACACACAGATATACTTATATATAATGCAACACCTTAATAAACACACAGTTATACTTATATATAATGCAACACCTTAACAAACACACAGATATACCTATATATAATGCAACACCTTAATAAACACACAGATATACTTATATATAATGCAACACCTTAACAAACACACAGATATACCTATATATAATGCAACACCTTAACAAACACACAGATATACCTATATATAATGCAACACCTTAACAAACACACAGATATACCTATATATAATGCAACACCTTAATAAACACACAGATATACCTATATATAATGCAACATCTTAACAAACACACAGATATACTTATATATAATGCAACACCTTAACAAACACACAGATATACCTATATATAATGCAACACCTTAACAAACACACAGATATACCTATATATAATGCAACACCTTAACAAACACACAGATATACTTATATATAATGCAACACCTTAATAAACACACAGTTATACTTATATATAATGCAACACCTTAACAAACACACAGTTATACTTATATATAATGCAACACCTTAACAAACACACAGATATACTTATATATAATGCAACACCTTAACAAACACACAGTTATACTTATATATAATGCAACACCTTAATAAACACACAGTTATACTTATATATAATGCAACACCTTAACAAGCACACAGTTATACTTATATATAATGCAACACCTTAACAAACACACAGTTATACTTATATATAATGCAACACCTTAACAAACACACAGTTATACTTATATATAATGCAACACCTTAATAAACACACAGTTATACTTATATATAATGCAACACCTTAACAAACACACAGATATACTTATATATAATGCAACACCTTAACAAACACACAGTTATACCTATATATAATGCAACACCTTAATAAACACACAGTTATACTTATATATAATGCAACACCTTAACAAACACACAGATATACCTATATATAATGCAACACCTTAATAAACACACAGTTATACTTATATATAATGCAACACCTTAACAAACACACAGTTATACTTATATATAATGCAACACCTTAACAAACACACAGATATACCTATATATAATGCAACACCTTAATAAACACACAGTTATACTTATATATAATGCAACACCTTAACAAACACACAGATATACCTATATATAATGCAACACCTTAACACACACACAGTTATACCTACTTATAATGCAACACCTTAACAAACACAAAGATATACCTATATATAATTCAACATACTGTTTGATTAATAAACAGCCAAAAATATAAAACTAGAAAGTTGAAATTTTGAGAATGCATCTTTTTTATTACGAAGAAGCGTAATAAGAAGGGCTTAGAAATATCTTAGTTAAAAACAAATCGAAGAATTCGAAAACTAGAGCACTCTTCAAAAGAAATACTCAGGCTATAATTTTAAATATATATTTATCATGATCCAAGGGAACCATTTTTGTCAAACTTTAGCTAGCTAGGAGTTTGTACACCAACTACTCTAACTAAAAAATTGTAATCAACTCCAGAAATGAAAACGAGAGCCGTTTAAATATCTATAAGGCTTTAATAATAATAGATCAAAGAAAAAAGAGGGCGTATGAACTAGAAAGGTGAAGGTCCGCTTACTTAGCCGAAGTGACTGTATCGATGTACAAAGCTGCATTAGAAGTCAGCTGCCAACTTTTACAATTGTATCCTTCAATCTCTTTATGTGTTATTCAATGGCAATTTCTATTGTAGACCTACACAGATAAAAGGTAAATAAGGCCTATTATCTCTATTTCTTATTACAATTACTTTAAACATTGTCAATCCACACAAATAAAAAAAATAATGTCTCAAGGAAAAAAACATGTGATTAATTCCATCGCGCTCTGAATCATACATTTCATTTTTACTTGAAAGTTCAACTTGAACGTGTCGGCTTGTTTAGTTATACAATTAAAATATATTTCATACAAGAACAAACTAGGTTCCAACCGAACGATCTAGCGTATAATTTTCATTAGATCTTTATTTGTTTTGTACAGTTTTATTTATATCATGAAAAATATTGCTACAATGAGGTAAAAAAAACTGTTTTTTTGCTAACTCATTTTGGGTTTAAGTGATTAGTTTGGTTAAGTTAGAAAAGCATTTGTTGTTGAAGTTTGTTGCAGAAACGTATCTAAGTAGTTGCCTAAACAAAGTGTTTAATCTTCGATACATTACGAAATCACTGTGCCTAATTTAAAACAGTTACACAGCATTTTATTGTACTTTTATAAACTGTGTTTATCTCAAACACTAAGACGAAACAAGTTGAGCGCTTTCTATCTCTTAGTATTTACAATAGGGCTAGTATAAATGTATTGAATGGAAGACTCACACATATGTTTTGTTACAGGTGCGCTTGGAGATATGGACGCCTCGGCCACAGCCACACTGAGTCTATCACCGCCTCCTAGCTTCTCTCGACTGCCACCAGATGGCCACGAGTTCCCGCCAAACTACCAGGAGCCTTGCCCTGAACCAATAGTGTCCCCTGTTGAAATGGACATTTCTCTTAAAACTGTGCCACCACCTTTGCCTGCCACAGCTCCGCCCGTCCCAAGGAAAAAAACTGTAATTCGTTCGCCTATTGATTCTGAATCCGAGTCGTTCACAAGTGCCGTTAGAAAGTTCTCTACAAGTTCGAACGCTTCTAGTATTGATGAGTATTCAGTGAGGCCTCAGCAAGTTCGTAGCTCATCATGGAGGAACGACGAGAAAAGTGAGAAAAGTGTCCGCGACAAAATTGCAATGTTTTCGTCAGCTACCGACGAGTCGCCCGTACTGCCGTCAACCACGCCGGCAGCTTGTTCCACGGCCAGAAGACTTAATAGATTTAAAAGTTCTGAAGACGTGTTTTCGTCAGATAATTCTTCTGGCAGTTTTCCCTCAGGTAAACAGTTTTCCAGGTCTGTAATGTCGGTAGATAAGGTTTCACAAGGATATCAGTCCGAAACCTTACCGCGACCTCGGAGTCCCATGAAGAAATGTACAAACTATAGCAGTATGATGGACGTCACACAAGCTCTGCCAAATAGTCGGCAAGTGAAACCAAGCACTTTAGCTTTCACTAGCCGTACACAGAGCTCTATGGACCTGACTTCATCCTCGTCTTCTTCGGCCTATTCGTCATGTTCACCAGATTCTTCGTTAACGTCAACTATATCGCCGCCTTACACGGGATACTCGAGTACCTTGCCCAGGAAACACAATCGAGAACCAGAGAGGAAGTCTTCGTTAACATCTTCACCGACGCCTAGTCTAGACACCAAACCTCAGCCCAGTCTTTCGCGAGCGATGAGTTTCACCGGCGGAAATAAACTACATTCCAGATCACAGAGCCTTATCGACGTATATTCGCCTTCTCTGAATAAATACGTACCAAATATTTCCAACAAAGGAAACACTGAGGAAGCTCGACGCCAGTCTCTCAACGCTCTGATAGAACAAAGACGTAGAAGCATCTCGAAACTAAGGGGTCTTGTGATCCCAGAAAAGGTTTCAGAAAATCCTTTGCCGCCTACTATAACAGATTTACCGGAGATTAAAAGCAGAGAGTCGATTCTGTCATCGAAGTGCCCTACTGTTGCCGAAGAGCCCTGTAGTCGATCGTCATTTACGAGTTACGGAAGAATTGGAACTAACAATTCCAGTTCAATTTCTGCGAACTATATAAATGCCGTTTCAGCCCAGAACAACCTGAATTCTCCTCCGTGGAAAACACAGGCTCCTGTTAGCGACATTCCAAAATACTCCCCCGCCTTTAAAAGGAAGTCCCTTGCTTTGTACGGAGCGCCTTCTTCAGCTTCTTCTGTTTCGTCATCATTGAGCTCTAGTCGGGAGGAGTTGAGGCCAATATTCGACAACAACGCCGCTGTAAATCCAGTCAAATCAACACTAGTTCCTCCCGTACCGCCATCGAAGCCTCCTCGATCCGTTAGTTCCGTAAACAGGCAGAATTTCAATTCACAGCTTTCACCAACATTGCACAACGCTGACGCTCCAAAATCCTTAGAAAGCATCACGTCTCCGACCCAATCTGACGTAAGCTTCGAATTCATCAGCAGCAACGGTAGCTCACCAGATGTTAAAATGATGAGGCCAGACAGTTCCTTCGATGATAAAGACAATACGGTCATATCTAATATTTACAAGAACGGTAACAATGAACCACGAGTGACGCCTGTGATAAAGTTGGTGAATAAGCACATGATGACATCGGACTTGAGGAGATCCGGAGGAGAAGACAGTGATAATGATTCGGCTGTGAGCTCTAGTAGATCGAGCATATCTCATGACTTCTCCCCGCCACCGTCCCCAGTGCCGGATCACCATCACGACGACCATACCTCTAACCGAACTCACGTCTTACTTTCTCCATCAAATTCTGCTAGCAGCGGTGACCGTCAAACACTCAGACGGACGTTGTCGTCCGAAACCACTGCATCTGCAGCGTCGTCAACAGGTTCGACTTTAACTTCCGGTTCTCAGGCCAGTTGCAGCAGTTCCAGCACGGACAGCATGAGCCGCAGAGTGCTGAAAGCGCAAAGTGTGGAGGCCATAAATAGAAAGAATGTGCTGTCGTCTGCTCGCTTCAGCAGCGGTCAAGATTTCAAGGTTGGCTCTCCTTTGATTCAACGAAAATTCGAAGAACAGCTGTTGGAAGAACAAAACTATTGTGAAACGCAAAATATCGATTGCATTGAAGATGGCGGCAATGCAGAAAGTTTTATTGATAAGTTGAAGAAGTCGTTAAAAAAAGACGAAATTACTGACATTAAAAATGAAAACTTCAATGGCGGAGATATTGTTAACTATCAGCTGACGTCAAATGACGAATATTCTGTTAGCTCTACTAAAATTGCTTATTTAGAAATGGAAGCTGTTGACGGAGCGTTTTCGTCGCAGGAAGATTCAAGTTTTATTGACAGCAATCCTTCCAGTATGGAACATTTGGACTGCGATCCTATACCGACCCCTAGGGAGGCGTATACAGTCGAAGCTAGATCGGAAGAAAGCGTTACCGATGAAAAGAAATTGCCAAATGGCAATAGTTTCAGAGAAAACGGCGTCAACAAAGATTTAAACAGTTTTCCTAAACAGTCTTTGAAGGATAATTTTTCAATTGATGATGATATAATACCGTCAAAACCGTTCATAAAAAGGATAACTAGAGAGCGAAAAGTGATCAATGAAGAGATTATGATTGAAAATGACCGTGTAACTAAGTCAACTGTAGAGGTGGAAAACACTTGCGAGAATATAGATTTCACTTCTGTGCCCGAAACGCCTCCAAAACCGACGCAGAGACGAAGCGGTTTAGTCAACAATAAACACGAGATAGGCCCTCAAGATTCTAATCAAAAGGAAAACGTCTCTGCAAAAGAATCGTCGCCCCCATCTCTTGTTAGCAAAATACCAACTGCATCGGCACGCAGTGTTACAAACAGGCGATCGGTTAGTGTCAATGACATTAGAAAAGCTTTTGAAAAGGCGGAAATGGTATTGGTCGGTAACAGGGGGAAGAATACGGTTGTGAACGGAAACGGTCACCTTATACCTAGTCATGCGAGAGTGTCGTCTTTGGATTCTACTACTAGTGAGGATAGCTGCGCGCCGACCCCCACGCACTACGGCTCCATCACCAACTTGCAGAAAGAGCAGCAGTTTGGCAGCATCACGTCACTGGCCTCGTCCACCAGCCTTATCTCACAGCAGGTAATTACAGAATAAAATTGCTTTTTCTGCTTTTTCATTGTAGACAAATATTGCTGAATGTTAAAAATTGCAGAATGAAATTTTTTTGGAGCTTAAATCTTTAATCACTTACCTAATACTTTTCTTTACACCAACATCTTAACATATATATTTCCCGTTTGACTATTTAAATAATTAAAAGAAAGACATGATTCCATTGCACCATTAAGGTTGTGATGAAACATTGACTTTTCTTACATTTTTGTACCACCATAGGCCTTAGCTCTCTTGTTTTTGCCTTCTTCAAGTTTGGATCGGATTAATCAGATATTGTGCCATCCCACGATCTGTTCCGCTGTGCTCTCACGTTTTAAAAGAGAGTAGAAATAACCACTAGACCACCGAGCGGTTTAAACGGATTAACTTTGTCCGTTTAACTAAAGTCTATATCCCTTAATCATGAATTCCAGATTCAACGGTTTTGAATCTATCATTAGACAACTAGTTACTTATTAAGTGACTGCCTCAAAATAGTTACTCCTAAACCACTACTTGGAGTGTCAAAGTATGAAAGGCCACTGACAGGCAAAAAATAGCTCCCAAACCACTACTTGGAGAGTCAAGGTATGAAAGGCCACTGACAGGCAAAAAATAGCTCCCAAACCACTACTTGGAGAGTCAAGGTATGAAAGGCCATTGACAGGCAAAAAATAGCTCCCAAACCACTACTTGGAGAGTCAAGGTATGAAAGGCCACTGACAGGCAAAAAATAGCTCCCAAACCACTACTTGGAGAGTCAAGGTATGAAAGGCCACTGACAGGCAAAAAATAGCTCCTAAACCACTACTTGGAGTGTCAAGGTATGAAAGGCCACTGACAGGCAAAAAATAGCTCCTAAACCACTTTCTTGTAGTGTCAAGGTATGAAAGGCCACTGACAGGCAAAAAATAGTTCCTAAACCACTACTTGGAGAGTCAAGGTATGAAAGGCCACTGACAGGCAAAAAATAGCTCCTAAACCACTACTTGGAGAGTCAAGGTATGAAAGGCCACTGACAGGCACAAAATAGCTCCTAAACCACTACTTGTAGTGTCAAGGTATGAAAGGCCACTGACAGGCAAAAAATAGCTCCTAAACGACTTTCTTGTAGTGTCAAGGTATGAAAGGCCACTGACAGGCAAAAAATAGCTCCTAAACCACTACTTGGAGAGTCAAGGTATGAAAGGCCACTGACAGGCAAAAAATAGCTCCTAAACCACTACTTGGAGAGTCAAGGTATGAAAGGCCACTGACAGGCACAAAATAGCTCCTAAACCACTACTTGGAGAGTCAAGGTATGAAAGGCCACTGACAGGCAAAAAATAGCTCCTAAACCACTACTTGGAGAGTCAAGGTATGAAAGGCCACTGACAGGCAAAAAATAGCTCCTAAACCACTACTTGGAGAGTCAAGGTATGAAAGGCCACTGACAGGCAAAAAATAGCTCCTAAACCACTACTTGTAGTGTCAAGGTATGAAAGGCCACTGACAGGCACAAAATAGCTCCCAAACCACTACTTGGAGAGTCAAGGTATGAAAGGCCACTGACAGGCAAAAAATAGCTCCTAAACCACTACTTGGAGAGTCAAGGTATGAAAGGCCACTGACAGGCACAAAATAGTAACTCCCAAACCACTACTTGGAGAGTCAAGGTAGGAAAGGCCACTGACAGGCACAAAATAGTAACTTTCAAACCACTACTTGGAGAGTCAAGGTAGGAAAAGCCACTGACAGGCACAAAATAGTAACTCCCAAACCACTACTTGGAGAGTCAAGGTAGGAAAGGCCACTGACAGGCACAAAATAGTAACTCCCAAACCACTACTTGGAGAGTCAAGGTAGGAAAGGCCACTGACAGGCACAAAATAGTAACTTTCAAACCACTACTTGGAGAGTCAAGGTAGGAAAAGCCACTGACAGGCACAAAATAGTAACTCCCAAACCACTACTTGGAGAGTCAAGGTAGGAAAGGCCACTGACAGGCACAAAATAGTAACTCCCAAACCACTACTTGGAGAGTCAAGGTAGGAAATGCCACTGACAGGCACAAAATAGTAACTCCCAAACCACTACTTGGAGAGTCAAGGTATGAAAGGCCACTGACAGGGAGACAAAGTAGCTCCCACTTTCTTGGAGATTCAAGGTATGAAATTCTGAAAACAGTTACAAAACAATAGCTCCCGAATCAGTGCTTGGAGAGTACTTCTGCCTGTTAATACATAATTACTTAACATAGTGGAGGTAACAAGAGACAGAAACTGTCCCAAGGTATATCCCAAACTTTTGTAAAGCCAGTGGAACAAAAGCCAGTTAGTTGTGTAAAACAAATAATCATCATTTTTGTTTCTACTCTAAAGTATAAAGTATTATAAAAACACAATAAATATACACTACTCACAATCATAAAAATTTAATTTCACAACCGTTTCAATGATTTATGTCATCATCCTCATCATCATCAGGGATGCTACCACAAATATATAACTTTAACTAGAGAAATAGTACATAACCTCTCATATTTTTACAAAAGTTAGATCCGCATTTGGGCGTTATAATTTTTTTATATCTATTTTAAAAATAAAGTTTCCAGTGGTGTAGTCAGGACAATGTTTGGGGGCTACAATACGGAAGGTTAGGGGGTAGAACCCAGTCGGGGAGAATTTGGACATTTTTATCTCTAGAAATCATATTTTATGCTTTTCTGGTACTTAATTAATTAATTGGGTCGACGGGAAGCTATTTCGCTACCTCGCTCTACAAACTTATTATTTCATAGGGTAATATTTTTCTCCTAAAATTAATTGGGTACGTGCCCCCTGTGCCTCCCTCAAAGTTTCCAATGCATCTAATTCTTTAAACTTTACCACTTTCTTCAAAGGGGTTATATTTCCACTTTTAATATATGTTCTCGTCTAAACAATGCTTCGCCATAGCTAATTTTTCAAGGCTTTTATATTTGAAATGAGAAAAACGTTGTTTTACTCTAATTTGTATACTTCTTTTAATTTGCCCTATATATTTCATCAGACGTGTTTAATATCGCAAACTAATTACGAATTTACTTCCATTTTTTAATATAGCTTTCTGGTTCCCAAGTAGATTTTTAGGTTAGTTCCTGAAACAAACACTTTTACACTGCTGTTCTTCTCTAAAGCTTTGTTTTGCTTTAGTTTGTAAGTTAGTTACAGGTGGAAGGAGAATGGAGAGGCTAATCTAATCCATTTTATTTCCTCTCTGTTATCTATCAACGTTTCATTATATCCGTTAAACTTAGCTACGTAAAAATATGATTTGATTCTTTTATATAAAGTTTAAAGAATTAGATGGGTGGGAAAGTTTATGTATAAACATAAAATTATTAAAAATGAATGAGGACCAATTCAAAATTCCATATTATTACAAATTAATTTATTGTTTAATGTTCTTTAATTTAAATAATTTTGTTACTAGAACATCTCAGAACTGTTTAACTCCAACATAAGTCACATGCATAACTATGTTTTTACAACTTGAAATTGAAATAAATTTGAATTACATACTAGTTCTGAAATTCCATAGTTATGGAACCATGGAGAAGTTTTATTTACTCAGAATAGTTAATTAAAACAAGTTATAAAGGAAACTTCATTAGTACTAGGAACGCAGGAATAGCAGATGAAACCAAAACATTCACACCTGTTTAAATAAACGTCACACACTCCTCTCTGTAACTACTGATTGTGCGACGTAGTTTCAACTACTGATGTACAGACCTTCATTTCTGAAAAAGCTAATCAGATCATTCTCTTTCACTATCTGCGGTCACTTTCAACATTACACAAATTACCTGATAATAAACAATTTAAACTTATTTACTTAGTAGAATATTGTATTAAATGTTTAAATTTTTATTTATAATCATTAGCTTCTAACAAAAACCTGTTGATCGTTTGGGAGAGAGGCCAGACAAAACAGATGTCTTTATGTTGTGGGTTTTATGCCCATAGTCAATATTTTTTTCTTTAAAAGACTTTGTGAAGAAAACATTTAGGAAGAAGAAGTAATGCCATATCCTCAGGAAGCAGACTAAACGCCATATACTTAAGACGAAGATGTAATGCCATATCCTCTGGAAGCAAACTTAACGCCATATACTTAGAAAGAAGACGTAATGCCAAATTCTCAGGAAGCAGACGTAACGCCATATACTTAGAAAGAAGACGTAATGCCAAATTCTCAGGAAGCAGACGTAACGCCATATACTTAGAAAGAAGATGTAATGCCATATCCTCAGGGAGAAAACTTAACACGATATACTTAGAAAGAAGAATACCTCAGGAAGAAGACGTAATGCCATATACTTATAAAGCAGACTAAACGCCATATACGTAGGAGGCAGACTTAACGCCATATACGTAGGAGGCAAACTTAACGCCATATACTTAGAAAGAAGGCGTAATGCCAAATTCTCAGGAAGCAGACGTAACGCCATATACTTAGAAAGAAGACGTAATGCCATATCCTCAGGGAGAAAACTTAACACGATATACTTAGAAAGAAGAATACCTCAGGAAGAAGACGTAATGCCAAATTCTCAGGAAGCAGACGTAACGCCATATACTTAGAAAGAAGACGTAATGCCATATCCTCAGGGAGAAAACTTAACACGATATACTTAGAAAGAAGAATACCTCAGGAAGAAGACGTAATGCCAAATTCTCAGGAAGCAGACGTAACGCCATATACTTAGAAAGAAGACGTAATGCCATATCCTCAGGGAGAAAACTTAACACGATATACTTAGAAAGAAGAATACCTCAGGAAGAAGACGTAATGCCAAATTCTCAGGAAGCAGACGTAACGCCATATACTTAGAAAGAAGACGTAATGCCATATCCTCAGGGAGAAAACTTAACACGATATACTTAGAAAGAAGAATACCTCAGGAAGAAGACGTAATGCCAAATTCTCAGGAAGCAGACGTAACGCCATATACTTAGAAAGAAGACGTAATGCCATATCCTCAGGGAGAAAACTTAACACGATATACTTAGAAAGAAGAATACCTCAGGAAGAAGACGTAATGCCAAATTCTCAGGAAGCAGACGTAACGCCATATACTTAGAAAGAAGACGTAATGCCATATCCTCAGGGAGAAAACTTAACACGATATACTTAGAAAGAAGAATACCTCAGGAAGAAGACGTAATGCCAAATTCTCAGGAAGCAGACGTAACGCCATATACTTAGAAAGAAGACGTAATGCCATATCCTCAGGGAGAAAACTTAACACGATATACTTAGAAAGAAGAATACCTCAGGAAGAAGACGTAATGCCATATACTTATAAAGCAGACTAAACGCCATATACGTAGGAGGCAGACTTAACGCCATATATTTAGGAATAAGACGTAATGCCATATACTTATAAAGCAGACCAAACGTCATATACTTAGGAAGGTGACTTAACGCCATGTATGTAGAAATAAGACGTAATGCCATATATTTAGGAATAAGACGTAATGCCATATGCTTATAAAGTATACTGAACGCCATATACTTAGGAAGCAGACTTAACGCCATATATGTAGAAATAAGACGTAACGCCATATATTTAGGAATAAGACGTAATGCCATATGCTTATAAAGCAGACCAAACGTCATATACTTAGGAAGGTGACTTAACGCCATATATGTAGAAATAAGACGTAATGCCATATATTTAGGAATAAGACGTAATGCCATATGCTTATAAAGTATACTGAACGCCATATACTTAGGAAGCAGACTTAACGCCATATATTTAGGAATAAAACGTAATACCATATATTAAGGAATAAGACGTAATGCCATATACTTATAAAGCAAACTCAACGCCATATACTTAGGGAGCAGACGTAATGCCATATATTTAGGAATAAGACGTAATGCGATATATTTAGGAATAAGATGTAATGCCATATACTTATAAAGCATACTAAACGCCATATACTTAGGAAGGAGACTTAACGCCATATTTGTAGAAATAAGACGTAATGCCATATATTTAGGAATAAGACGTAATACCATATACTTATAAAGCATACTAAACGCCATATACTTACAAAGCAGACTTAACGCCATATACTTAGGAAGATGATGTAATACCATATACATAGGAGTAACACATAATGCCATATATTTAGGAAGCAGACTTAACGCCATATATTTAGGAATAAGACGTAATGCAATATATTTAGGAATAAGACGTAATGCCATATACTTATAAAGCAGACGAAAAGCCATATACTTAGGAAGCGTACATAACGCCATATGTTTAGGAATAAGACGTAATGCCATATATTTAGGAATAAGACGTAATGCCATATACTTATAAAGCAGACGAAAAGCCATATACTTAGGAAGCGTACGTAACGCCATATATTTAGGAATAAGACGTAATGCCATATATTTAAGAATAAGACGTAATGCCATATACTTATAAAGCAGACTAAACGCCATAAATTTTGGAAGCAGACTTAACGCCATATATTTAGGAATAAGACGTAATGCCATATATTTAGGAATAAGACGTAATGCCATATACTTATAAAGCAGACTAAACGCCATATATTTAGGAAGCAGACTTAACGCCATATATTTAGGAATAAGACGTAATGCCATATATTTAGGAATAAGACGTAATGCCATATACTTATAAAGCAGACGAAAAGCCATATACTTAGGAAGCGTACGTAACGCCATATATTTAGGAATAAGACGTAATGCCATATATTTAGGAATAAGACGTAATGCCATATACTTATAAAGCAGACTAAACGCCATATACTTAGGAAACGGACTTAACGCCATATATTTAGGAATAAGACGTAATGCCATATACTTATAAAGCAGACTAAACGCCATATACTTAGGAAGCAGACTTAACGCCATATACTTAAGAAGATGATGTAATACCATATACATAGGAATAATACATAATGCCATATACTTAGGAAGCAGACTTAACGCCATATATTTAGGAATAAGACGTAATGCCATATATTTTAGAATAAGACGTAATGTCATATACTTATAAAGCAGACTAAAAGCCATATACTTAGGAAGATGATGTAATACTATATACATAAGAATAATACATAATGCCATATATTTAGGAATAGAAATAATGCCATATACTTAGAAAGCAGACTAAACGCCATATACTTAGGAAGCAGACTTTACGCCATATATTTAGGAATAAGACGTAATGCCATATATTTAGGAATAAGACGTAATGCCATATACTTATAAAGCAGACTTAACGCCATATACTTAGGAAGCAGACTTAACGCCATATATTTAGGAAGATGATGTAATACCATATACATAGGAATAATACATAATGCCATATATTTAGGAAGAAGACGTAATGCCATATACTTATTAAGAAGAAGTAATGCCATATACTTAGGAGGAAGATTTAGCGCCATATACCTAGGAATAAGACGTAATGCCATATACTTAGAAAGCCGACTTAACGCCATATATTTAGGAATAAGACGTAATGCCAAATACTTAGGAAGGAGACTTAAGGCCATATATTTAGGAATAAGACGTAATGCCATATACTTATAAAGCAGACCAAACGTCATATACTTAGGAAGGTGACTTAACGCCATATATGTAGAAATAAGACGTAATGCCATATATTTAGGAATAAGACGTAATGCCATATGCTTATAAAGTATACTGAACGCCATATACTTAGGAAGCAGACTTAACGCCATATATTTAGGAATAAAACGTAATACCATATATTAAGGAATAAGACGTAATGCCATATACTTATAAAGCAAACTCAACGCCATATACTTAGGGAGCAGACGTAATGCCATATATTTAGGAATAAGACGTAATGCGATATATTTAGGAATAAGATGTAATGCCATATACTTATAAAGCATACTAAACGCCATATACTTAGGAAGGAGACTTAACGCCATATTTGTAGAAATAAGACGTAATGCCATATATTTAGGAATAAGACGTAATACCATATACTTATAAAGCATACTAAACGCCATATACTTACAAAGCAGACTTAACGCCATATACTTAGGAAGATGATGTAATACCATATACATAGGAGTAACACATAATGCCATATATTTAGGAAGCAGACTTAACGCCATATATTTAGGAATAAGACGTAATGCAATATATTTAGGAATAAGACGTAATGCCATATACTTATAAAGCAGACGAAAAGCCATATACTTAGGAAGCGTACATAACGCCATATGTTTAGGAATAAGACGTAATGCCATATATTTAGGAATAAGACGTAATGCCATATACTTATAAAGCAGACGAAAAGCCATATACTTAGGAAGCGTACGTAACGCCATATATTTAGGAATAAGACGTAATGCCATATATTTAAGAATAAGACGTAATGCCATATACTTATAAAGCAGACTAAACGCCATAAATTTTGGAAGCAGACTTAACGCCATATATTTAGGAATAAGACGTAATGCCATATACTTATAAAGCAGACTAAACGCCATATATTTAGGAAGCAGACTTAACGCCATATATTTAGGAATAAGACGTAATGCCATATATTTAGGAATAAGACGTAATGCCATATACTTATAAAGCAGACGAAAAGCCATATACTTAGGAAGCGTACGTAACGCCATATATTTAGGAATAAGACGTAATGCCATATATTTAGGAATAAGACGTAATGCCATATACTTATAAAGCAGACTAAACGCCATATACTTAGGAAACGGACTTAACGCCATATATTTAGGAATAAGACGTAATGCCATATACTTATAAAGCAGACTAAACGCCATATACTTAGGAAGCAGACTTAACGCCATATACTTAAGAAGATGATGTAATACCATATACATAGGAATAATACATAATGCCATATACTTAGGAAGCAGACTTAACGCCATATATTTAGGAATAAGACGTAATGCCATATATTTTAGAATAAGACGTAATGTCATATACTTATAAAGCAGACTAAAAGCCATATACTTAGGAAGATGATGTAATACTATATACATAAGAATAATACATAATGCCATATATTTAGGAATAGAAATAATGCCATATACTTAGAAAGCAGACTAAACGCCATATACTTAGGAAGCAGACTTTACGCCATATATTTAGGAATAAGACGTAATGCCATATATTTAGGAATAAGACGTAATGCCATATACTTATAAAGCAGACTTAACGCCATATACTTAGGAAGCAGACTTAACGCCATATATTTAGGAAGATGATGTAATACCATATACATAGGAATAATACATAATGCCATATATTTAGGAAGAAGACGTAATGCCATATACTTATTAAGAAGAAGTAATGCCATATACTTAGGAGGAAGATTTAGCGCCATATACCTAGGAATAAGACGTAATGCCATATACTTAGAAAGCCGACTTAACGCCATATATTTAGGAATAAGACGTAATGCCAAATACTTAGGAAGGAGACTTAAGGCCATATATTTAGGAATAAGATGTAATGTCATATACTTAGAAAGCAGACTTAACGCCATATACTTAGGATGCTGACTTAACGCCAGATTTTTTGGAATAAGACGTAATGCCATATACTTAGAAAGCAGACTTAACGCCATATATTTAGGAATATGACGTAATGCCATATACTTAGGAAGCAGACTTAACGCCAAATATTTAGGAATAAGACGTAATGTCATATACTTAGAAAGCAGACGTAACGCCATATACTAAGGAAGCAGAATTAACGCCATATACTTAGGAAAAAGACTTAACGTCATAAATTTAGGATTAAGACGTAATGCCATATATGTAGGAATAAGACGTAATGCCATATATGTAGGAATAAGACGTAATGCCATATACTTATAAAGCAGACTAAACGCCATATACTTAGGAAGGAGACTTAACGCTATATTTGTAGAAATAAGACGTAATGCCATATATTTAGGAATAAGACGTAATACGATATACTTATAAAGCATACTAAACGCCATATACTTAGGAACCAGACTTAACGTCATATATTTAGGAATAAGACGTAATGCCATATATGTAGGAATAAGACGTAATGCCATATACTTATAAAGCATACTAAACGCCATATACTTAGGAAGGAGACTTAACGCTATATTTGTAGAAATAAGACGTAATGCCATATATTTAGGAATAAGACGTAATACGATATACTTATAAAGCATACTAAACGCCATATACTTAGGATGCAGACTTAACGCAATATACTTAGGAAGATGATGTAATACCATATACATAGGAGTAATACATAATGCCATATATTTAGGAAGCAGACTTAACGCCATATATTTAGGAATAAGACGTAATGCAATATATTTAGGAATAAGACGTAATGCAATATATTTAGGAATAAGACGTAATGCCATATACTTATAAAGCAGACGAAAAGCCATATACTTAGGAAGCGTACGTAACGTTATATATTTAGGAATAACACGTAATGCCATATATTTAGGAATAAGACGTAATGCCATTTACTTATAAAGCAGACTAAACGCCATATACTTAGGAAGCAGACTTAACGCCATATACTTAGGAAGATGATATAATACCATATACATAGGAATAATACATAATGCCATATACTTAGGAAGCAGACTTAACGCCATATATTTAGGAATAAGACGTAATGCCATATATTTTAGAATAAGACGTAATGTCATATACTTATAAAGCAGACTAAAAGCCATATACTTAGGAATATGATGTAATACTATATACATAAGAATAATACATAATGCCATATATTTAGGAATAAGACATAATGCCATATACTTATAAAGCAGACTAAACGCCATATACTTAGGAAGCAGACTTTACGCCATATATTTAGGAATAAGACGTAATGCCATATATTTATAAAGCAGACTAAACGCCATATACTTAGGAAGCAGACTTTACGCCATATATTTAGGAATAAGACATAATGCCATATACTAATAAAGCAGACTAAACGCCATATACTTAGGAAGCAGACTTTACGCCATATATTTAGGAATAAGACGTAACGCCATATACTTATAAAGCAGACTAAAAGCCATATACTTAGGAAGATGATGTAATACTATATACATAAGAATAATACATAATGCCATATATTTAGGAATAAGACATAATGCCATATACTTATAAAGCAGACTTAACGCCATATATTTAGGAAGATGATGTAATACCATATACATAGGAGTAATACATAATGCCATATATTTAGGAAGAAGACATAATGCCATATACTTAGAAACAGACTTAACGCCATATATTTAGGAATAAGACGTAATGCAAAATACTTAGGAAGCCGACCTAACGCCATATATTTAGGAGTAAGACGTAATGCCATATACTTAGGAAGCAGACTTAACGCCATATACTTAGGAAGATGATATAATACCATATACATAATGCCATATACTTATAAAGCAGACTTAACGCCATATATTTAGGAAGATGATGTAATACCATATACATAGGAGTAATACATAATGCCATATATTTAGGAAGAAGACATAATGCCATATACTTAGAAACAGACTTAACGCCATATATTTAAGAATAAGATGTAATGTCATATACTTAGGAAGCCGACCTAACGCCATATATTTAGGAGTAAGACGTAATGCCATATACTTAGAAAGCAGACTTAACGCCACATACTTAGGAAGTTGACTTAACGCCAGATATTTTGGAATAAGACGTAATGCCATATACTTATAAAGCAGACTTAACGCCATATATTTAGGAATAAGACGTAATGCCATATACTTAGGAAGCAGAATTAACACCATATATTTAGGAATAAGACGTAATGCCATATACTTAGAAAGCAGATTAAACACCATATATTTAGGAAGAAGACGCAATGATTTGATCCAAGAATTTAATTTTCATAATTAAAAAACTGTATATTATCGATAGGCTTAGTTCATTTTACTTTTTGTATAATACGTTAACTTTTGTAATGGGTAAAGTTGATAATAGTTGCATTAATACTTTTTATTTATATGAATAATATTGTATTTGATTTTTCTCAGGAGCTGCAACAATTAATAGAAGATGCAAATCAGACTTTGGAAGAAACTGGAGGGTGTTCACATGAAGTCGTTGTGGTGATTTTACATCGTGACACAGCTGGCGGCAGTGTGGGGATTACTTTAGCGGGAGGAGCGGACTATGAATCAAAAGAAATCACTGTAAGCATATGCATAGCATTATTTCATAGAATGTTAAAACATCTTGTTAATGTTTTGATAAATATCTTTGATAATGTTTTTCATAGAAATGGAAGTGTGGAAAATTTGTGTTTTTATAGTCGTATGCAATGCTGTTTCTGTTTAGTTTTTGCTCCCTGGCAGTGAATATAAATTTATTTTCCAAAGTAAATTTGAATGTACTAAAGGTTTTCGAAATAGTCATAAAATTAAAATAAAACTGAGATTTTAAAATAAATCCGCTTTAGATTTAGGTCTAGTATTATGTTTTAAATATCTTCGAAATACTTTTTTTAGTTCTAAAAGTTTATTTTGGATATTCTTTTGTTATACATAAAGTACAGATTCTTTTTCTGAATCCAACAAAAACAGTTTAGCAGATAAGCCCTTTGTGATCTGAATAGAGAGTAGCTCTTCTTCAGATGAACAACCCTGTCTATGGAGATTGTAAAATTTCCAGTTCCAGTACAATACACCATTTTTTAGTTTTATATTCCTTCCATCTGCATTCTCTAAAATATTTTACATAAGGGTGTAAAGTCACTTGATAAAGAACGGATGAGTACCTATTGTACCATATTGCATACGTCAGCTGAATATTTCTCCATATCCTAGGCAAGTTTTGTGCTGCTGCCCTAATCCTATTAAGCCAAGGGCACCCTAGTAGTAATAGTATAAATACTTTTATTAACTTGAAAATTGTCACCAACAATCATAAAGTGTTCTATTTGTTTAAACGCCTCTACCACTTGTATACTACCATACACACGTTCTATGTGGAGTAAAGCTCAAACTGATATTTTGAATAGCTCTCAATTTTGCTTTTAGTAAAATATCAGGTGTTTGTATTCAAAATAATTTTTAAACCACTACACTTTAAGCAAAAAAAAGTTAAAACAGCAGTGCATTTCCAAACTTGGTGCCAAGCTAGTAATTTGGTTCTCCATAGCATCTCTATTCTGTGGTTTTTACAAAACGTATTACATTAAGTTCATTTTAGTAATGATTTCTTTTTATGTATGCTAGCCTATTTATTATGGTCCATTAGGAGAGTTTTGACAATCTTAAGTAAACAATTTTAACATTTCATCCTAAGCCTAGATAAGGCTAAAGTTTTTTGTTTCAAATTATAGCTGAACCTTAATAACACTACTGTAATAGAAACTGTTATAGTAGATCAATTTAGTAATTAATGCTTTCTTAGAAATGAGTTTGTTAATACAGCTTAGAAATGTTTCTAAGTAATAATTTTCAGTATGTATAAATACCTAGGAATATAGGCCATTACTTAGCATTGCTGGTTTTCGTAAACAAAATGCAAACAACATTTAATAGAATAAAAAACATCAATGATAACTGGACAACTATGATCTCCAGCAAGTTTGTGAACACTGAATGTAAAATAAGGTTCCATAAAGCCTGTTATGAACTGCCGCAACTTATTAAGCGAAAAAAAAGATAAACTGAAATAAGGAACACGAAAGAGAGAGAGAGAGGTACTAGAGGTACTAAATATTGTGGAGAGAATGCCAATAGGTTCCCTAAGTAGTCGTCAGCCAGCAAATCAGAGTCAGTGAAACAGATCACTGAAAACGTAGAGTTCACAATATTTATTTTCAAATTATCCCAAAAAAGTTAAATCTTAACATAGTCATTGAAAATTGATCAACTTATATTATAATAAATGGGTTAAGTTTATCTTAAAAATTAGGTTAGGGGCTACGCCTATTTCAAGACAGAAATGAATTACTTTAAATATTGTAATTTCAATAAATAATATTCGAGCTGGCTTGTGAGTGAAAGTTATAATTAAAGAATAAAAATATGGTACAACTCACAAATACACAATTTTTTATTTCAATCGCGTTTCAACGACTAATTTGTCGTCATCCTCAGTGAAAATACACAAATGAAATTAACTACAAATTATATATATATTAAACATAACCTATAAAGTTTTAGCAAAAGTAAAAAGAAAAGTTTTGTTTGTGTAAAAACACTTTTGTTTTTACTTTTGCTAAAACTTTATAGTTTATGTTTAATATATATATATATTTTTTAGTTAATTTCATTTGTGTATTTTCACTGAGGATGACGACAAATTAGTCGTTGAAACGCGTTTGAAATAAAAAATTGTATATTTGTGAGTTGTACCATATTTTTATTCTTTAATTATTGTAATTTCAAGTTAATCAGTAGTCATAAGTCGTAGCATATTATTATTATAACTTTTAAAACCAAAAATAGAATTAAATTTGTTATCTTTCTATCACTAAACTGATGGTTTTATAGACTGCATTCCTTATTTTTCTTTTTTAAAATTTCAGTGCATCATAATAATTGTAATCCATCCTCATTAGATTAGGTTATCTTTTATCTAAAATACTTTTACATATAACATCATGGCTAATAGCTGCTAAAGGAAACTACAGTATAATAGCAGTTTTATTTTTATTTTTTGGTGTTATTGTTCAGAACAATTTAAATGTATTGCTTTAAAAATTAGCATTTAGAATAAATTTATTTACACAATGATGTTTGCCTATGGTAAATCATACATTAAATATATTTAGACTGCAGTAGGTTTATGTTAGCTAGACACATTTAATGATTATGAGAATGCAAATGGATACATTTATACATTTAATTGATTAATGTATTAAAGATTATGATGTATGATGACAAAATATACTAGACTCAAATAGATGTAAGTTCCCTTTGTTGCACGGCTTGAGGAATCTGTTGTGGATTATTTGAATTTAATAACTGGCAGAACATTTTACTGTTTTTCTTTGCCACAGTCTTCAATGAACAAAACCTGACATATCCATCACGACCTCACATTCTTGTCCAACTTTCAATTGATTCAATTCTCCATAACATCTCCATATTGTTTTTAGTTTTTTCTTATTCTTAAATTTTTTTTGTACCATCTTGACAGCCCTCTTTTCATTAATTCTCTCCAGATTTCCCAGACTTTTTAGACGTGAAATTTTTATCTCCTTGTGCCATATAGAACATTGCAGGCTCTTCAGTTGATTTCTTGCGCTCATATTCTTGTTTACTCACTCTGTAGAGTTTCTTGGTGTTTTCTCTCTCTTCCTATCACTCAGCACCAATGGTTCTTAGATCCTCATTACACTTTTATATTCTTGAATTTTGTAGTTCATTATGTTCGGTGAATCTTATTATTCACTTAAACAATAGTTTATGACTATCCAAACTTTAAATTTAGTAGATTTGTTAAAACTTACTGAGACAGAACGTTTTCGATCGCTATGCGCCAATCTTCATCAGTGTCTTCTGCTTGGAGATGTTGGCTCAAGAGCTGACGGTTTTGAAGGTAGGTTTTCGATAGTATCAAAGAGTATGTGTGATTTGTATTGTGTTTGTTCATTTAATGTGTTTGTACTTTGTGTTTTTGTGTGTTTGTAAATTTCATATTGTTCTAGTGTGTTGAGATGTGGTCTTTTTTGTTGATGTTTAGGATTTCTAAGTTATGGTAATATTTTTTATATATTTTTAAAAATATTTTTATATTACTTGCGACCAGACTTTTTGTTAACTAAAGGTTGTTAAATTGTTAACTTACACTTGGAGGAAACGTTTTTGTCTTATGACTTCTTCAGCCTCGTATTTTTGCCACTAGGATTGCTGCAGTTGTGCTTCCTTGGTACCAATTTTTGAAAGTTAGAAGTGATGTGATCGAAGAGTATGTGTGACCTGTGTCGTATTTGTTCATTTATCTTAGATCATTGGTTTTGACTTATACATGATACAGATTTGACCCACTTTTATAAATTCTGATATATATTTTAACAAATATTAAACCCAGTCACTGCTTACACATTACTACTTACAATAAAATGACTCTTTCAACAAAAAATAACATTTTTCTTGTGCCTTTATGTTTCTGTGGCCAGTTTATAGCTAAGAACAACTGCACTAACCATGGTCAAAACTTTTTTCTCCTCACCAACCATGGTGAACAGAGTTTTAAATTTTTAAGTTCCAAGGACAGTGTGCCAAATAAGTAAATAAAAAAATTGAGTAAAGTTTTATACATATGAAATTTTACTCTTACCTTCAGAATACCCAACTTGAAAAACAATGAACTATTTTAGTTTTGCAAAATAAATTTATATTTTATTGATGCGTTTTTATCATAGCAACGATATGTAAAAGTTACTTAGTAAGACAATTTTAAAGAGTTAAACTATTGTTTTCATATTTAACTTAATATTCTGAGGTGTTCAGTAGGCTTCTGAAGTAAAATATATCTATTATGTCACCATATTAAGCAAGTTCCTGTTTTGGCAAAGTAAAAATTTAAGCACCATTTTCAATAATTATAAGATTATTAATTTAGGAATGTAGTTTAAAATTAGCTCTCCTCCCAAGTCTCTAAGAATAGCTTAATCATGTTTTGATGCTTAAACAATACCCTTATAATGGTGTTCAGATTTCTCTGTCATCATCCAATAATTAAGTGCTCAAGCAAAATCAATAGCCAGAAGTGAAATAATTAATTATAGTTGAATGAATGACACACAGAAGCTTTCATTTGTAATTAATCATTAGGCCAACTTTGACTTTTGACTGTCTGAAGTGTTTCCAACATTGGTATGTTATCAGGCAGATAACACTATCTGGAACTAACAACAACTGCATTAAAGCAATGCCAGAATTCCATGAATGACACATAAATTACATTTGTAAAAAATGAGCACAACTCTTACCAAATTGAAGAAACGTGCCAGCTTTGGCCTGCATTTTTTAAATATATTTATGTTTAATTGGAAAGCATGTTTTGTCAATAGAAAGGTAAATTCTTGAATTTTGTAGTCCATTACGTTTGGTGAATCTTAATTAATCACTTTAACAATAGTTTAAGACTATCTGAACTTAAAATTTTGTAAATTTGTGAAAACTTACTGAGACAGAACGTTTTTGATCGCTATGTGTCGATTTTCATCACATTACACGCATCACACATCACGTTCTTCTTCGCTATGTGTAGAAGTTTTCACAAATTTACAAAATTTGAAGTTCGGATAGTGATTATTAAGAAAGGTAAACTTGAAAGATGCCTATGAAACTTCATAAGGTGTTTCCATGGAGAGTTTAAAATAAGGATAAAAATAATCAAAGAAATGAGCTACAAGTATGTAGAGAGAACTAACCATGGCCTATACCTTGTTAGGGGTTTTTCATTTAGTTGTGTTTGTGCTTATAAGGTACAAAGCTAAAGAAAACGCAAAAGTTGATGTTCCCAAAGAAAGTAAATGAAAAACATGTGGTGTGTATAGAAACAGTTTAGTTGTTGATTGACTGTGATATTGTTTGATGTATCTGTTACATATGTATTCTGTTACAAGATTTGATTAAAATCCTGTTAATATGTGTATGGCATTCGTAAAACCTTTCTCTGCAAGATCCATAAGGGTTCTGTGACTATACACTTATGCTGACCAGTTCAGTGTTAAACAACCATTTACAGTGCCGGCAAAAAGTTTAGGGACACCCCTACATTTATATGTTTTTGCTATTGTCCTAAAACTTTCTGCCAATCATATATTAGTAACTTATCAATGAATTAAGCATGAAAAGTTACGATTTTCCTGAAATTTTCATTCATTTATAAGTAAGGGTTGGCAAATTATAAATTTTTTTCCCATTTTAAAATTTTTGAGGAAACCCCTGTTTTTTTCTAATTAAAAATGTATAATAAAAAAATACACATCTGATTAAAATGATACTTTGTACAAATGTTTAGCATAACATTTAGAATGTAAATATGCATTATTTATTATTTACAAAAAATCACCTCTCATTTGGTACCAGGTTAACTTTGCTGTAGATTTTCAGATTTTTCAGCATAAAATTCTCACATTTCAATAGCGAATATCTAGTGAACGGAGCCACTTGGAGCGGAACTGACTGTACTGTTGTGTTCCTCGCGTCATGGCGGGTCGGGGGGGGGGGGGGCAGTCAGTTCCGCTCCAAGTGGCTCCGTTCACTAAATATTTCCTATTGAAATGTGAGAATTTTATGCTGAAAAATCTTGAGAGGTGATGTTTTGTAAATAATAAATAATGCATATTTACATTCTAAATGTTATGCTAAACATTTGTACAAAGTATCATTTTAATCAGATGTGTATTTTTTTTATTATACATTTTTAATTAGAAAAAAACAGGGGTTTCCTCAAAAATTTTAAAATGGGAAAAAAATTTATAATTTGTCAACCCTTACTTATAAATGAATGAAAATTTCAGGAAAATCGTAACTTTTCATGCTTAATTCATTGATAAGTTACTAATATATGATTGACAGAAAGTTTTAGGACAATAGCAAAAACATATAAATGTAGGGGTGTCCCTAAACTTTTTGCCGGCACTGTATTTACCAATAGCCAGAGATAATTTAATCTTCTTGATAGATCAGTTCAATAGTTTTAAGTTATAAGGGAATACAACCCAAATAATTTATCCTCTAATCACCCTATTAATAATTGATAAGGGATAATTTAATCAGTAACACAACTTATTCTTGTCAATTTACCAATCCCTAGCCATTTGCCTACATTTTTGAACATTTCTAATTTAACTTAGACACATTAAGTAAGTGACCTTCCTAATGTAGTTAGATCAAGAGTCTTCTATTTTACTTTCCAAATAATTGGCAAGAAAAGACAAATTTTAAATTCATTGTTGAGATAAATTTCAATGCATGTGTGTATTCCTTTTATTAATAAAGTTTCTATTAGTAAGAAAGGTAATTTTTTATTAAGCATTCCAACTAATCTGAGAGATATTTCTATATCAGAATTTTCCGATAGGAAAGTTTAAAAAAACTCAAGTTAAATTATAGTTGGGAGTTTTAACCAACTAGATATAAATAATTAAGGTTAGTCTAATACTTTTATCGATATAATATCACCATCACTATTACTAAACCATTATCTAATATCCAAAGTATTAAATCTTTTAATGTTAGTTTTTGACCTTGTCATAATTAGTCGTAGATGGAAGTTTATACATTAGGTGAAGTTGCACGGGCTAATATACAAGATAATAAGGTTGGTCACAGTTATAAATTTAACATGCTCGTTGTTTCTTGCTTTGATTGTTTCAATGACAGTTTATAGTTCTAACTTTCTAATAACAGTGGCCATGACATTCTCAGCTACATGATGTTGATTTTATTACTGTTCACTTAGTGACCATAAAATGTAACATCCTTGAGCTAGACATTATTTACTGTCTTTTCATTGGAAATTATATTTTGAACTGTAAAGAATGTAGTTTTTGAAACAATTACTTTTTATAACTTGTAACATGTTTTTACTATATTGTAACTGTACATTGTATAGTTTTACTCATACATTTCTAGTAATTAAGTGTACAATTTTTAATATGTAGTAGGCCTATCTCCAAGCTTTTTTCAAAATGGTCAAAACTGGTTCTTGAAAACTATATTAAAGAGAAATTAAACTTAAACAAATTTCACTATTTTAGAACAAACTGGTATAAATTGATCAGTTTAACAATAGTTTATGACTATCTGAACTTTAAATTTTGTAAATTTGTTAAAACATACTGAGACAGAACGTTTTCGATCGCTGTGTGGGGATCTTCATCAGTGTCTTCTGCTTAGAGATGTCGGGTCAAGCGGTGACGGTTTTAAAGGCAGGTTTTCGATAGTTTCACAGAGTATGTGTGATTTGTATTGTGTTTGTTTGTTTAATATGTTTGTACTTTGTGTTTTTTGTGTGTTTGTAAATTTCATATTGTTCTAGTGTGTTGAGATGTGGTTCTTTTTTGTTGATCTGTAGGATTTCTAGGTTATGGTATATGTCTATGTATTTGTGTCCTGTTTCTTTTATGTGATTGTAAGATGCTGAGTTGGTGTTCTGTTTGTGTTCCTTGACTCTTTGTTTAAAGCTGCGACCGGTTTGTATCGTTGGAGTCTATGATTTCCAAAATTTGTAAACCTTGCTCAATTAAATTAATTCCTTTTGTCAAGTTTCTAACCGTCATTTCATCTTCTAGGTAAACTGGGTGTAAAGAATTTGCATTTTTTAAGATTTTGCTCATGCTCATGTATTTCTATGAGTGATCAATTAATTTTCAGCTCCTGGTTGTGTAAATCCAGTAGTTCTTGAACATCATACTATGTACTTCTAAATTTAGTTGTCTGGCAAAACCTACAACTTCTTCAATCACATCAGCAATTTCATCAGATTCTGGCACTGATTCCGCTTGAGTTTCAGAAAAAAAAATTGACACACTTTTTCCAAACACAATTCAAAGTTTTTTTTGTGAAATTTCATTCCAAGATTGTCCAATGATTCTCAGAGCATCTAAAACATTGAATTGTTTCCAAAAATCTTCAACAAGGAGCTTGTTGTTCTGTCTCATAGCGCCTTGCAACTACAAATGATCTTCTTGTGTAATAAGCTTTAAATGTTTTTATGACCCCCTAATCCATCGGTTGAAGCAAATTATTTGTGTTTAATGGCAAAAATATCACTTTCGTGTGCCTTGTTGTTCTGTCTCATAGCTCCTTGCAACTACAAATGATCTTCTTGTGTAATAAGCTTTAAATGTTTTTATGACCCCCTAATCCATCGGTTGAAGCAAATTATTTGTGTTTAATGGCAAAAATATCACTTTCGTGTGCCTTGTTGTTCTGTCTCATAGCTCCTTGCAACTACAAATGATCTTCTTGTGTAATAAGCTTTAAATGTTTTTATGACCCCCTAATCCATCGGTTGAAGCAAATTATTTGTGTTTAATGGCAAAAATATCACTTTCGTGTGCCTTGTTGTTCTGTCTCATAGCTCCTTGCAACTACAAATGATCTTCTTGTGTAATAAGCTTTAAATGTTTTTATGACCCCCTAATCCATCGGTTGAAGCAAATTATTTGTGTTTAATGGCAAAAATATCACTTTCGTGTGCCTTGTTGTTCTGTCTCATAGCTCCTTGCAACTACAAATGATCTTCTTGTGTAATAAGCTTTAAATGTTTTTATGACCCCCTAATCCATCGGTTGAAGCAAATTATTTGTGTTTAATGGCAAAAATATCACTTTCGTGTGCCTTGTTGTTCTGTCTCATAGCTCCTTGCAACTACAAATGATCTTCTTGTGTAATAAGCTTTAAATGTTTTTATGACCCCCTAATCCATCGGTTGAAGCAAATTACTTGTGTTTAATGGCAAAAATATCACTTTCGTGTGCCTTGTTGTTCTGTCTCATAGCTCCTTGCAACTACAAATGATCTTCTTGTGTAATAAGCTTTAAATGTTTTTATGACCCCCCTAATCCATCGGTTGAAGCAAATTACTTGTGTTTAATGGCAAAAATATCACTTTCGTGTGCCTTGTTGTTCTGTCTCATAGCTCCTTGCAACTACAAATGATCTTCTTGTGTAATAAGCTTTAAATGTTTTTATGTCCTAATCCATCGGTTGAAGCAAATTATTTGTGTTTAATGGCAAAAATATCACTTTCGTGTGCCTTGTTGTTCTGTCTCATAGCTCCTTGCAACTACAAATGATCTTCTTGTGTAATAAGCTTTAAATGTTTTTATGACCCCCTAATCCATCGGTTGAAGCAAATTACTTGTGTTTAATGGCAAAAATATCACTTTCGTGTGCCTTGTTGTTCTGTCTCATAGCTCCTTGCAACTACAAATGATCTTCTTGTGTAATAAGCTTTAAATGTTTTTATGTCCTAATCCATCGGTTGAAGCAAATTATTTGTGTTTAATGGCAAAAATATCACTTTCGTGTGACGAAATTAGTCAAAGTAGTACTAGGATGCATTGTCAGTTAATACGAACTACTTTAAAAGGAATTTGTTTAGAACGACAATAACGTTCTACTTGAGGTATGAAATGATGACTAAACCAGTCCTCAAAAAAAGCTGTTACCAAAGCCTTCCGATTCAACTTCCAAATCATGGGCAAGCTAGCTTTAGAAATTTTGTTTAATGCCCTTGGAGTTTCTGAGCGATAAAATATGAGAGATTGCAACTTACATTCAATAGCTGTATTTGCGCCAAATATCACTGTCAATCGGTCTTTGGTGGCCTTAAAACCTAAAAATAATTTCTCTTCATGAGCTATAAAAGTTCTCATAAGCATTTTCTACCAGAACAGGCCAGTTTCTGCATAACTCGGACAGCATGATTTAAAACCGCGTAACTTGGGAATCGCGTAAGGCGGGGTAGCGTAAGTCGAGTTATTACTGTGTATACATACATATATATATATATATATATGAACATATATAAATATGAACAAATTAAATAATAAATATAAAATAAACTATAGAGAACTTTTTTGTCCGAGTCTTTCAGCTGGGAGTTGGTGGTAGTGAAATTAATAGATTTTTGCAAAACAGATATTACAAAAAAAAAACAGCTATTTCACAACCAGAGAAAGCACTCTATGCACAAAGTGACACTTATTTGAGAGTATAAATCTCTATTTGTTTGAGTGTAGGAATCTAACCATTTTATCCAGTCAGAGTCTACACTATAGGCCCAATATATTGTAGATTTAATGTTGATGACAATAACTACTCATCTATTTGAAACTGTATTGCTTTGTAGAGTTACAAACTAGGGTAAAAATGTAACAACATAACAAACACATTAAAAACAATTGTAGCTTTTATTGTTTGTAATGATTCGTGAAACTTTTACATTATAATTTAACAAATTATTGATCTGTGAAACTTGTAATTTAAGTAAGGTTATGATATCCTTTCTGAGACCAAAGGTTTTTTGATCTTATTAAGCAATCTTTGTCAATGTCTTGAATTGATAAAGATCATTTAATGCGATCAAATATACTAATTAAAAAAGTACCGAGATTGAAGTTAAACAAAAAACCATTTCTTTAATAGAAAACATTTATATAGTATTGGTAAAACATTTCTGTAATATACTGTATAAACCTGTAAATAGAGAACATTGTATTATTTATGTCGTTTGCCGTCTATGGATTATCCACAGTTTTAATTGTCTCTTGGAATCACGCCCTGCGATCTCGCTGATAATCGGGTGTCGACTGTATTATCAAGGTCTAACATAGACAAAAGCATTTTAGTTATTATTTCTGTTCGTTGTATTGCATGTTCACATTACTAAAATTATTGTACAATATTCGCAAGGAAAATGTATCTGTAATGTATTTGCAAAAAATATACAAATACTTTTTTAAACTCTCCCATAGCTATCTATATTGTACATAAGAATTTTTTAAATTTACTTGAATTATTAAGTATATTTAAAAATGCGTTCCACAGATACATAAATTTTATCTCATACATATGTGTAATACTTATAGGTTCACAAAGTACTAGCTGGCAGTCCTGCAGATAGAGACGGCAGAATCCAGAAAGGGGACAGAATCTTGTCCATTAATGGGAGAAGTATGAAGGGTGTGTCTCACAGGGAATCCCTCACTATCCTTAAGGTATTTATATGTCTATAATTAAATTGAATAGGTTTTTCAATGACTAGTTATAGTCAATTGGAACGTTAAATAGTTTTTAATAGAACTCTTTTTATACCCTATAGCTCTTCAAGAGCCTAACAATAAATACTTATAACGTTACAACCTCGTACACAATTTTAACAATTCAAAAAAAATTATAAATAATAAAAACATTTTAATTGGAAATACATTAAGATTATACAGATTAAAATGTCTACACATCAGTTAAAACAGTCTCTTGGATAGTCCTTGTTCACTGACATGGAGAAAATTTGTGTGGAGTTATAGTGCTTACATTAAAATGTTTTTATTTTATGGTTGTATAAATTGTAGTTTTATTTATCAATATGAGTGTTTATTGTTTTTGAATTGTTGAAATTGTACATGCAATTGTGATGTTGTATGTACTTAATATTAGGTTTCTGAAGGGGATACCATAGGGTATCGGAACGTTGAGGATTGTATTCAAAACTATTTGGCATTGAAATTGTCTATAGTTGGATATTGAAGAAAATCTATTATTGTTTATGCTTTTTAAATACATTGCAGATATATTTTGCAAGGAGATATTTTGTTAAGAGATTTTTTTTCTAGTAAAATTGAACACAGAACCTGAAGTAACTAAATATTTGCTTGTTATAAATATAGATATATCTTTCTTGGAGAATATAGTGACTGAATAACATTTGTTATGTGTAAAATTCACAGTAAATACGAATAGTCCACTAAATAACTCTCTCAAGTCACTAAACTGAAGTTATTTCAAAGGCTTAAGTGAATATGAACTTAGTAAAATAAGACTTGCCAAACAGTTAAAGTAATTTTACAAAAAGATTATACTAAGACACACTGATGAAGATTGCTAAATGGGATCAAAAATGTAATGTCTGTCAGCTCAGAAACCTTACTCTTTACTAAGGTAAACAAATTAATAGGCATCAAAGTAGTCTGTAACATAGAAAATATTATTAACAGTATTTTTTTAATAGCTTTAATATATTACAATTAATTAGAAAATTATATACACAGTGACAGCAGCAAAATATGTAATGCAATTTAAAATTACTGTTAGTAAAACAATATATAGTAGTTTCGATAATTTGAGGTAAATGGGATTGAGACACACAGAATTACCGAAAACTCGGATTAACGGAAATACATTCCTGTGCATCAGAAAAAATAGGGGTATTAAATTTACTTTGCTTTCCATATTGATATAAATATTTCTTGGAGTCCCAATTCATTATTTTCTTTGAAATAGATAAAATATCCTGAAATAGAAAAAGGCTTGAATTTAACGGAAGCTCGAAATATCGGGACTTAGAATTTCGAGTCTCTACTGAATCAATTTAGTAGGAGAGTAGTGAGGAATTAAGTACCAATTGTTTCTAACTATAACAACAATAAATCACACAATAATTTAGTCATAGTGGGTGTTAAATTATCTATAAGAGCCACCATAGGAACAGCTGTAACAGCTGCAAAAGGGTTTCAGACTTGATGGAGTTAGTAGTACCTCATCCAGGTAAAACATAATACAACACCTATAAAAAAATATGCAAGTACAGAAAATGTAGGATGAATAAAAAATAGATTTGTGTAGGAGATTAGAAACAATTGCAGTATAGTTGCAATTGAAACACAAAATAGTTCAATAAAACTATAAAGTAATTCACATTTCTGAAATAACTATTCTTAGTCTTGCAGAACAAGTTCTGAACCATAAATTGTAAAAATAAATTTAATATTTTATATATATATATATATATATATATATATATATATATATATATATATATATATATAAAGAACAAAAGTCTAAATACAAATACAAGAATTATAATTGAATTTACAATTCAATTGAATTAAACTATGAACATTAAACTAGACTGTAAATGTATTAAGAAGATGTAAGAATGATAGTGTAAGGAGGCTCAGAAACCTTACACAAACATGACCTTGACCATAGTTACATCTATTGCTTATGCAATGCATGATTCCTTTATGCAAGAAGCTGATGTTAATGTAAAATAATTTATAGATTTTGTTGCCTATCATTATGTAAACAGTTTATTAACAGTGGATGTTTTTACTTTGAATTTAATAAATAAATTCTCAAAATCAGTTTATAATTAACTTTTTCTATTAAATCCAAACATAAAATAATTTTAATTATAGAAACATATAAATTCTAAGATTGAGCTTTAGTACATTAAATATTTATGTTCACATCTTTTAAAGATCTTTTTTTAAAATGGGTAAGGCCACTCTTTTTAAAACTATTAAAATTGTTTATTGTATAATATTCCTATTTAATAGTATTAATTGATTTTGTCTCCTTGATGAGTAGAAATTGGTCACTTATCAAAACAATACACATCTTATTACATGTAATATACTAATAATATTGTAATTTTTAATGTTGAATTGCTATTGACAGGCCTATAAGAGTTTACCCACATTCAAGATTAATTTTCTCAACAATTGCAAATTAACCTTCTCAACTTCACTACACGTCAATAAAGGTGGATTTGGTGTTTTAAGGTTACATTAAAAGTAAAAAAATAATTTTAAATAATTTTGTTCTAGGCTCCACGACCAGAAGTAGTTTTGGTAGTTTCAAGGTGGCGTCCTGATGGATTTACAGATATGGCTGAGGATCCACTAGTAGTAAGCCTACGGAACTCAATGAGGCCTCCCAGAATTCCAGAGCAACTTCCTGAAATATCCACTGATGCTTCTGCAAGTGATAAAGGTTAATGCATTTACAGAATGATTCTAAATTGAAGATTTTCTAAAACATTTTTTTATGCTAAGCTTGACTTTTTCTATACTGAAGAACAGCAAAAACAGTAACACAAATATCTGCCCCTTAACTTTAGGTTTGATTATATATATATATATATATATATATATATATATATATATATATATATATATATATATATATATATATATATATATATATATATATATAATATAAATATAGATTTTTTATTACATAATTATTTTCATGAAGATGCTGGTACTATTTTATCGGCAAAAAGCTTTGAATAAATATATCATTAAAAGTATTCTTGATTCTTGTTTTTGAAATATTTTTAATTTATTAACTATATTACAAGAAAACATATCACCATATTTAATATATATATATATATATATATATATATATATATATATATATATATATATAGATTTTTTGGACTAGGAGACTGACAGACTTACCTTGGTAAGAGTCCACTCTGTAGTCTTCTAATCAATATCTGTAGTCCACTCTGTAGTCTTCTAATCAATATCATTGTTTAAGTGCTTTTATGTGTTTCTATTTCAAGACTACAGAGTGGACTCTTACCAAGGTAAGTCTGTCAGTCTCCTAGTCCAAAAAATCTAAATAATCTTTACCAACCAAAACTAACCTCTATATATATATATATATATATATATATATATATATATATATATATATATATATATATATATATATATATATGAAGTTAATATATTACTATTTTTGAGTAATTTTATCCACCGTTAAGTGCAATAATTTTACCTTGAGTGATGAGGCACCTTTCGGTCTTTGACCATTGTCGAATCACCATTGTTGTCATTCGACAATGGTCAAAGACCGAAAGGTGCCTCATCACTCAAGGTAAAATTATTGCACTTAACGGTGGATAAAATTACTCAAAAATAGTAATATATTAACTTCATAAAGTCAGTGCAACGGAAAAACAATGGATAATATTAAATATCAAGAATATATATATATATATATATATATATATATATATATATATATATATATATATATATATCGTGATATTTCACGTTATCCATTATTTTTTCGTTGCACTGACTGTATGAAGTTATTATTATTACTTGTAAATAATTTTTTCCATCACTAATAATTTTACCTCATGTGATGAGGCACCTTTCGGTCACTTGACCATTGTCCAATCACTGAATTAATTTTCTCTATTTTTCTGGTGTGGATGTTCGGTCCGTGATGTTGGTATTTGTTGACGTCATACATGTTTCTTCTTGAGCCTCGTGTATAATGTTTTTGAATACTACGTGGTCTGCATATGTTGTATGTAGGTTCATTAAAATGTGAATGTTTTTATAAATGTGGTATTTTTCTAGTGAGTTCAGTTCTATTGGGTTATTATTTATTTCAAGTATGGTTAGGTAATTATCTTAATTCGATATTTCATGTTTATGTGATATTAGGTGTGCTGCAACATTTGATGCTTTTGTATTTTTTTATTTTTGAATGTTCTGTAATGTTCTTCAAATCATATTTTAAATGATCTGATTGTTTTTCCTATGTAAAATGCGTTGCAGTCGTTACATGTAATTTTGTAAATTCCTGATAAGTTATGTTTTTCTGTATTTGTTTTGTGGTTTGTGTTATTAAGATATTTTATTATTTTATTTGGTTTGTATGTTGGACTGTAGTATTATTTGTTGTATATATTTGTTATTTTTATTATTTTTGTGTTCAGGTTGTAGTGTTGTGTTGAGGTTATGTATTTTTGTAAATTTATTGTATGTTTTTTATAAGGTGTTTGTTGACCGGAAGGTGCCTTATCACATAAGGTAAAGTTATTGCACTTAATGGTGGAACAAATTATTTACAAGTAATAGCTATCGATGTTTTTTCAACATTGGTTATTCTACATGATTTTCAAGAATTACCTATAAGTTGCATTGTTGATTGAAAACTGTCTTTTACAGAGCATTAGTAAAATAAGTCTTTGTCTTAACTACAATATAATAAGTTTCTTTAAGTTAAGGCTTGTAGTCGATGCTACGTATAATTTTAACCAGTTTATAAGGATTATAACAATGCTATTCAAGTTTAGGTAGTTTAAAATTCAGTGTATTACAAATGTCAAAAACATCCAATGTTGAATTAGTAAATTTCTATATATGATGAACAAAATTACTTTGTTAATTTATAATTTGTATTATGGATAGATTCTTCACATTTTCACTATTTTGTCATCTTCCCTTTTTCATAAATACAGTAAAACTCATATCTGGATCAATGTGGCGAAACCCGATCCGGATAACGAAAAATGTGGATATGGGAGGGGTCATGTAATGATGTATGTTTGTACTGCATAATCACATCTATTCCAATTGGAGGTAGATGTATGATTGTTTTAAGTAAATAAGTTACACTAATTGAAGATAGTAATTACATTTTAATAACTAAACACTTTTAAATGTTTTAAACTTGCCTATAGTAGCACTTACTTTGCTTGTTGAGGACGGCCGTTTCGGGAGATGTGTCTCTTTGTCAACTCAGAACGTAACTGATCTCAAGATTTACGTAGGTTAGGGTGGGGGTGGGATATTTTGGTGGTGTGGGTGTATTTTGTGTGTATTACGAGTTATGATGTCAAAAAATGCGTGTGAGTTGTAATTTAGTTGTGTATTGAGTATGTGAGTAGGGTGTAGTTTGAAGTGTCTGTATATTTCGTATTGTTCTGTTGTGTAGCGTTGGTTATTTTTGTGTTGTTTATGAAGAATTTGTAGGTTAGATGTTATGTCTATGTAGTAATGTTTTGTGTAGTTGAGATGATCGGCGAAGTTTGATTGGTAGTTATTGTTTGTTAGTGCTTTTATATGTTCTTGGTAACATATGTAGAATGACCTCCCTGTCTGGCCTATGTAAAAACTGGGGCATGAACTGCAAGTTAGTTTGTAAACTCCAGTGGTGTTGTAAATGCCGTTGATTTTGCTGTTGGGTTTAAATTGTTTGTTGAGAGTGTTGTGTGTGGAGTAGGCTATTTTGTTGTTGTATTTGTATTTTCGTAGTGTGGAAATACAACTACAAAATAGCTTACTCCACACACAACACTCTCAACAAACAATTTAAACCCAACAGCAAAATCAACGGCATTTACAACACCACTGGAGTTTACAAACTAACTTGCAGTTCATGCCCCAGTTTTTACATAGGCCAGACAGGGAGGTCATTTTACATATGTTACCAAGAACATATAAAAGCACTAACAAACAATAACTACCAATCAAACTTCGCCGATCATCTCAACTGCACAAAAGATTACTACATAGACATAACATCTAACCTACAAATTCTTCATAAACAACACAAAAATAACCAACGCTACACAACAGAACAATACGAAATATACAGGCACTTTAAACTACACCCTACACACATACTCAATACACAATTACATTACAACTCACACACACTTTTTGACATCATAACTCGTAATACACACAAAATACACCCACACCACCAAAATACCCCACCCCCACCCTAACCTACGTAAACCTTGAGATCAGTTACGGTCTGAGTTGACAAAGGGACACATCTCCCGAAACGGCCGTCCTCAACAAGCAAAGTAAGTGCTACTATAGGCAAGTTTAAAACATTTAAAAGTGTTTAGTGATTACTAGTAGCTCACGCGAAGATGGAACCAACAAATGTTAATAAAAATAATGTGCTAATTTCCAGTTTGGTTTTCCATATTTTTCCTGCTGCTTTATTAAATAATTTCCACCCACTTTAAAGTCAGATATTTTGAAATTTTATCTGTGTTTGTTCTGTATTTTTCTTCTTCCAATAGTTCTCACTTGGCTTACACCATTTGAGATCTTGCCTCCCAATACAATCCAGGCAAGTCCCTTCATTGTTGTCTTTCCTTATCTAGTCCACTGCAGATCAGGAGGTGGTCCTTGTCCATAACAGATGTTTGGCATGCACATATTCAGAGATAGTCATGCCCTGTGGCCAGTGTGAAGTTAGCAACAGACGTTTTTCTCGAGAGTGTTCTATTCACCTCAAATAGCTCAAACACATTATAGGACTTGTCCTTCAATCTTTCCTTCATCATATTCCTAAAACCTTGTCGGTAAGATATTTTAATACTTTTTATTCTTGCTTGCAGTAATAGAACTTTTGATGGTTTTTGAACAATTTTAGTTCCTCTCTTTGTAAGTTCATTTACGGCCTCATCCCCCTGTATTCTTATATGAGACGGGATTCACTGCATTACAATATTGATTACATTGTTTTTTACAATTTTACGTGTCACCTGGGTAGTGCTAAATGATCAACAATGCTGGTGAAAGCCTTTTAAAGTCAGAATATCCACAAGAAATGGCTCCGGGAAGGATCCACAAATGGAATCAACTTTAAAATTATGGTTTAAAAATGTTTGGAAAAAAGATGGTCTAGTTGATGGCTCATAAATGCGCCAAAAAGCTAATTGCTTTGCAAAAAAATAATGAATATGAACAATTTATCAACAATATTTTACTGTAAGATTACAAACAATCTCATAATGAGGGATTATTTGTGAAAAAGTAAATAAATTCAAAAGTGGGAATAGTTTCCTTTTTTATTTATTAATATTTTTTATTTAAAGAAAAAGTAATGTTTTATTTATTTAAATATCTCTTTTTCATTGAGAGAGGATTACAAGAGATAACTAAAAATATTGTATCGGGAAAATTATATTACACTAGATATTTCTTTTAATTTGAGCTTCAAAAAATTGGCATTGTATAGTAACTGTGTGTGATTACAAAAAAAGTTGATAATATTAAATACTGAAGAATAACACTATATTAATTAAAAAGGAGTCTCAACTTTATTAAATTGACTGTTAGAATAGTTCATTTATATAACTACAATTGGTTAAATACCCTGTCATATTTGTTTACAATAACTGAAGCTTGTGACAGCTGGGTTATTTGTGATCAAAATTAACTAACCTGACTTAACCTAAACTGGTGTGTAATGTATTCCTCATTGAAATAATTGATTGTAAGCAACCAGTTTGTGGGTCAAGTGTGGCAACAATGAATTTTGATTGATATAAGTCTTATTGGCAAAACTGATTGGTTCAGAGAGGTCATACTGGTAGGATTTAGTTTTGTCTCTTATTGCCTTTACCAGTTACTTTATTTAACAAGTGTTGATAGAAATAACCAGTATTTTAAATCATTTATGAAGAATAAGATCATCACAACAAATTAAAAACTTTAAAAGATAATCAAACCTTGATTGAAAGTTTTCACAAAATGCTTGATATTTGTTTACAATGGATCTATAATTTACAACAATTAAATTATTAAAAATTGAATGACTTAAGTAGGAAATTAAGGAATGAGAAATATCTGACATTAAAAACACTAGTATGTTATACTGAATGACACAACCTCTGCCAAAACGGTTGTCCTCAATAAAAAAAAAAAAAAAAAAAATGCTACTCTAGGCAAGTGTAACAATACAATATTAACTACTAATGTATTTTCAAGTGTTTTTAGTGAAAAACTAGTAGCACAAGTGAAGATGCATTCAAATATCTTACATTGCCAACACAACAAGAATTATATTACATAATATCAAGAGCACAGTGGTACAATATATTACAATGAATATATTGGAACAAACCCCAATACCACAAAAATAATAGAAAATAATACAAGTTACTTAAGATTAAACCCTTATGTACATTTCGATGACCATTTCATCATCAGAGAGTCTTATTACAAAATTACAATCTAGAAAACAAAGAGTTACAAACTAGAGTGACGCCAACTTATCTCTCTCTATACATAGAGGATATATATAGGCGTGAGGTAAGCTCTAGACCCCTTCTCCACCCTTGACCAACAAACAATGATCGGCCATCATGAACCAAATAGGCTATTTCAAAAAGTACACTATAATAATAAAAATCTAATATGAACTACAGCTAATAACGATAAATAAAATAAAAATATAAGAACTAATTAAGATACATATTTTAACACATTTTGAATGTTTATAGAGGAAAATGTAGAAGAGATTTCCCGTGGACCTCCAGTTACTGTTAACTTAACAAAGGATGGCGCCGGTCTTGGGTTTAGTTTAGAAGGAGGAAAAGATTCACCTCTTGGAGATCAGCCTCTCACTATAAAGAAAATATTTACAGGTATTATTTTAATCATTTTAAAGCCAGTCATTAGAAAAGCTCTATTAACCCTTTTATTGCTAGTTATTTTTTTTAACATTTCATGTGAAAAGTGTTACCAAAGCTTTCATGTCATCGGAGTTCTAAGGTAAACAAAATAATTTTGTAGTTTTACAAAAAATAATCATATATGTTTCAAATTTCAAGATATTGGTCTAATTGTTTCATAGTATGGTAATTATTCCGACGTGCGACTACCGCTATTTTCGTGAATGTTTTTTACTTTTCTTATGTATTTTTACGTCCTAGACACGAATCCAACATTATTTTTTGTCGCTGACGCAGTTTTTTTAAAATATACTTAAAAAACATAACCTAAACTAACCTTTATTGAGGTACAACTAACGCTATTTTCGTGAATTTGTTTTTACTTTTCTTATGTATTTTCACATTTTTACATATGTACGTTCCCTACATTTTTATGTATTTTTTTGAAAGTTACTTTATTTCACATTTTAAATGTTAGATTGTAATGACATGTAGGCCTGTAGCGTGAACCGAGCGCGCAGTTGCTATAGCCCACTGCACTACGTCTAGATCTGTAATTTTATACGCTACTATATACCTACATTAAAATATACCTACAAAGTATCCAGTCAGGTTAGATTTGGTAATAATTTTATTCAGAATTACTATCTATTTTTATTAAATTATAACCAAATCTATCCTTCGATACTTCGTAGGTAGTCATTCGTAGGTAATTCACGAAAATAGCGGTAGTCGCACGTCGGAATAGCTGTAGTAGCACGTCTGAACTTACGTCAATAAAGGTTATGTTTTTAAGTATAATTTTAAAAAACGGCGTCAGCGACAATTATTAATGTTGGATTCGTGTTTAGGACGTAAAAATACATAGAAAAAGTAAAAAAAATTCACGAAAATAGCGGTAGTCGCATGTCGGAATAATTACCCATAGTATTTAACGTTGCTTTTTATAGAAAGTTTATGTTGATCTAAATAAATAAAAGAAAAAAAGTATTATTTGTAAATTAATAGATACAGTGATTTTATTATTAGACCTAAAACATATCTAAAATATTTTCATAAATGAAAATTCTTTCAAAACAAAAGCAAATATTGTTTTTAATAAATCCTGAAAATTTTGGAAGTAAAATGCTTCATATTAAGAATAGTTATGAAAAAAATTACTTACATAAATGATTTTTTGTTTTTGAAAATGGACAGTTTTTTCTCTTATATTCAACTGTATTAGATATAATGGTTCACTACCTTTCTCAAGCCTTTCAATGATTTACAGCTTCTTAACAGTTTTATATTTCATTTTTGTTCAGCTACTTACTTTTTATCACTGAGAAAAAAGAAATTGACAACACTATTTTCTCACATATTTTTGCTTCATCCAGCAGCAGAGCTTGAGTTTTCTAAATAAATAAGCACTATACTTACTACTATCTGTTCTGGGAATTAACTGATTAATTTGTTTGCTTATGTTATTTCATGGAGATATTTTAAAAATATATTTGTCTTTATATTAATGGCTACACATTCTGTTGTACACAAAACAAATATTTTACTGATAATTTTTGCTCCTGAATTATTGGGAGTTGATTGCAGTTTAATTCTTTTTCAAATTCTGCAAACCTCATGAAGATGTATGAAGATAGTATGTTGATAAAACAAATATGGATGAATGATAGATTTTCCATAGTTAGTGTACGGAAAAATTCCATAAAATGATTCATCGTATCGTAGCGCTTTCTATTAAAAATATAGGAATAAAAAGGCTGGAAGTAAAACAAAAAATAATAATTCTACAGTTTTGTATTAAACGTAATGAGTGTCATTTATTAATGTATTTTACATACACCAAAGTGGCTATGTTCAGAAAAAAATAAATATTACGAATCAAGTTTTTAAATAGTTTTTTAAAATAAGTCGTCTCGGGTTTGAGAGTGCAAGATATTTTATTTGCGCACACCATATCCAGAGTTATTTAGTTACAGTCTAGTAATGATCAACATTCTCCTTATTTATGAGGCCATATATGAAAGCGCTTGCATACCTCTACATAATTCACAATAACAAATTTAATATTCTCAATTTCTTATTTAGTGCAAACACAATTCCTTAATGCAAACCAAATCCTTTTTAAACTTATAACTTCTGCCTTCTGTTTCCACTCAGTACATTATGAAATTTATACTGTCTTCATCACCCTGTACCTTACTTTTTTCAATTTACCACTCATTCTATTGTCTTCCTCAACAGACCCACGCCTTTACACAATATTCTGCTTAGTTTTTCTGATCACCTTCAATGAGCATTTTATATTCAGGGATTAACTTGACTGTTTAGGAGGCTGTGCTGACAAGAGTGGTCAGTTAACTGCTGGAGACGAGCTTTTGAATGTGAATGGAACAGATGTTACAACAATGTCTAGGATTGAGGCTTGGGGTTTGATGAAACGTCTTGCTGATGGAAAAGTGGTACTGTCTGTGAGACACAAAGTTCTTAACTGAAAGGCTTATTAAAACATGGAACATAAAATTAAAAACCTCTTATTCTTTGTATGAGTGTTTTAAATATATTTTAAAATGTTTGTTCCATTACATTACAAAATAGTTTGTGAACATATTATATGATGTTTGGTGTGTAAATACACATTGTTGTGTTTTTCATGTGCAATATTTTAATGTTTATCGCAAAGACAGTAATCCTGGATGCAGAATTATAAGCTTTAAGCTTGGTTTAACAAAATGCAAAAACTGTCTTAGTACAACTGTTAACCATACACAAACTTGTAACGATACTTGAGTGTTAGAAGTAGTAACTTGAGATTTGTTCCAAACAGTAAATCTTAGTTTTCTTTAAGAATGTTTATTTGATCCACATGCATATAGGATTTATTTTTGTTTACTTCTTGTTTTTATTTAAACATTGTTATTGATTAGTAAGACTACTATCTAATTGCTTATATAGATTACTATATATTTACTGTTACTTTCCTTTTAATAATAATAATTAAAAGTTATTACTCCTTATAATAAATCTTTTATTTAAACCACAAAATATTCAACTACTAGATTATTTTGTATTGTTTAAAGATTTTCAGAAGTGTTGACTTCGAATGACTTTTGTTATATTTAATATTAAACATTTTTTCAACACACCCTGAAATGACCTAAGTATAATTTTAATGTAAAATACTTTATTTATTAAAAATATAGGATTTTTTATCCTCAGATATTTTTTGTATTGTAAATAAATATTAATACAAAGGAATAATTTTTGAAACTAATTAAGTGAAATTTTCCACAAGAAAATAGGAGAATGTGTAACATATAATGAAATATCACTATGTTATTTGTACATTTATATAATATTACCAGTTTATTGCTTTACATTTAAATTATTTCAATGTAAACTGAATTGCGAGTTCTAAGATTTTATGAAAGCATGCAGATTATTTGTGCCTTTAAACATAATATAATAATTTATGATGATTTAAAACACATTATACATCTCTGTTCAATATTTTCTCAGTTCTTATAAAACCGTTTCAAAATTTTAATTGTAATTTAAAAATCTAGTAATTTGTTTCAAATATTAAGAAATTTATAAATTTTGCATTTTTAAAATGCATTTACTACTCAATCTGTGATATTCGGCATGCAATGCGTGTTTGTCAAGGAAAGTGCTTTATTTCTTTCACATGAAACTTGAAATATTTTATTGTTGATCAAAAATAAAATAAGTTGCATGAGCCCCTGTAAATAATGAACTTACGTTCAGCTATTTTTTATGTTAGTTTTGAAGACTTGGATGTGGATTGTGGAAATTTGAACTTGTGTGATTTCGGTTGGATTGTTAGTGTATATATATGTAATGTTATTTTTATTGGACCAGTGTTTAAATATGTATATTTTTTATAAAGTATATTAATAAATTATTAATGATAACGTATATAAATATATGTAACAGAAAAACTATATTTTATGAAATCTTACACACTTGAAATGTTTTGAAAAGTACGTAATAAAGTTTATATTTCTATAAAAATAATATTTTGGATAAAACCTTTTAAGATATTGTAGGTCGTTTATAACACATTTCAAATAAATATCTGTGATCAAGTTTTTTACCAATATGTAACAAAATTAGTTTTGTTTTGTATTATTTGGACTTTTGGATTTGACCCAATGTGTATTTATAAAATCATTCCAACTATTTTTGTAGAATAACAATATAACACAAAAGCTTTAAAGCTTTCTTCTCTTTTTATATTTTAACATTTTATTAACTTCAGCTTCAGTTGATTTTTCTATTAGGTTATCATTATTTACATTTCTTTATGTTGGCATAATTGAAAAATAATTGACATTTTTAAAAACACAATGTTGGGTCCAGGGATACAAATTCTTTTTTTTTCTATTTTCAATAATTTTTAGACATATCTATCTTCCATTGTGTTATTTTTGATGTTGCAACAACTACTTGTTATTTTGTAGACTGTGTTATTCTGCTAGAGTAGTGTAGATAATTAGTAAATTATACTTAATTTTTCATTATCAATTAACAACATACTAAAACAATGTGAAGTAAAATAAGCTATCTATGTATAAGGTTAAGTTAGTTCTAATGTTGTATATCTGATAACGAACTGAGTAAATATAAAAGGCAGCATTAAGTGTGTGTCATGTTTTTTACTTCCTTATGTTTCAATAATGATGAGTTTAGTAGCAAGGGAGGAATTTTGACAACTAAACAAAATTATTGTTTGATAACAATACTTTCGGAGGACTAATAATTATTTTAATTATATAAATTAATAGTTTGTACTTACGTGCACCATGGAATACACACTTATCGCACTCGCTTATTAAATAAGCGATTTCTGGCCAGAAAACTTGTTCGTATTCCACGCACTGGTCACATTCGGTTTAAAAATTAATAAAATAGTAGCATTCACGTATACTAGTACCTATGGTACGGAGATTGAAAAGTATAATAATATACTAGAACGTAGGGGTATCGGTCTACTCTCCGGAAAGGTCTAACTTGCTCTGCCGTTCAAACTGCAGAACAAACCTTATCACAGGTGAGCTTTGTCTGACTTTGGCGGCGGGTTTAAAATAAAAGAAATGAGTCTATATTAATTTTAAATACGTAACAATTATAATCATAGATCTGAAATATATATACATATACCTAAAGTGAATGAGACTTGAATAATTCTTAGTTTTGCTTTGGGAACCAGACAAGCATAAAAGGTTCAGTGATTACTATAACATTTTTGAATATATGACATTTTCATTAAGTTTTCATTGATTAAGCTATCTTCTCCAATTAGAGTTACATACAAAATATATAAAACCACTCATTACTTACGAGATTTGCATTGACACTATACGTCGAAATATCCGACACTCTAGAGTGAAATGAAGTTTGTATCTCTTTGCAAAGTGTTTTTGGTAAAAATAGTCTTAATGATGTTGGTTTTTAAAATTTTTTTAAAATTACTTGTTATAATGTGTAGAACACGAATATCAACTTTTTTTACAGAAAGTTTTACAGAAAGCTACTTTTTTCACATTTTAAATGTTATCTTGTAATGACATGTATAGCGTAAACGAGTCTTATTGATATTGTTTAAAAAAAAGAATTAATTACTCATTTTAATGTATAGAACACGAATATTAACTTTTTTCCACGTAAAATTCAAAAATGTTGTCACAATTGGTCTGAGGATGTCTCTTGTAGATAATGGGTAAGGGCAGTTCAGCAGGATGTGTTCAATTGTTTCACTCTCCACAACACAGAGTGCACACAACGGAAATTCTGTGAGATTAAAACGAAATTAATACTCCTGTGTCACCAGATGGCCGGTTCTTGCTCTGGTAGCAAAAGATGCTGTTGATCGTGCTACTTCACTATATTTATCCTTGACTGGTGGTTCTGGTTGGAACTGGTAAAGGTGTCGGTACCAGTAGACTCATTTTCCCAATTTTCACACCAAAGTTTTCGGAAAATTTACCTGCTTACACTTTTGCAATGTAGCAGGGAGTGTTTGCCTTCATCTATAGGTCCCATGGTTGAGGCTGTTTTCGCAATTTCGTCAGCCTTTTCGTTTCCGGGTACTCCGCAATGGGCAGGTACCCATTGAAGAGTTAATTCCTTCCCGCAGTCCACTAGTTCTAGGATGGTTTTTCTTATTTCTGATATTCGAAACGAGTATGAACTTGTAGAGTTATCTAACAATGACTGAAGGGCGGCTTTTGAATCCGATAGGATGCATATTTTTGAATTGCCCTTTAAATGCAAACAGCTAGTCAGGGCTGCACTTATAGCCAAAAGCTCAGTATCCATGCTGGAATTGAAACTGGCTGGGATGTAAAAACAGTCTCCGTTCAATTCATTATAGTAGCCTGCCCCCGATAAGCTCTTCTCCTGGTCGAGCGAGCCATCTGTAAATATTTTTATGTGGCTTTTGTATTGAGATTGAATCATGTTTAATGTTATTGTTTTTAATAGTTGTACATGATCTTTCTTGCTCACCTCATGTGGCAGGTTAAGTTCAATGTTTATCTCTGGCCATCTACTCGGGGGCTCTATATAGTAAGTCGGAATTTTCACAGGAACAAAACAAGGCATTTTGTTGGACAGTTGATTAATTTTACAGCTGAATGACTGCTTTATGTTGGAATCATATGTCACCATGTTACTTAATGGGTGGATTGGTGTAAGAGTCTTTATTGACAAGTATTTGTTCCATTTTTTTAATCGATATAGAGTCCAATAGGTACAACTCTCAATTCAATCTCCATGGCTGCTATAGAGGTGGTTTTGGTGCACCCCAGGCATAACCAGATTGCAGCTGATTGTAGAGTTTGCAGTCTTTTAAGGCGAGACCTCGCCATCGAACCCCACACTTCACATGCCTAGGTTGCCTTTTATTAATTACTTAAACAAGAGTTTATGACTATCCGAACTTTGAATTTAGTAAATTTGTTAAAACTTACTAAGACAGAACGTTTTTGATCATTATGTGCCGATCTTCATCAGTGTCTTCTGCTTGGAGATGTTGGGTTAAGTGGTGACGGTTTTAAAGGTAGGTTTTCAATAGTATCAAAGAGTAGGTGTGATTTGTATTGTGTTTGTTCGTGAAGTTTGAAATAGAAGATGCAACACCACAATAATAGACAAACTATGGTACAAAATACAAAAAAACACTAAAACTAACACTACTGACAGAGAAAACAAATATATCACATTACCATACATAAACAAAACAACAAACAAAATAGCCCGCAAATTTCAAAAAATAGGATACAAAATAGCATACAAAACTAATAACAAGTTACAATACAAAATACAACACAACACCAACAACAAAGATAAACTACAAGTACCAGGCGTATACAAACTGAACTGCGACGAATGTAACAAATTTTACATTGGACAAACAGGTCGCAGCTTTAAACAAAGAGTCGAGGAACACAAACAGAACCAACTCAACATTTTACAATCACATAAATGAAACAGGACAAAAATACAGACATTTACCATAATCTAGAAATCCTACACATCAACAAAAAAGGACCAGATGTCAACACACTAGAACAATATGAAATTTACAGAAACACAAAGTACAAACATATTAAATGAACAAACACAATACAAATCACACATACTCTTTGATACCATCGAAAACCTACCTTTAAAACCGTCACCGTTTGATCCAACATCTCCAAGCAGAAGATACTTATGAAGATTGGCACATAGTGATCAAAAACGTTTTGTCTCAGTAAGTTTTAACAAATTTACTAAATTCAAAGTTCAGATAGTCATAAACTATTGTTTAAGTGATTAATTTTATTTTATGATTAGAAGAGACTTTATTTTACTATGTCTTCTGCTTGATGATTTACCATTGTTTCACACAAAGCACAATAAAAAACTATTGTACAACTTTATGACACAACACAATATGAACAAATAGCTATAACATTTATCCATGCTGTTGGAAACACTTGTTACTTATTCCCATGAGTGCTTCAGAGCATAATGTGCTAAACAATTGTGCCTATACCCTGATGGCCTTAGGACCTATGCCACAGTTTAAAAGTCTCGAGACTATTGTCTTAGAAAATGTACTCAAGTATAATTTAAGTTGCAAAATATTTATGTCTATATATAAACATATCACTTTCACTATATGTACTTAAACAAGAATCTTACTTGGTATTTATGCATTAACTCTCAAAGATTGATAGTATCTCCATCGTTGAGCACTAACTGACCGGGGCCGTAGTAGACTGCCACGTGTGTGGAATTTCCGTTGTCACGTGGTGTACCATAATTGTTCTATTTTCTATCTACTGTGTGCCCGATTCATGCTATAGGCATACATGCCATTACAGCCTAACATTTAAAATGTGGAAAAAAGTAACTTTCCGTATTTTCCGTGGAAAAAACGTTGGTATTTGTGTTCTACACATTAAAACAAGTAATGTAAGAATAAAACCGACCGCATTAAGACTTTATTCACTGCTTTTTAAAAAAGTCACAATAAATACAAACAAAGACTTAAGCATGAAAAATTTTAAAGAAATACTTTCAGAAGAAATTGATTTTTTTATAAAGTATTTGTAAAGTTATTTAAGAAATAATTTTTTAAAATAATTATAAGAGAAATGGAAAAAATCATATTTTTGTAGAAACACTTTGTCACTTTTCTCCATAATTAATACAACTGAAAATATATAATTACTATGGGGTATATGAGCAAAAAAAAGGTATTCTATAACATATGAAAACAGTGCCATGGTAAAATCACTTGAATTAACCTTTCTAGACCTCCAAAAATTTCTTAGTTTTTCGTAACATTTAAAATGAATTCTAGTCACATGCTGGACACCAATATTTTTGTTCGTGACAGTCATTGGTACAAATTTCACACAAATTTTTCTTCTGCTAGGTAAATGAGCTAGAGTATTGTCAACTCCAATAACAGGCACCAGTGATCCAGGTTGGATGAGTAAGTGGCTTACTGACTTCAGAGCAATGATAAACACCAGGTAAGGCTAGACTAGGAGTCTGTGGAACCAATTCATTTTCATTTTCACTTTCTTGTTCATTCTGCTCATCTTCAATAATGTCATTGTCAATTTCCCCATCATATACAAAAATGTCACTTCTAAAAACACTCCCTTATATCACTTACATGAAGCTTATACCTAGAGCCATTTCTAACTAAATTGTCATATTCAGTAAACTACTAATATGTTATCATAACCTAAGATTATCTGTATTTATCTCGGTCAGTGAATAAAATGAATAGAAAAAAAAGTGTTCTTAGTCCACTGGTGCAAACTGCAATGCTATACCATATTTTGTAAATAAAATCAATATTTGTAGTAACTATGAATGTGTCCAAAATTAAAAACCTGCCACTGCACAGGTAAAATGTTAATCACAAATTGTAGGACTGATAATTTATTAGAGAATTGCTTAATTACAAATGAGAATATCTGAGAACTCATTAAGATATTTTAATATACAGTAATACCTCGTACTTACGCGATAACCGTGTAAGTTGAATTCATGTGAGTCTGGGTATAATTGTACATACAATCACATAGGAATCATGTTTAATTGGGACCAAAGACTAAACAAACTAATAATTTAGAAGAAAAATGTGTTTGTATTAAAATCCTAAATACATAATACAATAAAATAATATATTATATTATATACATACATATTGCAAAGAAGTAAGTAAAAAGAAGTTATTTTGACATAGAAGGCTTCATAAATTATAGTAAATTCATTTGATGAATTTCTCACACAGAATTTCCTTGTAACTCACTAATTTTTTTTTGTTTTGGGGCAGAAATACACTCATTGTAGGAGTCTATGCTTTCCAAAATTTGTATGGCTTGCTCAATTAAAGTAAGGCGTTTTGTCAAGTTTCTAACCGTCATTTCATCTTCTACGTCTAAAGAATTTGCGTTTTTAAGGTCTTGCTCTTTCTCACGCATTTCTGTGAGCTCATAAATTAATTGTCAGTTCCTGGTTATGTAAACCCAGCAGTTCTTGAACGTCATCACTATCCACTTCTAAATTGAGTTGCCTGGAAAAACCGACAAATTCTTCAATCACATCAGCAATTTCATCAGACTCTAACAATGATTCCACTTGAGTTTGTGGTGAAAAAAATAGACACACTTTTTTCCAAACGCCATTCAAAGTTTTTTGTGATATTTCATTCCATGATTGTCCAATGATTCTCGAAGCATCTGAAACATTGAATTGTTACCAAAAACCTTCAATAGAGAGCTCATTGTTCTGTCTCATAGTTTCATTCAAATGACCTTCTTGTATAATGAGCTTTAAATTTTTTTATGACTCCCTAATCCATTGGTTGAAGCAAATTATTTGTGTTTAGTGGCAAAAATATCACTTTCACACGTGTGTCAAAATTAGTTAAAGTAGTAAGAGGATGGAGGGGTGCATTGCCAATTAATAGGAATTACATTAAAAGGAAATTGTTTAGACCAACAATAATGTTTGTTTTGAGGTATGAAACCAGTCCTCAAAAAGGGAAGCTGTCACCCAAGTGATTCGACTTCCAAATCGCGGGCAAGCTAGCTTTAGAAATATTTTTATATGCCCTTGGATTTTCTGAGCGATAAACTATGAATGGTTGCAACTTACAGTCACCAGATGTATTTGCGCCAACCCTCACTGTCAGTCAGTATTATGCCGGCCTTAAAACCTGGAAATATTTTCTCTTTATGCGCTATAAAAGTTCTTTTAGGCATTTTCTTCCAGAACAAGCCAGTTTCTGCGTAACTCTGACAGCCTAAGATTTTCCAGGAAGAGAAATTTATATAACATATTTAATTAGTTGACTTATCTGTGTCTATGAACAAATGACTAGGATAGAAGTAAGTTGTATTAGTAATACACACAACCCAATAGATATGGGAATGCAAAACCGTGTCAGTAAAAAAAATTGTAATTACAGCATCTAAATAATTACAGACAATTAATTCTTACATAGAGCATAAATTATAGAGTAGGAAAATTCAAAATATTTTTAGAGTACAAAAATGTTCTCTAATACTATACATACAGAATACATGTAAAAAGATGTACTAAAGAAAATTATAGTATATGAAAATTGATTTATAAAATTAAAGATCTAGCAGATTAAATACAATTAGAATTTTTACAAGTTAGCAAAATAAATATACAACAGGCTGTTGGAAAATGGCCGTAAAAGCTTGTATCCAAATAAAACTAAGTTTACTTGGATACTTATTACAAGTTTATTCCTAGATTTGATACACCACAGTATTGGGAGAAGAACCAGAGTAGCAGGCTTGTGATAACCTTAGTAGACATATTTTTACTTTCTTTTTAAGTCTTGAGTTGTATAAACTAACTTTTTAACTGCCCTATTTGTAACTATTTTTGTACATTTTCTGTCCTATTTTTCTGCTCCATTGGAAAACTCTTTTTTGTATTTGTATATTTTAAAAGTATTTCAGAGCTTCCTTAAATTTTCTTGAACCTGTGATAAGTCGCATTATGGAAAGTTTTACAATTAGTCTTGAGGTGACAATTTTTTACATTAAAAACAATAATAATTTCAAACTACCTCTTATATTAACACAAACACACACACACACCTCACACCATACACACACACATCCACACACACGCTTGCTATATATATATATATATATATATATATATATATATATATATATATATATATATATATATATATATATGCGGTACAACAAACAAAAAATAAAACATCGTGTCTAGTTTAACTGTTAGAGGACAATTTTTATTCTTATAGAATAATTTTATTGCAAAACCTTTAAAACGCTGGTATATAAATTGTACAATTTCAGTCATATCAGATTTAAAAGCTTTCCAGCAGTTTCTATAAGCAGCATCTCTATAATGTTTTATTAATGGTATTGTTTGTACTATACTTTGAGGGAAGTTCTGTTCTTTTTCAACATATATGTGTTTATTATTTAGTGCCATCTCTACCCCCATAGTAAATTGTAGGAGGGACATAACAATCCAGTATTGATAATTTAGCAAATTATTTGTCAAGGGGTCTGGTTGTTAGTGCTGTAGTGGTGGATCTGTGTGAATTGTCCTGTCCATCAGAAGGTTCAGAGACATTATTGTTGTCACTCACTTTTAGCATTGGAGCCAGAATTAACTTCATCAACATAATCCTCTTGCAATATTTCTATACTAATTGCATATTATGAAATGCACAATTCATGTATGAACAAATATTACTTATTTATTTACCTATTCATGCTAATTACTTATAGAGTTATGTGATTAGAACTAGACTGGTACCGATGGAGAGGTTTCTTTCATTCCCCTGTACTACAAGTAAAGTCACTTTAGTAATGAGTTAGCAAGTATATCCGCTCACAAATAACCAAGAAGGATTACATTAGAATTACAATATTTATAGAAAAAATTAAAAAATATACTGTACATGTTTAAAACACTGAGTGGAGTTTTATCTGTCATACTGATGATGGGTCAAATTTACATGGGGAAAATTATAGAAAGTTATTTTTACAATTTATTGAAAATTTCACAAGTATGGTTGCAGATTGTCTACCATAGCTTTAAAATAGTGTTTAAATTAGGATGTAATTTAAAAAAAGATTTATTCCTGCCTTAAAAAATAGATTACATTTAGCTTAAGTCAAAAGTCATCTATTTTTCACCAAGTCTGCCAAAAACGTAACAATCTTTAATGCCTTCTGACTAGAGAGCCACTCTACTCACAATGTTCCAGTTTAACCTTTGCTTCCCTATACCATACCATAATTAGTCTGGTTTTCTCCAAGTCTGCCATGAAAGTAACAATCTTTAATGCCTTCTGACTAGAGAGCCACTCTACTCACAATGTTCCAGTTTAATCTTTGCTTCCCTATACCATACCATAATTAGTCTGGTTTTCTCCAAGTCTGCCATGAAAGTAACAATCTTTAATGCCTTCTGACTAGAGAGCCACTCTACTCACAATGTTCCAGTTTAATCTTTGCTTCCTTATACCATACCTTAATACATTCAGCACGGCGGCGATATTGTTGATCTCATCAAACTACTGTATGTTTTTTCGTTAACTTGCACCTCTGACGGCAGTAGAATGCTATGCGGGTTGCATAGTTTGTCGTAGCATCTAATTATCATGCCTGTTGTTTTCATCTCAATAATTTTATTTCTAACGTATACAGGTTTATTGAGGACATCAAAACAGTATATTAGACGTTAAAATATTGTTTTACTTATCGGGTCACAATTAAAAAAAAGTAATACAAATGATAAAATACTGTATGATAAAATAATAAAACAACTTAAAAGAGACAGAAAAAAAATTTACATAAAAATCTAAAGTACCTACTACTAAAATATACTACATACTAAAACTACCACTCAATTTTTAACTCGGAATGTTTGTTCTGTTTATGTCATGTGTTTCACAAAGCGATAGAGATCGATAATGTAAACGCAGACATAGATAATGCATATGTCATGTCCGAGACTATTTATAGCCGGGCGTCCAAGCATTTTGTCAATGACTCATATTTACAATAGTCTGTTCCCACCTCGAGTTGGTTCATTCACTATAATAGGACAGTTATCGTTTATTCTTGTGTTAGTTCAGAAAGCTTAGTTTATTTTTATGACCATTGTTTTTAATGGATATTTTGCTGCGTTAAGGGGTTCAAACTAAAAAAAAAACATTAAATTATAAAAGTTAAACCAAATTAAATCTGTTCATAAACCTCTCTGAAGCATTGTTTCAGTTGAAGCATCAAAAGTTAACTTGGGATGGTCGGATTTAAAAACAACTCAGGCACAAAGTTCTCCAAACTCTTCTGAAGCCCTAACATAAAAATTAAACCTTTATACAAACACGTATTGACACGAGCTGGTGCGCTCCCGTCTCAGAAGGGAAGCGTGGAGTACACTGGCACACTCTCAGTGCCTCTAAGGGAACCCAGAACATGCTGGTATGCTAGCCGTGCTGAACGTGTTAATTAGTCCTATCTGGTTTTCTTCATGTCTGCCATGAGCATAACTACCTTTAATGTCTTCTGACAACATGAGAGTCACTCTACTCACAATCTTCCAGTTTAGTCTTTGCTTCCTTATATCATACCTTAATTAGTCCTATCTGGTTTTCTTTAATGATCTCTTTATTCTATTCTATTACCATTCCTGGAACAGTCAATCACTAACTAATTTTTCCACTTCTCATATGTTACACAGACTTAAACAACTTGTTGTTTCATTCTGATAATGAGAACGCTTGTTTGACACAACACTATGTACTCCGGTGTGAACCGGCTTAGATGTTTGCCACATCTACTCGGAAACTTGCAACATGTCTGTGCCACCACTCCGATGACTTTTAACACTATTCTATCAATTACCCTGTCATTTATAAATGCTTTAAGTAATTAATATTTTTCAATTATATTATATCTTTTATTAATAAAAGAAGGATTAAGTTTTAAAGTTTATTTTTACATAATGTAAAAAAATTACAATTAATTAAAAATTTAATGTTTTTATTTAAATTTCTGTTGGGTGTAAAAATTTTCAAAACATTTCTGGGTGTAATTAATAAACGAAAGAGAGACTTTAAAACAAATTTCTACACTATTAAGCTTTAAAAAATCAAACAAAAAAATTAAATAATATATTTAGCAAACAGTCACTTAAGTAGAGCTCCTTGTGAAACAACCGTGGGAAGTAGACCTCAAACAAGGATGCCTACATCATGTAGACCTTCAACTTAGTACTTTTGTATGAAAACAGAGAACTGGAGGGACATGTACTATTAATAGCTTTTACCAGAATCATTATGTTTTACCAAATTGATGTTTTGTACAAAGTTACTTCAAAATCCTCAGAATATAGGCCCAGAACACCAGAAAAATAAAGCTGGTTTATACTCGGCTTCTAAGTGGATACAACAAAAAACATTATCGGGTATTACCTGGCTTCGGAGTAAGGGTAATTGGGCTATGGGGCTAAGGGTGTTGCTCTGATAGTGGAATCTCTGATTAGTGGATACCACCAATGTCGATTTATACCTGGCAGTGAAGTGCAAAGGGTTAAGTCAAGCATAGTAAGAGAATAGTAGAGGTCTAACTGAATTATTTATTCAATTTAAAAATGTATAAGGAGAGGTTAGAAATAAGTAGTGGCATGTAACAAAGCTTGAAGTTAATGTTACCTGTATAAGTTGATTATTTAATACAGTAACTTTAAATGCATTTTATTTATTAGTATTATACAAGAGATATCCTTGTTAAAAAATATGTTAATTTAAAAAAACGTAATTTCTCAACAAAATATACTAAATTCTTTAACAGGATAGATTTAAAATTTTTTAAAAAATAAATCATGTACATTAATTATATAATTATTATTTTTATTATCATGTTCAATGGGATTTTAGATTAAGTTTTATAAATAATAAAATATAACTATAACACAAGCCAACCACTCTACAGTCGCTGGCTCAGCCCTCCACTGGACCACATTCATTCCGTATAGCAGAAATCAGGAGGTTGATAAAAAAGATCAATTGTGACAGAAACGAAGTCTGCCTTCAATAGATCCCTGCCCATGTCGGCATTCCGGGCAACGAGGAAGCGGATGCAATAACAAAACAAGCTTCTAGAATGAAGCCCACAAATAAGGAGCAGCACTCCCTACTGCACTGTAAAAACGTCGGGAAAAAGTACTTTAGAGACGCCTGGGCTGCCCGGTGGGAAGCTGAAGCGACTGGACGACACCTGTTCCATTTGCAAAACACACTTGCGTCGGCCGACAATTACAGAGACATCAAACGTCAAGTCGTGACATTTGCGGCAAGAGCCAGGACGGGACATCTGGTCACGGAAGCTTATTTATACCGGTTTAACCTTGCTGAATCACCTTTGTGCGCTCTTTGTGATGAGGAGCAAGACGAAACCATCGAGCACATTCTTCGGGATTGCACTTACCCCATCCTGGCGAGGGACCACATGAGGGTTGAACTGGAGAAGTGGCAGGACTTCCTCCTGAACAGAGGGCTGTGGAGTTTGGCGTTCCGAATATATAGTGGACATCGGGCTATCTGCTACACCTAGAGCTGGACGCCTGGACTAAGAAGTACAAGTACAAGTAAGAAGTACAAGTACTATAACACAAAAGATAAAAATTAGCTTGTACGAGGGATTTTTTTAAGGTGTGAAATTGAAATCCCCAGAAATATCTGGCTAACCATGATACCTTGTCCACAGGTATTGTCCTTCTCCATTATCATGCTCGGATTCTCAATTTAGCTTCGACAAAGAAGCTCCTACAGCGTTTTCAGTGGAATATTTTTGATCACCTAGTGTATAACCTTGATTGGGGTGTATCTGACTTTCATCGCTTTGCTCATATAAAACGCTGGCTAGGACAGAATTTTGACTTAGTCAATGAGCTGCAGACCAATGTAGGAAAATCGTTGAAAGCACAGGTAGTTGTTTTTTTATCAGGAGTTTTTTGGAAAGTTGGTAGCATGCTACGACAAATATGTAAGTCAGAGTGGCAACTACATTGAGAAATAGATCCAATGTGTTTGTATATATTACAAATGAAAAAGTTTAGACCTTTTAGTGTTTAATTGAGAAAAAAATAGCCCTCATAAATATTTTGAATTTTCAACTCGATCTAAAAAAAAATATAAAAATTAAATATTACTCTTTTATCAGAAGTATGGAGAGCCATTAGTTCCACTTTATTGCTTCAAAATGTATAACTAAAATGATTGAACCATTTAAATCTAAATTCAAACCATTTTGGTAAGTAAAGTCAGACATCGAAATATAGGAGGGTTTTTTTGAATAAACATTGCTAAAGGCTATATCTAAAGTACAATTTGAAGGATAATGTATAACATCTTCCAAAGTTTAAGTAGTTTAGGAAGAAAAATTAAAGTTGTGTATGTACTGTTAGGCTGGGGCTCCACTTGCAGTAAGTTTTGTGCACAACACACAACAGTTGGGTGATTCCACAGCCAACAGAATACCAACCACAATCTGGAGTGTTGTCACACGCTGCCTGGCTTCACTACTGTTTATTGTGACGGTAGACGTGAGGTGGGACTGTTTGCCTTAGCTGCAAACGTGACACTACAGTCTTTAGATAGTGAAGCAAACTGTTGACGGTGGAGGGTATTTACGAGTGACAGTTCACTCTGCAGCGCACAGTAAAAGGTTGTCGCTGCAGACTGTTGCTAGTGGAGCCACCTCCGTCTGTTCACTGCCTTCTTATTACTTTCCTCTGAAATCTCCTCAGTCTGTTTCTAGCAGTAACATTAGCCCATTTGCTGCATATGTTTGTGTTAGTAATACAGTATTTGCGTAATTAACTTGTAAATATTCTTCTGTTCGGCAATAATGGCCACAAAGCATATCAGTATAGTTGTATATCAGTGTAATTGAGCTAACTCTAAGAGAAGCCAAAGTGTTCTTTCATTAAGTGAAAATTTTGGATACGATTGAGGTTGAAAGGAAACCGTTAACGTGCATCGCGAGATTGTATAACAAAAATGAATTGTCTATTCGTGAAATTTTCAAAAACTGTAATAAAATTGGTTTTATAATTTGTTCTATTTCACAAGAAAGTACTGTTTATTGTGACGGTAGACGTGAGGTGGGACTGTTTGCCTTAGCTGCAGACGTGACACTACAGTCTTTAGATAATGAAGCAAACTGTTGACGGTAGAGGGTACTTACGCGTGACAGTTCACTCTGCAGCGCACAGTAAAAGGTTGTCGCTGCAGACTGTTGCTAGTGGAGCCACCTCCGTCTGTTCACTGCCTTCTCATTTCTTATTACTTTCCTCTGAAATCTCCTCAGTCTGTTTCTAGCAGTAACATTAGCCTATTTGCTGCATATGTTTGTGTTAGTAATACAGTATTTGCGTAATTAACTTGTAAATATTCTTCTGTTTGGCAATAATGGACACAAAGCATATCAGTATAGTTGTATATCAGTGTAATTGAGCTAACTCTAAGAGAAGCCAAAGTGTTCTTTCATTAAGTGAAAATTTTGGATATGATTGAGGTTGAAAGGAAACCGTTAACGTGCATTGTGAGATTGTATAACAAAAATGAATTGTCTATTCGTGAAATTTTCAAAAACTGTAATAAAATTGGTTTTATAATTTGTTCTATTTCACAAGAAAGTGCGTGCAAAGGTCACTGCTACAGTGAGTGATAAAACTTTAGTGAAAGTGGTTTTTTATGCCTGAATTGGAGAAGTATTTAGAGAAAGAAGGGTTAGCATTCCGAGTTTTATTAATAATAGACAACGCTCCACCCCATCCTCAGGCCCTCTGCACTGAGAATGAAGCTGTTTAAGTGGTAGTTACACCACCTATCCCAACTGCAATACTACAGCTGCAAGAGATGTTGGCGGCGAGGTTTAGCTTTGCTCGAACATTAAGCCTTTTACACTTTCAGAATAGCATGTTTCTGACTAAATATTTCTTCTTCTTAACTTCAACTTAAAATCTCTTTTTGTACATAGTAATTTTTTTTTAATGTGTAAATTGTGAAGTGTACTATTCATACATACTCTCTATACAGAAATATTAAATAACTTTTCAAAGTAAAATAATTGCCATCGTGTTTGATAAAAAACGTTTGTTGTTAGTAGCTACAAAGCGAATGGAGTACTGTACACTACGTGATCACAATAGGCCTACTGTACATAATAATACTTATGTAGTATACTGTAATATTCTACAGATTATACAGTGTACTACGTACATGCATTACTGTATACTGTAAATGTCTGTAGCTATTTTATTTGTATGTTAATGCGGATAACACACCTTTTGTCCTTGTTAGCCGCGGTTTCACATAACCATGGTAATTTTAGACCCCATTATTAGTGGATATGGAGGTATACCTGTGTGTGTGTGTGTGTGTGTATATAATATGTTTTCTTGTATAATAATAAAAGACAACCGAGCCTATACAAATACTTAATTTATTTGTTAACATTTATTTAACGCTTTTTGTTGATAAACAGTACCAACATTATCAGGAATGAATAATACAATCAATGAATAAATATTAAAAAATAATTATTGTATTTGAATATCCTTAGTTGTTATATAAAACTAATGACTCTAAAATAATTTAAATATACAAATTCTATCAGTAAATAACTTTTGCAATATCCACACAGTAGAAGGGAACTGGATGAGCAGAAAATTTTTCTTGGCTGAGACTCACTTAGATCTCATTTTATTTTCTCTTTGTTTATTTATTCCACAAAATAATAGTGCCAAGTAGGACATTAAAATAAAAAAGAAATGAAACACTATTGACATAATATAATATTTTAAACATTACTGAAATACATATCCATATTTTAATTCTCAAGTCTTTTACTAACAAAATATTTATGAAGAAAAATATACTAAAACTTGGAATATACATAAAAACAATACACAAACAGTTAATGTAATAAAAAAAATAAATAATCTTAAGATTAGAATGTTATATTTTGAAAGAGATTCAACTGAAATACAATTTCACCCCACAGCCAAAAATATCGGGCAAGATTAATCAGTCTAAGTAAAACTCAAGCAGAGTTTTGTAATGGTTTTTCCTGGACTTCCTGTTTTGGTTTTAATGAAGAAAGTAATTGACTAGCTTCTTTTCGAGCCTGAAAACAAAAATAATTTTTGACATTATTTTCTTGCAGTTTTTTTAAATGATAATCAAAGATTTGTATTCCCATTTTGAAGGAAACACACATGTGAAAAACTAGCTAAAATTCGACATGTTATAACTTTTCCTGTATTTTTAAAATTGAATTTAACTTTATGATAAACAAGATACATATGTATCAAAATATTAACTATTTATTTTAAAATAAGGCATAAAAGGAGAACGTATGTGTTGAAAAAAAATTTGGTGAGATTAAAAGCATATGCATTAGTTCAAAAAGGTTTAGTCTCAAAATAAGGTAAAGTACAGTTATTCTAAGGGTTATAAGACTCACATATTGAAAATATAATTAAAATTTTACCGTTTGGTCTTCTTCAGAAGAAGGTGGGTAGTTTTTTGCCAAATCTAAATAGTAACGGGCTTGGTCTTCCTTCTTTAATTTTAAATAGGTTTTACCCAACATCAGCAAGTTGAGGCTAGAGAAAAATAAATTAAATATACAAACAAAAAATATTATTTCAGCATCAATATAAAATTCTATATACTATAGAAATAATATTATTTCGTGGTCTCTTAATATTTCTAACTACTAAAATTATTGCATAACTTTATCAGTTAATCTCCAAGAAAATTAATTAGCACTACAATAGTTAAGAAACAATCAATAGTAAAAGAGCTTATCAGGGGCAAGTTACTATAATGAATCGAACGGAGACGGTTTTTACATCCCAGCCAATTCCAATTCCAGCATGGATACTGAGCTTTTGGCTATAAGTGTAGCCCTGACTAGCTGTTTGCATTTAAAGGGCAATTCAAAAATATGCATTCTATTGGATTCAAAAGCCGCCCTTCAGTCATTGTTAGATAACTCTACAAGTTCATACTCGTTTTGAATATCAGAAATAAGAAAAACCATCCTAGAACTAGTGGACTGCGGGAAGGAATTAACTCTTCAATGGGTACCTGCCCATTGTGGAGTACCCGGAAACGAAAAGGCTGACGAAATTGCGAAAATAGCCTCAACCATGGGACCTATAGATGAAGGCAAACACTCCCTGCTACACTGCAAAAGTGTAGGCAGGGATGTTTTCTGAAAGCTTTGGTGTGAAAAAGAGTCTACTGGTCGACACCTTTACCAGCTCCAACCAGAACCACCAGTCGAGGATAAATATAGGGAAGTAGCACGATCAACAGCATCTTTTGCTGCCAGGGCAAGCACCGGCCATCTGGTGACACAGGAGTACCTATTTCATTTTAATCTCACAGAGTTTCCGTTGTGTGCGTTCTGTGGTGTGGAGAGCGAAACAATTAAACACATCCTGCTGAACTGCCATTACCCATTACCTACAAGAGACATCCTAGGACCAATTGTGACAAAGTGGCAAGAAATTCTAGTTAAGAAGAACCTGTGGGCCATAGCATCATATATATATCGTGGACATCGGGCCATCGGTTACAGTTGAGCTGGACGCCTGCACGAAGAAGTAAGTAATCAATAGTAAAAGAAGTTTTTATACAGTTGGCCACTGTAAAAATTTTAATACAAGGAATTATTAAAAATTGGTTTAAATAATATGTTGCCCTTACCTAAATTTTAGAACCCTATCTTAAAACTCTAACAATAAACTTTAACCAGCCAGAAATGGTCCAAATTCAAGGGGGCGTTATTTAATCTGCTCAATCAACCGCCTTCATAAAACTTATATTTTATGTTAAGAAGAGATTTTATTTTACTATGTCCTTTGCTTGATGATTTACCTTTGTTTCACACAAAGCACATTAAAAAACTATTGTACAACCTTATGACACAACACAATATGAACAAATAGCTATAACATTTATCCATGCTGTTGGAAACACTTGTTACTTATTCCCATGAGTGCTTCAGAGCATAATGTGCTAAACAATTGTGCCTATACCCTGATGGCCTTAGGACCTATGCCATAGTTTAAAAGTCTCGAGACTATTGTCTTAGAAAATGTATTCAAGTATAATTTAAGTTGTGAAATATTTATGTCTATATATAAACATATCACTTTCACTATATGTACTTAAACAAGAATCTTACTTGGTATTTATGCAAGTTAACTTTCAAAGATTGATAGTATCTCCATTGTTGAGCATCAACTGACCGGGGGTCGTAGTAGACTGCCACTTGTGTGGAATTTCTGTTGTCATGTCATGTACCATTATTGTTCTATTTTCGGGTTCATTGCACTGCGGGAGTCTTTTAAGTTTGTCTTGAGGCTAATTTTGTCTATTAGGTTAAATAATTTATCGGTTTTTGATTTTATTTGTATTTGTTCGTTTATGATATCATTATTATGTTTATAAATATGTAGTTGTTCCCAGATTGTCATTTGAGGCCTTTTTGTACTATTTTTATTAGGTGTATGTTTTCTAATATGAGGATGTGTGTTTGTTTTTGATGGCGTGAGTAGCTAGTTGTAAATGTGAGGTTTGATGTATGAATTCAGGTGTTCTTGATATCTGTCTTTTAATTTCTTGTTTGTTTGGCCTATTTTATTGCAGTCTGGGCATTCGGTTTTATATATTCCACTATTGAGTGTGGGACATATTTTTTCCGGTTGGTTTATTTTATTGATTGTTTCCTGTGTTTTTGTAAGCTATGTTAATATTATTATTTTTTAGTATTTTAGTTATTCCTTTTATGTTGTACCCTGTGTATGTGAATATGGACCATTTTGTTGTTGTTTGTAGTTCGATTTTAGATGATTTTAATTTATTTAATATTTTAAATTCTAATTTATCTATAGTTTTTTTATTGTATCCATTTTGGCTATTTGATATATTATTTGTCTTTCTTTTTCTTTATTTTTTAAAGGTAGTTTTAGCATTCTGTATATGAGTGAGTTGTAAACAGCCATTTTATGTTGTGGGGGATAGATAGATTAGTTTGGTATTGTATTAATGGTTTGTGTGGGTTTCCTAAAAATTGAGTATTCAATGTTATTGTTACTCCTCCAATCCTCGACAATGGAGATACTATCAATCTTTGAAAGTCAACTCGCATAAATACCAAGTAAGATTCTTGTTTAAGTACATATAGTGGAAGTGATAAGTGAATACAAGAAAACAGTGTAGCAAAGTTAAAAATATATAAACATATATATATAATTTATATATTTACAGGAATTTCTGTTTCCTGTAAATGGGATATTTAATAATTACTTTATTAATGACTTGCAATTAAGTACAATGGGTCCTATAATGTTTATATTTTTGATAAGCAACTAGTAACACTACATTAATAAGTACATTTTTAACAATTATGTAATATACCTGTAAAACCTAGGTTCAACTTCTTCAGCCTTTAAAAAATATGACAATGCTTCTTCATAAGTTGATGTTGGAGGGGCAACAAAAATAGTGGCAGCAATTTTACGCTGAAGCCATGGCATATCAGCTATCTGATAACACCTATAAAATAATAATACTATTTATAAACACTATAACAAAATGACATTTTTAATCTAATCTTACAAAGAGAATTAATTTATTAAGAAGTTTTCTTACCATGAACCAATCATGTAGAGTGTTGTAGCATCTTTTGGATTTAGCTCAGCAGCTTTCTAAAACAAAAATACAATATTACAGTTTTAAAAATTACAAAATATAACACCAACACTTTTTGACAGCAAAGACAAAAAATCAGTCTTTTCCTACTATCCTAAAAGTAAATATGGATAACATTTCTTACAGGTGTAAATAGTTTTCACAGGAAAATTGGCAACCAGACGGTTTTGAAACATCAATATAATATCACACCACTGGAGATTGGTTCAAATTGAACAATATTTTGCATTCAAAAAAACAAAATAATATTAACAGTCTATTAACCTTTATAATTCATAACAAGCATTATTTATAATTCTACAAGCAATCAACCTAATTCATTACAATTTAACGTAGAGTTTTCGTTGACAGTCAGAAACAAGTAATATTTTTATCATTATTTGATTCCATTTTTAACTTGTACTAGTTTATACTTTATACACATTGTGACAACATATGCTGCTATATCTGCTATGTTTGCATGATAAAGTGTATAAGTAAAGTTTAAAGTTAGGGACCACACACAGAATACATAGGAGTGGGTGCAGAGAGATCACACACTTAGGGGTGGAGAGGGTAAAGAGTTCCATTAAGCTGAGTTATTTGGGGAGAAATGGATCTGAGGCCGAATTATGTAACACCAAAAATACAAATAGTTTTCAACAGCGATTTAGGTCGAGATCATAACAGAAAACAAAAAAGTAGAAACATCATAAATTGAGCAATGATTGCAATTGATTTGCATTGCAAATACTTTTTTTATTGATTTGCAATGTCGAACTGGAAAACCACTGCTGTTAGACACTTACTGGCCAAGTGTGCAGAAACAAATGTGCAAAGTAACACACACAAACAAAACACATACCTTTCTGTGATACAGATTTTGTCTCCATCAGTTCTCTATGTACGAGCGTGCATGGAAAAGCAATCAAGAAAGAAAAGTTTTAACCAAAGTGTGTTTATGAATGTCATGAAAATTATCTTGTTTTACGAGATACCTGGATTTTCAGATGACAAAAGATTTCATAAAATTTTGTAGAGGTCCTTACTAAAAAGTAGGATGAATACTTGAACATGACCTTGTGCAGCTCTTTTTGTTATTGTGAGGTAAAGGCAATTTTAAGATGGTGTGTTTTGAATTATGAAATGTTATAAAACTTTCAGAGTATTTTGTTTTTTTTTTGCACTAAGACTTCTGCTAAAGACCTATATCGTGATGACAAGGAGATCAAGCAAGAAATATGGACATACGTCCATATCTCTTTGGGAAGGTCATACAAGGAAAGAATGAGATTGCTAGGAATAAAACAGCAACATTATGAAGGGATATCAGAAAGGGAAGAGACTATATTGGTCATGCAATGGAATGCATGGTCTTTAAGAGGAAAGAGGCCTGGCTGAAGCAAGAGATTGAGGATTGGAATATAAACAAGAATCGTCTTTGCCAAAAAAAACAAAAATTTCACCCCAAATTCAATAACTTTCAGTTGTTTATTGTATCAAGAGAATAAGCCAGAGGATACTCTGGACTACAACTCTATTCTGGTAGAAAAATGGGAAGGACAAATTTTGGAGTCCTTTGAGTACATGAAAATGAATTTGAGAGTTATAATTTAAAAACTTTTGAATAACTACAGAATTCAGTAATTTTATCATTAAATAAAACTCAAACACTGTATTAAGTTTATGCAACATATAATTAAATAAAACTTAAGAAAATAAACATTTTGCATAGGCAATTAGTGACGAATATCCTAGTTGCTTTTGAAGTCCGCCAAACCTTCGGCATCATCTTTTCCTTCTTCCTCCTACATCTTCTTGGTTGCCGTTGGTTGGACCCTTTCTTTTCAGTTTTGGTGGTGAAGGATTCATTAGCCTCCAATTGTAGGACAAATAAATTAACATAGCAGCTCGCTCAGCTGACGGCCGGTTCCTCTTCTTCGAATGGATACATAAAAATATAATGAACGTACACTCTGTGGTGCTCTTAGGATCCTTATTGCTATATTATCCAAGGCAAACATTCCTCTTAACCCTCATGCACGCGCGCCTTTTTATCTAACGTAAGTAGGCGCGTTGTTGTATTTTATACAACATCTCGGTTTTCTACATTTTCCTTAACTTTCAATCGAGTTATTACAAGTTTGGTATTACCAATGAAAAAATTACATGTGAGTTGACCCGCAGCAATGTTTATCAGAGCAAAAAATAATGCAACTGGCCATCTTCTTGTCCTCCGGGCAACGCTATATGTAGCACAAAGCTGGTCATTACTATCAACTCCACCTTTCGTTCTGTTGTACTGCAATATAATTTCTGGCTTATTTGTTTGTTCGTCAACATCATCTGAGTCGTGCATAGTCGAAATCAATATTACAGCTTTATTTTTTTTGTCGTATATGAGACCATGGTTCGATCATTCTGGAACCCAAACAAGGAAGTACCTGGCTGATTGGTTTTATTAGGCAGAAATTCTGGTGGAGTTTCCCGTTTATTCTTACGTAGAGTGCCAATCACCTTCCAATTCACTTTCTGAGTTATGATCACTTTTTTCAGCTTCACCGTCGCTCAGATCATCGTCACTTTCAATAAAATCAGCATTATCAATTTCTTCATCAGAAATATCCTGTACAATTTTTGGAATGTCTTCCAAATTCACTCCTAAAAACATGAAAATTTATAAAAATGTTGAACAAAACAAATAATTACATAATTCTTTAAAAAAATGTATATAAAAAACTTACATTCCATCGTGGAGGAAAAAAACTGCACCAAATAAATAAAAACATCAGAAGGCGCCTTGTTGTATTTTGTACAACAGTGATGACTGACCAGAACTAATCGCACACTGAGGCTATGTTGATAGAATAAAGACATTGATGACAACTGATAAGAGTAGTGTGGGGACCAATAGAAGAATAGTATGGTGATTTGAACAAATAACTATCAACAGGTTTCAACAAGAATCAAAATATTAAAACTGTTGTTCCTTTTTACAACAGCGCGCATCCTTGAGGGTTAATCTCCACTAGAAAGAGAAAAGCTTAATTACTTTTTCTTTATTGTCCAAAGAACCTTTTTTTTTGAAAATAAGCCTACCTTGTCTCTATAGTCAGCAATATTATCTCTCACACTCAAAACATCCCCCATCTGTTGAGCACAGTCACAAATGAAGCCTACATCATCCAATAATTGTGAAAGGCTGAGCATAATCCCCTGCATTCTTGGGGTCAAGTATAAGATGAAGATGATACTGAACTTGAACCAGCTGAGAGTAAATCAACTTGAGTTTCAGTAGTTTGGCCTACATTCAAATCTACAGCAACTGTCAGTGACAGATTGATTTCCTTTGAGGCTGATGTTTTAGGTCTTTGGTTAGCACTAGTAAAGATAATATGCTTTAAGCCTACAGAGCATTTAAAACATTTTTTAATATGTCTTTCCATTTTAACTGAATTTGCTTGTTTGTACTTTTGAGTAAAGTATTTACATACAACACCTTTTCCTTTTATATTAAAAAGTCTCAAATTACTCCTTTCTTCTTCACAATTATGTAAGAATGAACAATTGAAAGTAGGTCTACTTGAAGTTATTCACTTCTTCATCCCAAAATGTCTTACAATCTCACACTGTCACTCAAAGTACCCTTGACATTGGTTGTATAACAATCACAACCACATTGCCAACTAAGAAAACAAAATGTCTGTTACTCTTACAATCTCATACTGTCACTCAAAGTACCCTTGACATTGATTGTATAATAATCACAACCACCCATTGCCAACTAAGAAAACAAAACGGATGTCTTTCTAAAAGCTCAAGTTGGTAGTGATGCTGCAATATATTTAAAAAATTATAATAAACTATCACGTTTGTATTTGATAACAATAGTTTAAGATCATGTATTTTAAAAATTACACAAAAATACTGTAACAAATAGTACAAGCAAAATTTAAATTAACATACCAGCATGTGTGACTTTACACGCTCTAGTTGTGTAATTCTGGCTTTAAGACCATCATATGCACTTCGAGCATCTAGCAACACCGACATCCATTTATGTGTAGCGTAATGGTTTTCATCAATTTCTAAAGCTTCCAATATCAATGTATATGCTTCATAAATCAATGATTTTTTTTCAGCTTCAGTTGTACTACTCTCTTTAGACAGATTGTACTGGGCTCTTACTAAACGCCAAAGAATTTCAACATCTTTACTATCCTAAGACAAATAAACAAATATTGAAATGACAATAAGAGTAAAATTAATTCTGCTAAAGAGAAAACTAAACTGTAAACGTCTAGAGTAGAAATATCAGAGTGAACAATTTGTACAACAATATTGATTGAGAAGGGAGGTAAAACTTTACTTTCATGATAAAACAGGACAGTGAGTATTACAACAATTATTGTACATTATATAGAAAATAAGATAACACAAACAATTACAAGAGAGCATTTTACAAGATATAATGACAATTTGATAAGGGTATAATCTTTTACCAACTCTAGTCCTAACAGAGAGTTGTCTAAAAGGTGTAGAACTTTCACCTAATAAGAGTAGGAAACATGGAAAGTTATCTGAACACATATATCACAAAAAGGCAGTGATTGGTTTCTGCACAAAACAAATTATGATTTCATAGTGTAAAATATAATAAGAGAAATTTCAATAGCAACATTTTACAAAAAAATCTGTAATAACATGTTTGAAAAAGATTCAGATACGTCCAAGAAATGAATAAACTTATAAAACTACTTGACCAGCATTATTAAAAATGTTATACCAAAAATATTATACTAGTGTCTTTAAAAGAAATTTTTGTCATTCTCATACAAATAAAAATTATTATAGTACCAACATAATAACTTTTAATATCTATTTTAAATTTAAAAAACAAAAATGTTACTATTCTCTATAATTGTATTAGATAAAGTTACCTTATAATCTTCAAGAAGGGCAATTATTTCACGATTTTTATTAGCTTGAAATAAATTATCTGCTTCTTTAATCAATATCATTCTTTTTGCTTGTTCGTTCTGTGCCAGCTTTGTATTCACTCCACCATCACTATCATATCGAGGCCATAATGAAACTCCCCACATCAACAAAATTGGCGCCCTACTTGCTTCTATACACTTGAGACTTAATCTTTCATTAAACTAAAAAGAAAAAACTAAATTTTACAATCATATTAAAGCACATACTTGTAATTCATAAAAACTAGTAATATTATATATTGTATATTATCATATAAAAAATCTACGTACCCTACTTATACTATACTATGTCTTAGCAATATTAAATTTAATCTTTTCCAAAGGTTTTTCTAAGATTATAACCAAAATAAAAGTACCTGATGTATATTGTAAAAAAATAGTATATTTTAAAGTTTTTGGTTAAATCTTAAAATTTGGATACTAATAGTGGGTGCTAAGCCTAAGAAAAATACAAAAATTTTCATCTAAAATTGTTTCTAAAACACACCTATTTCTTTCAAGAATTAAAAAAAAAAACACAAGTAGACTTCTATGAAATCCCTAGGAGCTGTCCTAATTTTAGCTTTAGTACTGGGCGAGGTGTCACCATGCAGCATTTTATGCTCTTTCTGTGATATGCATGGTAGTAATAAAAAAGTTTTACAAAATACAACTGAAGATGTTTATGAAGGAGAGCATTAGCCTTTTAAACTGTAGGTGGCAGCTGTGTTATATAATTCATAATTTTACTCAATGCTCCATTTAGAATTTAAAATTTACAATAATAATTTATTAAATAATCTATGCCCATTCAGTGATAAATACATCCAAAGTAAAAGTCCAATTATAACCTAGAAATCACTTTTCATTCACAAACCAATGCCATGAATACACTTTTTTGTATTCCTCTCTTGATAGTCTTCTTTAAGAAGTTTACAAGCTTTTCACCATATCGAAGGTGTACAAAGGAATTTCTTTGATGATGATGCAATCTTTTATAAAGTGGTACCTGTTCTAGTCTATTTTTTATATGCAGTAGTTTCAGCAAGTTTTATTTAAGCTTAATTTGAGGTCTTTAAAATAAATTTGGGTTAATTTCTCTTATATGGTTCTGAAGCGAAATAGCTTCTTGACAAGCTTCTATGAGAGCCTTGTAGTCAGCCCCAAAGTTGACATAATTTTGTTCTTATGAGCCCCAAAAAATGATGAATTTTGTGATTTATAGTTGCAGTTTTTATAGTTCATACTTGAGTTTAATTTTCAACATGCAAACATTTTTTAAAATTTTAAAAGAAATTAAATCATGAATAATATTATTCTAAAACTTAGTGATTCATACATACAACGCTTAAAACGTTACTTGTACATTACACTAAAGTGCAGTTACCTCACACTGAATGGTTGATATAGAAAACAATATATATTATAATAACATCATTTTAATTAATATTCAAAATAAAATAACATTAAAGAAATTATTACGTTTTATTTAAAAATAATAATTTATTGTAAAATATTTATTTACTTACCATAATTCTTGATTTATTTTTGGAGCTATTTAACCATGATGTCAAAAGATTAAAACGTTCATTGTTCATAAGACGAAGAAAAAAACGAAAGTTATTCATGTTAAATATTTGCTAAATTTATTACTTCTCTTTGCAAATGATAGTTCACAAAATATTAATAAAACCATGCAAACCAAGCCAAAATTTAATTTTAGGTTATAATAAAATCAAAACACGACTTGTCAAAACACTAACGTAGAACATGTTTAATAACACTGTCACTGATTTATTGTCACAGATGATGAAAATTATTTCTTTTTATATGACCAAATAATAATATAAAATGTACATTCAATATATTATCGTACATTTCATCTTCGTAACTTATATTGGGGGTGTAATATGTCGTTAGACATATTGATGATACAAAATAATAAAATAAACCAAGTAATTGTTTTACTTATAATTCAACTGCCAGAATGAATATGAAAATTTCTTCATCGGAGCAAATATGTTTATCTATAATAATCTATGAATCTGTGGCACGTAACAGCTGACATTAAGTTATAAATTGAATGTAGCGGTTATTTTGTAAAAGTGGATTCTGTAAAAACGTTAAAATTGCTGACGTTTATGCCGCCTGTTTTTAATTTTTAAATGTTTGAATAATAAAGGTTTGTATAATCTATTGTGTATATTGTATTGTATATAAGATATAATTGTATTAAATACTAACAATATTGCCAAAGAATTAATGTAACTAAGTAAGTACAAAAAGGTTAGTAAAATAAAATTTGAATACAGAAATTTAAAGCCGAAGATAACTTAAATAGCAGATTGTTTTACAGGATTAATAAATCAGTCAGAAATTTAATGGTATGCAAGCTGAAAATCAATCGTTGTAATTCCCCCATATATGGTGTTAATAGTGCTGGTAAAAATGCACATTGCCCACCCTCATTACAAAGCTTATAAAATGAATAAAAAAAATTTTCTGAAGCCACATTGGTAATTATTGTTTGTTATTGCCAGGGAAGGTAATTTTATAACCTATATTAGTAAGTGCTACTATATGTTGTAGGAGCTATAGTTGTAAAATAATTACAAAGGTTTTAATTTATTTTAGGCAGATATAATTTAAATGTTTTCCCTAAAACCTAATATTAATTTTATTAATATTTTCAAATACTATGTATTTTTTCTGTCCTAGCTTGTTCATTTGTAAGTAGCCCATGTGACTAAATAAATCAACAAGTTGTCTAAAAAAATTAAAATATCATGAGATTTAATTTCCAGAGAATATTCTGGTAGTAGTAGATAGTTGCTTGACTATCTTGATGTGTTTTGTTTTTACATGTTAATAAAAAAATACACTCTTAAATTTTGTAGTCCATTTCGTTCGGCGAATCTTAGTTAAAGTGATTAAAAAAATACATTCTAAACAAGTAACTTTAATGACAAAGTATAAATAGTTGTTAAAATTTAAGTTAATAATATTAAATTATTTAGCAGTTACAACGCATATTACATATTACGCAGTTACTCCATATTGCTTTATGAGAGATATTACTCCATATTGCTCGTACAGTTAAATTAAAATATATTCACAAATTATAGAGTTAGAATAGATTTGGTAATAATAATTGAAAATTATAAGAAAGGAAAAACATCGTAGAGTACTACTATTTGATCAAGTATTAGCAATTTTCATGAGAAAAAAATATTAAGTTTTGTAATGTACAGTTAACAAATAAAATGGTAATTGGTGCACTCATATAGTAGAAATCTATTTGCACACCAACTGACATCACATACCAATAGCAGTTACACAACCTACTGATATCAGTATGTAGGTTCACTACCTACATAGCAACTAACTATATTCAACATTCGGTTTAAGAAATTAATTTTTGTAATAAGTATCCTAACCAGATACCTTGTTGCTAGATTATAAAATAGGTAGGGTTAAATATAATAATTGAACGCAGTATAAAAGAGCCATCTTTTTTATTAATAGCTTGTAAAGTTTGTGGAATCACTAATCAAGATCTTATTAAGTTTCTCAATCCTATATGAGGCCATTCTGTATAAATAAATATGTCTTGTTGTTGATGTTCTGAAGTGATTTGTAAAGAGATTCAAGTTACCAACTTTAAGAACAAAGTGGAGGACTCTTTGTTTATATTTATTGTTGCTCGTCCATTTCAGTGTACAAGTGAGTTTAAATTTCATTGTGACAGCTTAGACAATGATCTATCTAGTGGTTGGTGATCATGTGCCACTACCCCAGAAATTAAAGCAAAAGTACATAAAAAGATCGCGGTCAATCAATACTGTATCCACAATCATCAGTTAGAATGCATTTTATGTATAAAGCCAATGTACTGTAATCAAACTTATTAAACTGCACCAGCAACAAATTGTAAAAAGTCTTTTACCAATTTCTAAAAGGTTTGACTTAGTAAAGGAACTATGTATTATACAGAAACTTTTAGTTTATGCAGTACGGTTTGTGTCCATACATTGACGTTGTGTTTCAATCATTAAAATCTCTTTTTAGTGGGGTAGCTTCGTAAAAGGACCGAATGTTTTGAAATGTGTCAGCAAGTAAGCAATTACGTATTCACTTAGTTAAGTATTTTAAAAATTTAGTTTAATCAGTGAATTCAAGATGATTACATCAAGCAACTTCAAAATTTCCTTATTTGATTTGTGATATTTAAAGTAATTTTGTTTTGTTTAGAATGTGTGTTTTAGTAACATATCAGAGAACAAATTGTGTCTGAGTAGAATTAACTCAGTCTGACAATTTTTTAAATTTCTGATGTCAGAACTTTGTTTGTAAAACAAATTAGGTTTCATTGGATGAAGGCAAAGAAAAAAAGTTTAAATAACTTTAGATTTTAAAAATATATGAGAATTTGTAAACTATAAACATTATTATTTACTACAACTATCTTCTTGTAGGGATTAGAAACTTCTTACAAAACAGTGGCAGCCGGATTTAAATTATAAAAATATTTGGATTGTTTATCGCGATCTTTGTTATTTGAACATGTAAGTTTATTTATATACAAATTTTTTTACTGTCAACATTACTAAATAGTTTTCCTATAAAGCCAAGATATGTAAGGTATGTTAAATAGACAGATTTTATCTTTGTATTTATACATAAAACACATTTATATGTATGTTGATTTATATATAGATTTTGGTATATATATTTTTGTAAAAATTCACTGATACAGAACTTTTTCCATCTCTCCGTGGCAATCTTCAGAAGACATTGATGAAGATTGCCATTGAGTGATCGAAAACGTTTTGTCTCAGTAAGTTTTTACAAAATTTAAAATTCGGATAGTCATAAACTAATGCAAAAGTGATAGTTAAGTTTCCCCTAACGTAATGGACACAACAAAATTCAAGAATATATATATATATATATATATATATATATATATATATATATATATATATATATATATATTTGTGTGTATGTGTGTGAGTGAACATTGAAATTTTATTTTATATACCTTCATTAGTTGTTGCTTATAGATGGCATAAAATAACCTTGTATGTGTTATTTTTGCCAATTTAAGTTAGGTTACTTCTGAAGTTCATTGTAAGGAATCTTAGCTTTGATTTTTCTTTTAGTTTAAGCTCTGATCAAGGAGTGGTTTGTATTCTACATATTTCTTTAACAAGTTGTTGTTGAGAAGTTTAAATGAATTTCAGTTGTGAAAACAAATTTCTGCCTCTTTCTTCTCACTATCGCTTTTTTGAGATTTAAAGAGTTGTTTCTACTGACATTTGCAATAGCTGTATTCGATTAACTTGTGTTTAAGGGATTTTATGAGATCATCAATTTCATCTCGCTGTGCTCTAAACAATCATTTAATATACAGAGTGAGTGACTAAAATTCAGTTTTTCTATTTTAGATGTAAAATAAATTGATACACTACTAATTGGTCAACTCTTTGGGTAATTTGTATTTTATATTGATTATAAATATAAAAATTTGTGCAAAGTCATCTAGTTTTATTCATTCTTTTTAGTCAAATTATCTTTAAAAAAATAATTTGAACTACAACTACCCTGTTTAAAAATTATGTGTTTCAGATTTGTGATTTCTGTTTTTACAAGGTAAAATTATATCTTCTGACAAAAAAAAATTAAAAACTTTAGATGTAAGCATTTTTTAGTTTAAATTCTTGTTTAAATATGTGAAATAAACATTTGATTATCTTTTGAGATATATATTTCTTTATAAATTGCAATTTTTCAACCTTTAAAACCACCTTTATGGCAAAATTTATGTATATTTTATAAACAGAAATGCTTAAATGGTACAGTTGTAATAAAATAAACCTGCCTTTTTGTATATTATTTGTGATTGATTGCAACGTTCTACCCTTAAAACCCACCCCCTGATAGTAATCACTAAAAGATCAAAATGCAATACAAGTATTACTTTTTGCAAGTTAAGTTATCTTTATTTTAATTATCAATTCATCTTACCTGTTTTTCTTGACGGCGTGGTTTATTCGATTATTGTGTAATTCTCATTTAAGTACGTTATAAATCTGTTTTACTTTTGTGGTATGATAAAGACAGTTTTTGCCAACAATTGATGGTTCCCTCCTATTGGTTTATTACTTTCTTGATCATATGAATCAAAAATGACAATATGACTGCTGAAACTTCTACTTAGATGTTAAATATATTATTGTAAAAGATTTTCATAGGTAACAATATGTTAATATGTTCAACAGACCATTGATCAAGTGTCAGAGATTAGTGTGTTATCATGAACTTTGATTCAATGAATTTTAATTGAAGATTTAGGGATGTAAAAGGTCATGCCAAGTCGGTACATCTGGTTCTGACTGACAATAAAAAGGACTATCAAGTTGAAATATTGTGCTTCAAGGAACAGCTTCCTGTTGAAAGTCATTACTGGAAATGAGTCGTAGTACTATGACCATGATCGATAAACAAAGCAACAATCAAGCGAATGGGTAGATGTCATTGTTACCACATAAAAAAAAATCATGAAGACAATGCTTATTTGCTTTTTTTATGTGAGATGATAGTTCGTTTAAAGTTTGTTTTACCAGGTCAGACTGTTAATCAAGCTTTTAACAAACAGGTGGCCGATTTTTCCATCATGACAACACATGTGTACCTGACTTCATGTAATTTTTTATTATTTCCTCGCGTGAAAGAACTCTGACTAAACAACACTGATAATGTGAACATCTTATACCAAAGTTCATTTTTAAAAACATTTCAAGTAAATTTGAAAAAACTTTATTCCTTTTACCTGCTTTTTTATATTTCATGTGATGTTAAATGGCAATCAGCCCGTTGTTTCACAAACAACTCTGATGATAATGCATTTTTTTATTTTGTTGTTAAAACAAAAGATTTTTGAATTATTTCTGAAAAAACTGTTAGAAAACATGAGTTTTCAGATTTAAAAAAATTAACATTTTTAATTGCAAGCTTGAAAAATTTTATCGAAAAACTCCACAAAATGTTTTTTTGTAATTTTTTCTGGCAATAAAATTTTCACCCTCGAGAAGTATTAAATTATAGTATGTAACCAATAAATCTTATTAAGTATAAAGTTGATAATGAAGATTGATAATATTGATTAAAATAATTAGCCTTATATTATATTCATCAATATAATTGATATTGCCATATATCTAAGACATATTTTTACTTATTGTATTTTTTTATGAAAATAATATTTTCAGTCTAAATAAGTAAAATATTTTATTATATTCATTTACATAAATTGGATACAGTACGATTGATTACATAATGTTTGTAAAAGGTAAATTTATATAAAACAACTTACTGGAAGACCTAAAATAGTTTTGCAATTCCCATACAGTTGCTACTTCAGCTCATTCCCTGAAACTAAAAAATGAAAATACCTTCTTATATAAGCATGTAAAAACCAACATAATATATGCAAGATAAGAATAGATGTATTATGGTTTTTGAGGGAAGACGCCATAGAAAATCACTTATGCTTACTGATGAAAATAATTAATAAAGACACAAGCCAAGTGGGTCTTAATCACAGATGGTCTACAAATAATCTACAGTTACTGTATAAAGAATTATCTTTCTTGTAGCAGTTGCAAATAAATGGAACAATGGTAACTGTATGCATAGCTTAAACCAAAATTAACAACTACATATTTTTTGTTCAATATTTTGGACGGTTATATAAATGATGACAGATGGCCCTTGTGCAATCGCATTATAAATATTCCTTGATATTTCTTGTGATATAGGTAGTATGAAGAGGTAATTATGAAGTTTATGGTTTAATAGACACAGAGCTTTCATGAGCGGTAATTTACTCTAAGCAAAAAGAAGAATTATACCTTTTTTGCATCAACTAGGCAAAAAAACACTACTTACTGAAAAATATTTAATAGTTTATTAATATCCAGTATTATACATTTTTAGAACACCTCGTTCATCTAAATCTTCCAAAATGTCTGGTAAAAATCTTCTAAACAGAGTGCTTTTTAGCAAAGGCCTGAATCTATTTCCAAATTCACCGTGCATTTCGGTCTCCATATTATGTTGTGTGAAAGTAATGTCAGAGTCGGTTAGAAGGACAGCCAAAGAACAGAAACCTATAAAGTACATTTCATAGTCCTTGTTAAGGCTTTCATCAAACTGTTGTCTCGTCATGCCAGGCAATATTCCAAGTTCAGTTAATGTATTGTTAAATGTGTGCAAATACACAGAGTATAAAAGCTCATCCAGTCGGTTTTTCCTTACTAGTAAATCAGCACTTGATCCGATAAAATAAAGAATATCGCAGGTAGGGGGTGCATATCTACAAGTTTGAAAATCAACAAAAACAACATCATTTACTTGGTTGTTATCATATCTGAACATCAAATTGTTTAACCAAAAATCACCATGATTCAATACTTTAAATCTTCGTGTATTTTGGATATCTCCAAAATACTTTCTGAAGTTTCTTCTAACATACTGAAAAACATGTGCATACTTTTCAGTATCTGGCCATGTTGATAGCTCTTCTGCCAAGCTGCATAAAAAATTTTCAAAGAAAACTATTTTATCAAAATTTGTACCAATGTATGTTTCGTAACCTATTGTTTCTTCTACCATTTTTGGATTTTTCTGATGTAGTAATACCGATCCTGCATGAAATTTAGCCAAAGCCCTCATTGCCAGCTCACAATGTTCATAATCCAAAAGTTTTGAATCTGTGTTTTTAAATCCCAGTTCTGTTAGGTCTTCCATGACAATATCTTGTTCCCTAAAGGCATACAGTTTAGGTGAGACTTTACACTGTATATATTCTTCTATTACTGGCAATGCTTTGAAAGTTTGTATTTCCTTGTCACCAAAGCATTCATTAGCCAATGAGAGTGGCTTTTTTATTAATAGGGTTTTCTTCCTAATTTCTTCTGTTTTGTATGTGTACCATATTTTTACTTTATATATTGCACTTAAGAAGTTTTTACCATCTTCAGTTGCATTTTTCACATTGAAACGTATTATTGTAACATTTTTTACTGTATTATCTTCTCTTTCTTTGGAAATATCTTGTATTTTGAATTCAGTACTCTTTCTATTTTCGATACTGTCTTCCAAAACTAAAGCTAGGCAATCCATGTTCAACCATCTCAGTGTTCCCTCCATAATCTAAAAATGAATCATTGTAGGTTAGACTCATTGTATTGAAATCATTAAATAGGTAAATATATTGAAATTATTCAACATCAGAGGATTATAATTCTTATAAAACGCAGGGAACACAAAATTTCCTGATCTAGAATATAGGAAAAAATCTTAGCACCGAGTTTGCAAAATTGAATACCTTACGTACACTTTTTAGTTCAGGCAACGAAGACCAAAATATGAAGTTTGTTAAAAGAAAACGGTCTAGTTCTGAGAGCTGGTACAGTTGTGTAGGAAGCTGTCTTAAACAACATACCAAAAGCCGTTGATACAAAATTGGTTTTATAACTATTTTCTGTAGGATCAATAGCTCACAAGATGAAAGTGGTGCAAACTTACATAGGTTCCCATTCCACTTCCCCTATTCTACCTCCCTTCAAAATAAAGTCTGTCAAATAGTTCAGTTCTAATTTTTCTCTGTGGCTCAAAAATAACCAGTTTATGAAATGCCTGATAAGTGTTGCATTTGTGAAAAAGATGTAGTTAGTGACGAGTGTCTTGTCAATGATAGAGACATTACTAAGAGCTAGTATGTTAAGAGGAGGTGGTAAAGGCGTTACTAAGTGCGAGTATGTCAAGAGGAGGTGGTAAAGGCATTACTAAGAGCTAGTATGTCAAGAGGAGGTGGTAAAGGCATTACTAAGAGCTAGTATGTCAAGAGGAGGTGGTAAAGGCATTACTAAGAGCTAGTATGTCAAGAGGAGGTGGTAAAGGCATTACTAAGAGCTAGTATGTCAAGAGGAGGTGGTAAAGGCATTACTAAGAGCTAGTATGTTAAGAGGAGGTGGTAAAGGCGTTACTAAGAGCTAGTATGTCAAGAAGAGAGGATGAAGGCGTTACTAAGAGCTAGTATGTCAAGAGGAGGTGGTAAAGGCGTTACTAAGTGCGAGTATGTCAAGAGGAGGTGGTAAAGGCATTACTAAGTGCGAGTATGTCAAGAGGAGGTGGTAAAGGCATTACTAAGTGCGAGTATGTCAAGAGGAGGTGGTAAAGGCGTTACTAAGTGCGAGTATGTCAAGAGGAGGTGGTAAAGGCATTACTAAGTGCGAGTATGTCAAGAGGAGGTGGTAAAGGCGTTACTAAGTGCAAGTATGTCAAGAGGAGGTGGTAAAGGCGTTACTAAGTGCGAGTATGCCAAGAGGAGGTGGTAAAGGCGTTACTAAGAGCTAGTATGTCAAGAGGAGGTGATAAAGGCGTTACTAAGTGCGAGTATGTCAAGAGGAGGTGGTAAAGGCATTACTAAGTGCGAGTATGTCAAGAGGAGGTGGTAAAGGCGTTACTAAGTGCGAGTATGTCAAGAGGAGGTGGTAAAGGCGTTACTAAGTGCGAGTATGTCAAGAGGAGGTGGTAAAGGCGTTACTAAGTGCGAGTATGTCAAGAGGAGGTGGTAAAGGCGTTACTAAGTGCGAGTATGTCAAGAGGAGGTGGTAAAGAAGCTGTTTTAGAGGTAAGAAAAACATTGTAGTGCATAGTGATTGCAGAACGCATTATACAAGGCAAACAGTATCAAGGAATTTGAAAAAAGCTCAGTCTACAAGTTTTGTCTATATCATGACCCCCCCCCCCCTGTTGAAGATCATCTCAAATTCAGTTTGAATTTAAAAGTAAGTACTTATTTTGCATTGAAACTATTGATAGAGAATTTTATAAGCGACAAAAAAATACATGTTAGTAAGTGTCAAGAGTTTCAATGCAAAATAAGTACTTACTTTTAAATTCAAACTGAATTAGAGATGATCTTCAACAGGGGGGACCTGATATAGACAAAACTTGTAGACTAAGCTTTTTTCAAATCCCTTGATACTGTTTGCCTTGTATGTTTTATGCAATCACTATGAACTAGAATGTATTTCTTACCTCTAAAACAGCCGTCTTCACCCTCTCTTCTTGACATACTAGCTCTTAGTAACGCCTTCACCCTCTCTTCTTGACATACTAGCCCTTAGTAACGCCTTCACCTTCTCTTCTTGACATACTAGCTCTTAGTAACGCCTTCACCCTCTCTTCTTGACATACTAGCTCTTAGTAACGCATTCACCTTCTCTTCTTGACATACTAGCTCTTAGTAACGCCTTCACCCTCTCTTCTTGACATACTAGCTCTTAGTAACGCCTTCACCCTCTCTTCTTGACATACTTGCTCTTAGTAACGCCTTCATCCTCTCTTCTTGACATACTAACTCTTAGTAACGCCTTCACCCTCTCTTCTTGACATACTTGCTCTTAGTAACGCCTTCATCCTCTCTTCTTGACATACTAACTCTTAGTAACGCCTTTACCACCTCCTCTTGACATACTAGCTCTTAGTAACGCCTTCACCTTCTCTTCTTGACATACTAGCTCTTAGTAACGCCTTCACCTTCTCTTCTTGACATACTAGCTCTTAGTAACGCCTTCACCTTCTCTTCTTGACATACTAGCTCTTAGTAACGCCTTCACCCTCTCTTCTTGACATACTAGCTCTTAGTAACGCCTTCACCCTCTCTTCTTGACATACTTGCTCTTAGTAACGCCTTCATCCTCTCTTCTTGACATACTAACTCTTAGTAACGCCTTCACCCTCTCTTCTTGACATACTTGCTCTTAGTAACGCCTTCATCCTCTCTTCTTGACATACTAACTCTTAGTAACGCCTTTACCACCTCCTCTTGACATACTAGCTCTTAGTAACGCCTTCACCTTCTCTTCTTGACATACTAGCTCTTAGTAACGCCTTCACCCTCTCTTCTTGACATACTAGCTCTTAGTAACGCCTTCACCCTCTCTTCTTGACATACTTGCTCTTAGTAACGCCTTCATCCTCTCTTCTTGACATACTAACTCTTAGTAACGCCTTTACCACCTCCTCTTGACATACTAGCTCTTAGTAACGCCTTCACCCTCTTTTCCTGACATACTATCTCTTAGTAACGCCTTCACCCTCTCTTCTTGACATACTAGCTGTTAGTAACGCCTTCACCCTCTCTTCTTGATTTACTAGCTCTTAGTAACGCCTTCACCCTCTCTTCTTGACATACTAGATCTTAGTAACGCCTTCACCCTCTCTTCTTGACATACTAGATCTTAGTAAAGCCTTTACCACCTTCTCTTGACATACTAGCTCTTAGTAACGTCTTCCCTCCCTTTCTCTTCTTGACATACTCGATCTTAGTAACGCCTTCACCCTCTCTTCTTGACATACTAGCTCTTAGTAACGCCTTTACCACCTCCTCTTGACATACTAGCTCTTAGTAACGCCTTCACCCTCTCTTCCTGACATACTATCTCTTAGTAACGCCTTCATTCTCTCTTCTTGACATACTAGCTCTTAGTAACGCCTTTACCACCTCCTCTTGACATACTAGCTCTTAGTAACGTCTTCACCTTCTCTTCTTGACATACTAACCCTTAGTAACGCCTTCATCCTCTCTTCTTGACATACTAGCCCTTAGTAACGCCTTCACCCTCTCTTCTTGACATACTAGCTCTTAGTAACGCTTTTACCCTCTCTTCTTGACTTACTAGCTCTTAGTAACGCCTTCACCCTCTCTTCTTGACATACTAGCTTTTAGTAACGTCTTCACCCTCCCTTCTTGACATACTAGCTCTTAGTAACGCCTTTACCACCTCCTCTTGACATACTAGCTCTTAGTAATGTCTTCACCCTCTCTTCTTGACATAATAGCTCTTAGTAACGCCTTCACCCTCTCTTCTTGACATACTAGCTCTTAGTAACGCCTTCTCCCTCCCTTCTTGACATACTAGCTCTTAGTAACGTCTTCACCCTCCCTTCTTGACATACTAGCTCTTAGTAACGCCTTCACTCTCTCTTCTTGACATACTAGCTCTTAGTAACGTCTTCGCCCTCTCTTCTTGTCATACTAGCTCTTAGTAACACCTTTATCTCCGACAAAACACTTGTCATTAACTACATCTTTTTTCACAAATGCAACAATTATCAGGTATTTTATAAACTGCTTATAATTGAACCATGTAGTAGAAGTAGAACAGAACTTTTTGTTTAAGTATATTTTATTTTGAAGGGAAGTAGAATAGGACAAGAGATGGAGGAGAGGTCGGTGAAATGTGAAGTTATGTAATTTTGTAACACTTTTATCTTATCAACCATTGATCCTACAGAAAAAAGTTATAGACATAATTTTGTAGCAAATTTTTAGAAGTTCTATTTAGTTTATAACATATTTGTGGCTACAACTAATTTTTTTTGAGATATTTGACAAAAACTAAAAAAAATAGGCATAAAAACTGCCCCCTCAGTAACACTTACCTCCGACCTCCGGGGAATTTTGGTGTGTTGTTTAGACAACTGTACCAAATACTAAAGACAGGGCTACTTACGGTTTGTGTGGAAAGAGTTACTTACACAATTCTTTATCAGTAACATAGAGATATCTACCATTTGAATCCCTTTGTAGAGAAAAGCATAGAAGGGGACGTTGGACTAAAGCCAGGGCTACTTACGGTTTGTGTGGAAGGAGTTACTTATACAATTCTTTATCAGTAACATAGAGATATCTACCATGTGAATCCCTTTGTAGAGAAAAGCATAGAAAGGGACGTTGGACTAAAGCCGGTGGTAGGAGTTACTTACACAATTCTTTATCAGTAACATAGAGATATCTACCATGCGAATCCCTTTGTAGAGAAAAGCATAGAAAGGGACGTTGGACTAAAGCCGGTGGTAGGAGTTACTTACACAATTCTTTATCAGTAACATAGAGATATCTACCATGTGAATCCCTTTGTAGAGAAAAGCATAGAAAGGGACGTTGGACTAAAGCCGGTGGTAGGAGTTACTTACACAATTCTTTATCAGTAACATAGAGATATCTACCATGTGAATCCCTTTGTAGAGAAAAGCATAGAAAGGGACGTTGGACTAAAGCCGGTGGTAGGAGTTACTTACACAATTCTTTATCAGTAACATAGAGATATCTACCATGTGAATCCCTTTGTGGAGAAAAGCATAGAAAGGGACGTTGGACTAAAGCCGGTGGTAGGAGTTACTTACACAATTCTTTATCAGTAACATAGAGATATCTACCATGTGAATCCCTTTGTAGAGAAAAGCATAGAAAGGGACGTTGGACTAAAGCCGGTGGTAGGAGTTACTTACACAATTCTTTATCAGTAACATAGAGATATCTACCATGTGAATCTTTTTGTGGAGAAAAGCATAGAAAGGGACGTTGGACTAAAGCCGGTGGTAGGAGTTACTTACACAATTCTTTATCAGTAACATAGAGATATCTACCATGTGAATCCCTTTGTAGAGAAAAGCATAGAAAGGGACGTTGGACTAAAGCCGGTGGTAGGAGTTACTTACACAATTCTTTATCAGTAACATAGAGATATCTACCATGTGAATCCCTTTGTAGAGAAAAGCATAGAAAGGGACGTTGGACTAAAGACGGTGGTAGGAGTTACTTACACAATTCTTTATCAGTAACATAGAGATATCTACCATGTGAATCCCTTTGTAGAGAAAAGCATAGAAAGGGACGTTGGACTAAAGCCGGTGGTAGGAGTTACTTACACAATTCTTTATCAGTAACATAGAGATATCTACCATGTGAATCCCTTTGTAGAGAAAAGCATAGAAAGGGACGTTGGACTAAAGCCGGTGGTAGGAGTTACTTACACAATTCTTTATCAGTAACATAGAGATATCTACCATGCGAATCCCTTTGTAGAGAAAAGCATAGAAAGGGACGTTGGACTAAAGCCGGTGGTAGGAGTTACTTACACAATTCTTTATCAGTAACATAGAGATATCTACCATGTGAATCCCTTTGTAGAGAAAAGCATAGAAAGGGACGTTGGACTAAAGCCGGTGGTAGGAGTTACTTACACAATTCTTTATCAGTAACATAGAGATATCTACCATGCGAATCCCTTTGTAGAGAAAAGCATAGAAAGGGACGTTGGACTAAAGCCGGTGGTAGGAGTTACTTACACAATTCTTTATCAGTAACATAGAGATATCTACCATGTGAATCCCTTTGTAGAGAAAAGCATAGAAAGGGACGTTGGACTAAAGCCGGTGGTAGGAGTTACTTACACAATTCTTTATCAGTAACATAGAGATATCTACCATGTGAATCCCTTTGTAGAGAAAAGCATAGAAAGGGACGTTGGACTAAAGCCGGTGGTAGGAGTTACTTACACAATTCTTTATCAGTAACATAGAGATATCTACCATGTGAATCCCTTTGTAGAGAAAAGCATAGAAAGGGACGTTGGACTAAAGCCGGTGGTAGGAGTTACTTACACAATTCTTTATCAGTAACATAGAGATATCTACCATGCGAATCCCTTTGTAGAGAAAAGCATAGAAAGGGACGTTGGACTAAAGCCGGTGGTAGGAGTTACTTACACAATTCTTTATCAGTAACATAGAGATATCTACCATGTGAATCCCTTTGTAGAGAAAAGCATAGAAAGGGACGTTGGACTAAAGCCGGTGGTAGGAGTTACTTACACAATTCTTTATCAGTAACATAGAGATATCTACCATGCGAATCCCTTTGTAGAGAAAAGCATAGAAAGGGACGTTGGACTAAAGCCGGTGGTAGGAGTTACACAATTCTTTATCAGTAACATAGAGATATCTACCATGTGAATCCCTTTGTAGAGAAAAGCATAGAAAGGGACGTTGGACTAAAGCCGGTGGTAGGAGTTACTTACACAATTCTTTATCAGTAACATAGAGATATCTACCATGTGAATCCCTTTGTAGAGAAAAGCATAGAAAGGGACGTTGGACTAAAGCCGGTGGTAGGAGTTACTTACACAATTCTTTATCAGTAACATAGAGATATCTACCATGCGAATCCCTTTGTAGAGAAAAGCATAGAAAGGGACGTTGGACTAAAGCCGGTGGTAGGAGTTACTTACACAATTCTTTATCAGTAACATAGAGATATCTACCATGTGAATCCCTTTGTAGAGAAAAGCATAGAAAGGGACGTTGGACTAAAGCCGGTGGTAGGAGTTACTTACACAATTCTTTATCAGTAACATAGAGATATCTACCATGCGAATCCCTTTGTAGAGAAAAGCATAGAAAGGGACGTTGGACTAAAGCCGGTGGTAGGAGTTACTTACACAATTCTTTATCAGTAACATAGAGATATCTACCATGTGAATCCCTTTGTAGAGAAAAGCATAGAAAGGGACGTTGGACTAAAGCCGGTGGTAGGAGTTACTTACACAATTCTTTATCAGTAACATAGAGATATCTACCATGTGAATCCCTTTGTAGAGAAAAGCATAGAAAGGGACGTTGGACTAAAGCCGGTGGTAGGAGTTACTTACACAATTCTTTATCAGTAACATAGAGATATCTACCATGTGAATCCCTTTGTAGAGAAAAGCATAGAAAGGGACGTTGGACTAAAGCCGGTGGTAGGAGTTACTTACACAATTCTTTATCAGTAACATAGAGATATCTACCATGTGAATCCCTTTGTGGAGAAAAGCATAGAAAGGGACGTTGGACTAAAGCCGGTGGTAGGAGTTACTTACACAATTCTTTATCAGTAACATAGAGATATCTACCATGTGAATCCCTTTGTAGAGAAAAGCATAGAAAGGGACGTTGGACTAAAGCCGGTGGTAGGAGTTACTTACACAATTCTTTATCAGTAACATAGAGATATCTACCATGTGAATCCCTTTGTAGAGAAAAGCATAGAAAGGGACGTTGGACTAAAGCCGGTGGTAGGAGTTACTTACACAATTCTTTATCAGTAACATAGAGATATCTACCATGTGAATCCCTTTGTAGAGAAAAGCATAGAAAGGGACGTTGGACTAAAGCCGGTGGTAGGAGTTACTTACACAATTCTTTATCAGTAACATAGAGATATCTACCATGTGAATCCCTTTGTAGAGAAAAGCATAGAAAGGGACGTTGGACTAAAGCCGGTGGTAGGAGTTACTTACACAATTCTTTATCAGTAACATAGAGATATCTACCATGTGAATCCCTTTGTAGAGAAAAGCATAGAAAGGGACGTTGGACTAAAGCCGGTGGTAGGAGTTACTTACACAATTCTTTATCAGTAACATAGAGATATCTACCATGTGAATCCCTTTGTAGAGAAAAGCATAGAAAGGGACGTTGGACTAAAGCCGGTGGTAGGAGTTACTTACACAATTCTTTATCAGTAACATAGAGATATCTACCATGTGAATCCCTTTGTAGAGAAAAGCATAGAAAGGGACGTTGGACTAAAGCCGGTGGTAGGAGTTACTTACACAATTCTTTATCAGTAACATAGAGATATCTACCATGTGAATCCCTTTGTAGAGAAAAGCATAGAAAGGGACGTTGGACTAAAGCCGGTGGTAGGAGTTACTTACACAATTCTTTATCAGTAACATAGAGATATCTACCATGTGAATCCCTTTGTAGAGAAAAGCATAGAAAGGGACGTTGGACTAAAGCCGGTGGTAGGAGTTACTTACACAATTCTTTATCAGTAACATAGAGATATCTACCATGTGAATCCCTTTGTAGAGAAAAGCATAGAAAGGGACGTTGGACTAAAGCCGGTGGTAGGAGTTACTTACACAATTCTTTATCAGTAACATAGAGATATCTACCATGTGAATCCCTTTGTGGAGAAAAGCATAGAAAGGGACGTTGGACTAAAGCCGGTGGTAGGAGTTACTTACACAATTCTTTATCAGTAACATAGAGATATCTACCATGTGAATCCCTTTGTAGAGAAAAGCATAGAAAGAGGACGTTGGACTAAAGCCGGTGGTAGGAGTTACTTACACAATTCTTTATCAGTAACATAGAGATATCTACCATGTGAATCCCTTTGTGGAGAAAAGCATAGAAAGGGACGTTGGACTAAAGCCGGTGGTAGGAGTTACTTACACAATTCTTTATCAGTAACATAGAGATATCTACCATGTGAATCCCTTTGTGGAGAAAAGCATAGAAAGGGACGTTGGACTAAAGCCGGTGGTAGGAGTTACTTACACAATTCTTTATCAGTAACATAGAGATATCTACCATGTGAATCCCTTTGTAGAGAAAAGCATAGAAAGGGACGTTGGACTAAAGCCGGTGGTAGGAGTTACTTACACAATTCTTTATCAGTAACATAGAGATATCTACCATGTGAATCCCTTTGTAGAGAAAAGCATAGAAAGGGACGTTGGACTAAAGCCGGTGGTAGGAGTTACTTACACAATTCTTTATCAGTAACATAGAGATATCTACCATGTGAATCCCTTTGTAGAGAAAAGCATAGAAAGGGACGTTGGACTAAAGCCGGTGGTAGGAGTTACTTACACAATTCTTTATCAGTAACATAGAGATATCTACCATGTGAATCCCTTTGTAGAGAAAAGCATAGAAAGGGACGTTGGACTAAAGCCGGTGGTAGGAGTTACTTACACAATTCTTTATCAGTAACATAGAGATATCTACCATGTGAATCCCTTTGTAGAGAAAAGCATAGAAAGGGACGTTGGACTAAAGCCGGTGGTAGGAGTTACTTACACAATTCTTTATCAGTAACATAGAGATATCTACCATGTGAATCCCTTTGTGGAGAAAAGCATAGAAAGGGACGTTGGACTAAAGCCGGTGGTAGGAGTTACTTACACAATTCTTTATCAGTAACATAGAGATATCTACCATGTGAATCCCTTTGTAGAGAAAAGCATAGAAAGGGACGTTGGACTAAAGCCGGTGGTAGGAGTTACTTACACAATTCTTTATCAGTAACATAGAGATATCTACCATGTGAATCCCTTTGTGGAGAAAAGCATAGAAAGGGACGTTGGACTAAAGCCGGTGGTAGGAGTTACTTACACAATTCTTTATCAGTAACATAGAGATATCTACCATGTGAATCCCTTTGTAGAGAAAAGCATAGAAAGGGACGTTGGACTAAAGCCGGTGGTAGGAGTTACTTACACAATTCTTTATCAGTAACATAGAGATATCTACCATGTGAATCCCTTTGTGGAGAAAAGCATAGAAAGGGACGTTGGACTAAAGCCGGTGGTAGGAGTTACTTACACAATTCTTTATCAGTAACATAGAGATATCTACCATGTGAATCCCTTTGTAGAGAAAAGCATAGAAAGGGACGTTGGACTAAAGCCGGTGGTAGGAGTTACTTACACAATTCTTTATCAGTAACATAGAGATATCTACCATGTGAATCCCTTTGTAGAGAAAAGCATAGAAAGGGACGTTGGACTAAAGCCAGGGCTACTTACGGTTTGTGTGGAAGGAGTTACTTATACAATTCTTTATCAGTAACATAGAGATATCTACCACGTGAATCCCTTTGTAGAGAAAAGCATAGAAAGGGACGTTGGACTAAAGCCAGGGCTACTTATGGTTTGTGAGGAAGGAGTTACTTATACAATTCTTTATCAGTAACATAGAGATATCTACTACTACTGTGACTTCATAAGAAACAATCCGATTTATATCCTACTCTATTGTTACAAGTTATACTTCCATGGATCTAGACTTGAATAAACACTCAGTAAATATATAGGAACAATAATAAGGGACATAGAATGATTAGTACACACATAAACTTTCCTCAGGTAAGAAGTTAATACTCTCTCAGTATTCTTAAATGTTTTAGTTAATTTACAAACAAAAATAATTTAGGAAAATATATTATTTGCACATGTAGTTACAAAATTTGAAATAGTTTTGCTCAAAAACAAGCTTAAAAGATTAATAAAAATCCTTTTGAAGAAATCAAATGTCAAGTAGAAATCAAATGCACGTGTAAAGCATGGACTAAATTAAAGTATTCCTGTCAAATTACAGTAATTCAGAATTAAACCTTAGAAGTAGGAAGTAAATTCGGGAGATCAGAGTTTTCCTATAGCAAAATAATAATAATTAGTTTTCCTATAGTTTATTGATAAAAAAATAATAATGTTCAAAGTTTAATATTAGTTTCTTAATTGAACTGATTCTTTTGTGGAGTGGGAAGAGTAATGTTACAAAGGCTCAAAAATAACTAGAAATATTCATTTATAAGAAGTAATTTTTTAAATGAAAAAAAACACATTGTGCTACAATTTTTACCATATTAGAATCATGGGTGATTAAATACAAGAGAGCAACTACCGACCGACCGAGACAAGAGAAATCTTATGAACTCAATGAATCTGTACATCTGCTTCTTATAGCCAATAAAAAAGTCAAAATAGTAATAGAAATAACTATTTCTAATAAACTTGAAGAACTGACAAACTTTAAGATGTATGAAAACTGACATTAAGAATGGGTTGAAACAAATTGTATTATTGTCACTGGTGTTTTTATTTTGTAAATTGCGATTAGGGAAAGTTAACAAGCCTGTGTCTGGAAATGAAAGAAATATACATAAATCTTATCTATAAGGAGGATTTTAATTTCACTAGGAATGAAATAATTTGCTAACGTTAAATAGAATTTATTTTAAACACGTGACAATTTATTGTTTTATGAGTAAATATAGAAAAAAAACATAGACAAAGTTTGTAACTCAGTGTAAAGTTGAGTAACTTGGAGTTGACACATTTTGTGAGCAGTCATTTCATTGAGTAGCAGTTTGATTTTGTCAATAAAACAACTGTTTTGAGTAACAGGTTTACAGGAGTAAGTTTCTCATTTTGTACTTGAATACATAGCAATTTAGTAAAAGGGATAGGTTTGGATTTATTTATGGAACAGGTGAAGTGTAATTATAGCTCACACTTAGGACTTTCTAAAAATCTCTCACTAACTTACTAAAAGAGTTCAGATCCCCCATAACTAACTTGATAATCAAGCTTGTTTTAATACCCATCCTAATTAATAATTAAAGTTCATTTATAATGCGGATCACGTAACCGTGCACTTGGCCTTGAGAGATCGCAGTAGGCGAGACTAGGAGTAGAGCGGCAGAATAAATACTTTACTACAAACATAAGGACTGTCAAAACACTGACTTGTATGAGACGTTCATTATTAGATAAATTATCTTCGGTATGAAATAACAAACATTCTTGAAATATGTGTAGTCATTTCGGACACAGAAGCTGTTGTTCTATAGTACATTCTGAATATGTAAGATGTTTTCAGAAGTGGTAGTACATGCAAGGCCGGTTACGTTTTCCGCATTATAGATATATTTACCTGCATCACCAATCCCAAGTAAGTTCTATAACTTTTTCTTGAAATTTATTAAATTTTAAGAAATTTATTAATATCGCGGCGTGAAAATGGCGAAATTTACACAGTCCATTATTAATTCTTAGCTGCAAATGAAAATAATGGCAATAATAATAATTTGTAACTTTTAATTATTCCACTATTTTGCAATATACAGTAACAAACTGTAGACGGTCTATTTCAGAAAGAAGCGTCTGTTGTTTTTCATAGTTTACTCAAAAATACATTCTAATCAAGAAAAACGTTATTGAAGTATCGCAAACCATAAATAGTTGGAATTAAAAACAAAAAATGAAACAATGTAAATATATCGTAATACACAACTACAAGAGGGGGTTTAGCGAGACCCTCGCTAACTTTTGAAGAGGCATAAAAATGAAGATCATTAGTTTGTAGAATAGAAGTAATTTGTAAATTGATCAAAGTTTAAACTAAAGAGATGAATTTTCACGTGTAAGAGACATTTAAACAAAAGAGAAAGCACGTGTTGAGCTTGACCGCAAATAAGCTGACTATCGCGAAAAGTGTTTCGCCTCTCATCACAAAGACATTTAAACGCCACAAGTGCGTGAATGATACGTGGGTGTATAAATGGTTTGTTAAAGCTACGCGTGCACAAGCCTACGTTTCAGTAATTTAACATTACAATTTCTTAATAAAATATAAAGGAAGACACAACATGGCCAATTTAACGATAGCAATACACAAGAACCATAAATGATTTACAAAACCAACATAGATAAATAGAAAATTATAGTGTGCTTTAAATAATTTAATTTGATTATTTGTGTTGTTTGTAATCTTAATTTTTTAGTATTAATACCTTTAATGTATATTGTGATGTTATTTATTTTATATTAATTTTGTATTTGAAGTTTTTAGACATTATAGTTAATTTTTTCTATTGTACATGTAGGCCTGAATAAGGACAATAATATAGTTGTCGAAACGCTGCCGAATTTTTAATAAATTAAGTGTTCTTGGTTCTGAATCAACCTTATTTTTATTCAACAATCAAAAATTTGAGTGAGTTTACACATCATCATAATTAATTTTTAGTTTCACATATTCGCTGGAAATAGTCTTATTTGAGTTGAAGAATTTTTGGTTTTACATATTCGCTGCAAATAATCTTATTTAAGCTGAGTGAGTTTTTAGCCTTTTTTTAATACGCAAAATATATATTTATTCTGTAAAAACATTTTTGCAAACCAGACGGGTTTTATTTGCCAAATAATGTGTAAAGATATCTAGGTATAGCACACCTGTACAGAGAATAAAATAGTATTAAACATTCATGAGTTGTGGGCAAACGTAAATGTTTCGTATATGCTGATGGCTCATTCTTCCGGAAATGTCCTGAAGTTCTTCATGTCTGCATTTTTAGAACAGCGGAAAGCGAGGAAATCCTGCCCTGTTGGCCGTACCGGCCAAGTGAGCACATACACAAATGCCGAGACTAGATCTTCTCCGGTGCACTAACGCCATCAACGCGCATGCGCGGACGTCACAGATGGAGGGTTAACTGCAGCAGAGGGGGAAGGAGTATACTTCGTAGGTATACTTGAATAAAGGTAGATATTAATGTTGAATAAAATTATTACCACATCTATCCTGACTGGATACTTCGTACGTATATTTTAATAAAAATAGATATTAATGTTGAATAAAATTATTACCAAATCTATCCTGACTGGATACTTCGTACGTAAATTTTAATGTAGGTATAAAAGGAAGAAAACTCACTATGTAAAAATTAAATTTAACTTTGCCATTTTTATTCAAAAGACATTTATAAATTTTTTATAATACCTAACCTAACCTATCACAACAAATACGATTCATTAAAACTAGAATGTTTCAAGAAAAAAATTAAAATGGAAGTTCGGGATTTGAACCCGAAACTCACGATTAGCATGCCTGTACTTTAACCACTAGGCCACGGGTTTCTACTGATATTGTTGATACAGTTTCTCTTATTACATTGTGGCTCATAGGTTCCCCTACATTCTCTCCCCTCTCGAGGAACTCAGTTGAAGGTTGCGCATGGCGTTTCTTCACCCGAGAAAGTCTACTAATGCCGAGACGGCCGCCCGTGTCGTGCCGTGACGATCTAGTGCGCGCGTTTCGGTAGACATCCTGGCGACAGTAATTGTGACTCATTCAATGCAGTAATGCCTCGGTTGCGATAAGCGACGTGTGTTGATGAAGTGTCTTTTTATTTATAAAAACCCTGTGGAACTTCGTTTGGTGACCGAATTGTCAAGTTTGCTATCCAAATTGCAAGATATAATTCAAATATGTTTGGAAATCATTTTAAGTATAGCAAAGTGCAGTTTTAAAGAAATAATAAAATGTAGACTATATAAAGGTATTTATTTCCCATTCCCACGTAAACCATCAGGAATTAAAAAAAAATTATAAAAGCTTCCGCTCAGGCCCCAAAAATTAAAAATTTCTGGAAATAAAACTCATATTCACGGCACACGTAAAACGTTACGAATGTAACTTTTTGGCTTTACGTTTTTGATTCAAAATGTAATTATACTTGCTGTTGACTCCTAAAAATTATAAATAAAGAAAAAATGAACTTTAACAAAGCAATATTAGCACTACGGCACACAAACCTTATAGAATTACAAAACTCGCGCACACGTCTTATTTGTTTGCGATAATTAGTCGCAAAGTTACACAACAGGACGAAACAAATACTCACAGACCATATTGCTCAAAACAGAAAATATTGCATTGAACATTCACACACCTTTTATTTCTACGTTAGCCTAAAAACGACGTTTTGATAAAGCAGTAATAAAATGAAGTGGTAAAGTTGATTTTTTAAACAATTTCAATTCTTTGGAGTTACCAGCAAATTTATTTACATTTCGAGTTACTACGTAAAAAAATAAAGCAAAAACGTTGAATTTGTAACGTTTCAGGTGTGTCGTGGGCAGGGGGCGGGGGAATTACTATTTTCCAAAATTATTAATTTTTGGAGCATGAGCAAAAGTTTGTATATATTTTTTTTCATATTCTTAATAACTTTCGGCATTGCCCGGTATAAATTCTTTTGTCAAAGTGGGAACTGGAAATAAATACCTATATAGGCTTTATAAATGTTTTCATCCTCATATACAATTTTGATTGTTTAAAATTAAAATAAAGTTATCTAGGGGGTGAGATTTTAACCATACTAAAAATCAAAATAGCTCTTGTTTGTTGGTATGTTGTAAAATGTTAAATTTTATAGCGGTATAAATAGTCCTCTATTGTATAAAGAAACATTTAGTTTATACAGTTTTATGGGTATTTGTAAGTTTAGATTATGTTTGATTATATTTGTTTGAGTTTTTAGTATCTGTTTTTGGTTTGCGATTAGAAATTATTTGTTGCTTGTTCAAAATGTTTTTTTAGCAACCACTGGTGACGTAAAATCCGAGCAGACCGGCAAATAGTCAAGTATAACCCAGTTGAGGTTCTTAAAGAAATTAAAACCTCTAGCGTATTTTGCAACTTCTTCGTTTTTGAAAATAAAAATTTCCTAATTCTGATTAACTATTTTCCTCATTTGTTTTCCAATTTTATTTTTATTTAATACAACCTCCTACCTGTTCACGTTGGAAAAGTTAGAAACGTCCCTTGTACATGTATGTCCGTAAAGCTTGCCTTGTACTCACTATATGTTTATGTCGAGAGAAGAGAGTTATCTATGTTTGTTTAGGCTGTGGAGGCTGTTTATCGCTTATAACAAGATAACCATAGTGGCTTGGAATATTTCCTAGAAAGTTTCCTCATAAACCCCCGCCAGAATTCTCTTTCTACTATTTGTAGTAAAATTCTGAAATCTACCACTGTAGAGAAATATTAAAAACTTATCAACGTTCTTTTGACTTGTAAGTATTACCTGTTATAGAACGGTTCTCTATTTATACACTTTTGAGTTGTAACGGTTGCTCGTTATAGACAGGTTCTCTATTTATATACTTTTGAGTTGTAACGGTTGCCCGTTATAGAACGGTTCTCTATTTATACACTTTTGAGTTGTAACGGTTACCCGTTATAGAACGGTTCTCTATTTATACACTTTTGAGTTGTAACGGTTGCTCGTTATAGACAGGTTCTCTATTTATATACTTTTGAGTTGTAACGGTTGCCCGTTATAGAACGGTTCTCTATTTATACTCTTTTGAGTTGTAACGGTTACCCGTTATAAAACGGTTCTCTATTTATACACTTTTGAGTTGTAACGGTTGCTCGTTATAGATAGGTTCTCTATTTATATACTTTTGAGTTGTAACGGTTGCCCGTTATAGAACGGTTCTCTATTTATACACTTTTGAGTTGTAACGGTTGCCCGTTATAGAACGGTTCTCTATTTCACTTTTGAGTTGTAACGGTTGCCCGTTATAGAACGGTTCTCTATTTATACACTTTTGAGTTGTAACGGTTGCCCGTTATAGACTGGTTCTCTATTTATACACTTTTGAGTTGTAACGATTGCCCGTTATAGAACGGTTCTCTATTTATACACTTCTGAGTTGTACGGTTGCCCGTTATAGAACGGCTCTCTATTTATACACTTTTGAGTTGTAACGATTGCCCGTTATAGAACGGTTCTCTATTTATACACTTTTGAGTTGTAACGGTTGCCCGTTATAGAACGGTTCTCTATTTATACACTTCTGAGTTGTATGGTTGCCCGTTATAGAACGGTTCTCTATTTATACACTTTTGAGTTGTAACGGTTGCCCGTTATAGAACGGTTCTCTATTTATACACTTTTGAGTTGTAACGGTTGCCCGTTATAGAACGGTTCTCTATTTATACACTTTTGAGTTGTAACGGTTGCCCGTTATAGAACGGTTCTCTATTTATACACTTTTGAGTTGTAACGGTTGCCCGGTATAGAACGGTTCTCTATTTATACACTTCTGAGTTGTACGGTTGCCCGTTATAGAACGGTTCTCTATTTATACACTTCTGAGTTGTACGGTTGCCCGTTATAGAACGGTTCTCTATTTATACACTTCTGAGTTGTAACGGTTGCCCGTTATAGAACGGTTCTCTATTTATACACTTCTGAGTTGTACGGTTGCCCGTTATAGAACGGCTCTCTATTTATACACTTTTGAGTTGTAACGATTGCCCGTTATAGAACGGTTCTCTATTTATACACTTTTGAGTTGTAACGGTTGCCCGTTATAGAACGGTTCTCTATTTATACACTTCTGAGTTGTATGGTTGCCCGTTATAGAACGGTTCTCTATTTATACACTTTTGAGTTGTAACGGTTGCCCGTTATAGAACGGTTCTCTATTTATACACTTTTGAGTTGTAACGGTTGCCCGTTATAGAACGGTTCTCTATTTATACACTTTTGAGTTGTAACGGTTGCCCGTTATAGAACGGTTCTCTATTTATACACTTTTGAGTTGTAACGGTTGCCCGGTATAGAACGGTTCTCTATTTATACACTTCTGAGTTGTAACGGTTGCCCGTTATAGAACGGTTCTCTATTTATACACTTTTGAGTTGTAACGGTTGCCCGGTATAGAACGGTTCTCTATTTATACACTTTTGAGTTGTAACGGTTGCCCGGTATAGAACGGTTCTCTATTTATACACTTCTGAGTTGTAACGGTTGCCCGTTATAGAACGGTTCTCTATTTATACACTTTTGAGTTGTAACGGTTGCCCGGTATAGAACGGTTCTCTATTTATATACTTTTGAGTTGTAACGGTTGCCCGTTATAGAACGGTTCTCTATTTATACACTTCTGAGTTGTACGGTTGCCCGTTATAGAACGGTTCTCTATTTATACACTTCTGAGTTGTAACGGTTGCCCGTTATAGAACGGTTCTCTATTTATACACTTCTGAGTTGTACGGTTGCCCGGTATAGAACGGTTCTCTATTTATACACTTTTGAGTTGTAACGGTTGCCCGTTTTAGAACGGCTCTCTATTTATACACTTCTGAGTTGTAACGGTTGCCCGTTATAGAACGGTTCTCTATTTATACACTTCTGAGTTGTACGGTTGCCCGTTATAGAACGGCTCTCTATTTATACACTTTTGAGTTGTAACGATTGCCCGTTATAGAACGGTTCTCTATTTATACACTTCTGAGTTGTACGGTTGCCTGTTATAGAACGGTTCTCTATTTATACACTTCTGAGTTGTAACGGTTGCCCGTTATAGAACGGTTCTCTATTTATACACTTCTGAGTTGTACGGTTGCCCGTTATAGAACGGCTCTCTATTTATACACTTTTGAGTTGTAACGATTGCCCGTTATAGAACGGTTCTCTATTTATACACTTTTGAGTTGTAACGGTTGCCCGTTATAGAACGGTTCTCTATTTATACACTTCTGAGTTGTATGGTTGCCCGTTATAGAACGGTTCTCTATTTATACACTTTTGAGTTGTAACGGTTGCCCGTTATAGAACGGTTCTCTATTTATACACTTTTGAGTTGTAACGGTTGCCCGTTATAGAACGGTTCTCTATTTATACACTTTTGAGTTGTAACGGTTGCCCGTTATAGAACGGTTCTCTATTTATACACTTTTGAGTTGTAACGGTTGCCCGGTATAGAACGGTTCTCTATTTATACACTTCTGAGTTGTACGGTTGCCCGTTATAGAACGGTTCTCTATTTATACACTTCTGAGTTGTACGGTTGCCCGTTATAGAACGGTTCTCTATTTATACACTTCTGAGTTGTAACGGTTGCCCGTTATAGAACGGTTCTCTATTTATACACTTCTGAGTTGTACGGTTGCCCGTTATAGAACGGCTCTCTATTTATACACTTTTGAGTTGTAACGATTGCCCGTTATAGAACGGTTCTCTATTTATACACTTTTGAGTTGTAACGGTTGCCCGTTATAGAACGGTTCTCTATTTATACACTTCTGAGTTGTATGGTTGCCCGTTATAGAACGGTTCTCTATTTATACACTTTTGAGTTGTAACGGTTGCCCGTTATAGAACGGTTCTCTATTTATACACTTTTGAGTTGTAACGGTTGCCTGTTATAGAACGGTTCTCTATTTATACACTTTTGAGTTGTAACGGTTGCTCGTTATAGACAGGTTCTCTGTCATTTTCAACACACAAAACTTCATAGAAATTTGGTTTGTCTTTATAAGTTGAAAAAATGATACAACTAAAAAATGCAGGGCAATGTTATTGATTGTATAGATCTATTAACATTAATGATTATGGGTATTGCCAGCTGGCTGATCCCTTATTTATACCCAGCCACAAGACCACATCATATAAACCAATTTTAAGCTTACCTATTTAGAACTCCTTTCTTGTCTAAATCGTCCAAGACCAAGGGCAGAAAGTCTCTAAATTTTTTACACCATATTAATCCGCCAAATCTGCCAATAATTTCGTCTTGCATTTCTAACGTTATATCGTCCAGTGTAAACTTATTTTCCGTGTCAGCGAGCAAAATAGACAAAGGGCAAAGTCCAAAAAAGAAGAAATGATAGTCCTCCTGAAGGTTGTCTTTTAGCTGCTGTCTCGTCATGTTATAAGGTATCTCAAGCTCGGTTAGTTGGTCGTTGAACGCCTCCAAATATGCGGAATACAGCTCTTCTAGTCGGTTCTGTCTTGTATCTAGATCAACACTAGATCCTATAAAGTACAGAATGTCAGTAGAAGGCGGTGCATACCTACAAATCTGAAAATCAACAAATACGACTTCACAGAGTTTATCAGCATTATACTTGAACATCATATTGTTTTGCCAGAAGTCACCGTGAGCCAGTACCTTCAGTCTGTTAGTTTTATTCAAACCTTCTACGTACTTCTTGAAAGTTCTTCCTGCACATTTAAACACCTGTCCATACTTCCTACTCTCTGGTAGCGTCACTAGCAGCTCAGCCAATTTATCCATAAACGTCTCGTAGAAAAGTTTATGGTCAAACTTTAAATCAACAAATACATCGACTCCAATTTTCTCTTCGGCCAGTTTTGGATCACTCTGATACAGTAGAACTGACCCTGCATGGTATTTGGCCAACTTTTTCAGAGCCATCTCGCAATGATCATAATCCAACAGTTGTAAATCTGCATTTCTGAATCCCAGTTCTGTTAAATCCTCCATGACCATTTCATTACTTCTATAGGCATACAGTTTTGGCGAGAATTTACAACGTATATGTTGTTCAATGAATGGCAAAGCTTTGTAAGTTTCTGTTTCCTTTTCCGGAAAATATTGTTCAGTAATCGGGAGTAGTTTCTTTATGATATAGCTTTTCTTCTTTACTTCATCCAAGGTGTTTTTATAGTGTACTTCTACCTTGTATATTGTGCTTGAGTAATTCTTTCCTTCTTCGAGAGCTTTTTTAACAGTGTAATCAATTATCTTGACCTGTTTTATGCCTTCATACTCTGTGCTCTTTGATAGATCTCGTGGTTTATGTAAACTACTTTTTGTGTTTGCAGATTCTTCTAAGCTGGCGTCTAAAACCAGAGAAAGATATTCTTCGTTTAACCAGTTGTGTGTTTCCTCCATTTCCTGCAAAAGAAATAATCGAAAGTCAAAGTATATGTTGTGAATTGAATTGCTATTAGTCAGTAAAACTTTTTAGCAGGCTACGGGTGTATTTAGTTATTTTAATAATTACGTACTTAAAAAGAATCTACAATTGGAAACAGCAAAAAGTACTCAGAAATGAACAAATTGAAATTTACTAACTGCATCCCAATATTCATTGTATATATTTTGATATTTGCACTCTTAACGTGTACTACCTCCACTTGTTGCACATTGAATACATTAAATTGTCTTTGGTAAAATTATTTGAACTAGTGCAACACCAATTTATAGATGTTATTTAACTATACAAATTAGTTTTTTTACTTTGTTTAGAAATACTATTCATTGCATTTTTGCATAACTTTTTGTTATAACCTATATTTAATAAGATTATGTAAGTAAATTTAATATAGATTATTTTCTTTCGGCGTCGATTTGAATGCATACTGCTCATAATTTATTATAATTATTATTTTATTCAAAATATTACAATATTAGGCCTATGTGTTGTGAGTTTCTTTTTTACCCTTCTTGCAGGGATACCCATGTTCAAGATTACACGATCTCCAGGAATCTGTTGCTACCTAACCTATATATTTGTAGGAAAATCCAGATTTTGCCGTTTTATTACATTATATTAATATTTTTCTCAAACTACTACATAATACAGTTTGTTTTGTATTATGAGTCGGTAGTAATTGAACTATATATTAGAAAGCAAACTACTACATACTGCATCAGTTGTTTGTTTTGTATTGAGTCAGTAGTAATTGAATTATATATTAGAAAGCAAACTACTAAACATTGCATTAGTTGGTTTGTTTTGTATTATGAATCAGTAGTAATTGAATTATTTATTGGAAAGCAAACTACTACACATTGCATTAGTTGTTTGTTTTGTATTATGAGTCAGTAGTAATTGAATTATATATTAGAAAGCAAACTACTAAACATTGCATTAGTTGTTTGTTTTGTATTATGAATCAGTAGTAATTGAATTATTTATTGGAAAGCAAACTACTACACATTGCATTAGTTGGTTTGTTTTGTATTATGAGTCAGTAGTAATTGAATTATATATTAGAAAGCAAACTACTAAACATTGCATTAGTTGTTTGTTTTGTATTATGAGTCAGTAGTAATTGAATTATATATTAGAAAGCAAACTACTAAACATTGTATTAGTTGTTTGTTTTGTATTATGAGTCAGTAGTAATTGAATTATATATTAGAAAGCAAACTACTAAACATTGCATTAGTTGTTTGTTTTGTATTATGAGTCGGTAGTAATTGAACTATATATTAGAAAGCAAACTACTACATACTGCATTAGTTGTTTGTTTTGTATTGAGTCAGTAGTAATTGAATTATATATTAGAAAGCAAACTACTACACACTGCATTAGTTGGTTTGTTTTGTATTATGAATCAGTAGTAATTGAATTATTTATTGGAAAGCAAAGTACTACACATTGCATTAGTTGGTTTGTTTTGTATTATGAGTCAGTAGTAATTGAATTATATATTAGAAAGCAAACTACTAAACATTGCATTAGTTGTTTGTTTTGTATTATGAGTCAGTAGTAATTGAATTATATATTAGAAAGCAAACTACTAAACATTGCATTAGTTGTTTGTTTTGTATTATGAGTCGGTAGTAATTGAACTATATATTAGAAAGCAAACTACTACATACTGCATTAGTTGTTTGTTTTGTATTGAGTCAGTAGTAATTGAATTATATATTAGAAAGCAAACTACTACACACTGCATTAGTTGGTTTGTTTTGTATTATGAATCAGTAGTAATTGAATTATTTATTGGAAAGCAAACTACTACACATTGCATTAGTTGTTTGTTTTGTATTATGAGTCAGTAGTAATTGAATTATATATTAGAAAACAAACTACTAAACATTGCATTAGTTGGTTTGTTTTGTATTATGAGTCAGTAGTAATTGAATTATATATTAGAAAGCAAACTACTAAACACTGCATTAGTTGGTTTGTTTTGTATTATGAGTCAGTAGTAATTGAATTATATATTAGAAAGCAAACTACTGCATATTGCATTAGTTGGTTTGTTTTGTGTTAAGAGTCAGTAATAATTGAATTATATATTAGAAAGCAAACTACTAAACATTGCATTAGTTGTTTGTTTTGTATTATGAGTCGGTAGTAATTGAATTATGTATTAGAAAGCAAACTACTAAACATTGCATTAGTTGTTTGTTTTGTATTATGAGTCAGTAGTAATTGAATTATATATTAGAAAGCAAACTACTAAACATTGCATTAGTTGTTTGTTTTGTATTATGAGTCAGTAGTATTTGAATTATATATTAGAAAGCAAACTACTAAACATTGCATTAGTTGTTTGTTTTGTATTATGAGTCAGTAGTAATTGAATTATATATTAGAAAGCAAACTACTACACACTGCATTAGTTGTTTGTTTTGTATTATGAGTCAGTAGTAATTGAATTATATATTAGAAAGCAAACTACTAAACATTGCATTAGTTGTTTGTTTTGTATTATGAGTCAGTAGTAATTGAATTATATATTAGAAAGCAAACTACTGCATATTGCATTAGTTGGTTTGTTTTGTATTATGAGTCAGTAGTAATTGAATTATATATTAGAAAGCAAACTACTAAACATTGCATTAGTTGTTTGTTTTGTATTATGAGTCAGTAGTAATTGAATTATATATTAGAAAGCAAACTACTGCATATTGCATTAGTTGGTTTGTTTTGTATTATGAGTCAGTAGTAATTGAATTATATATTAGAAAGCAAACTACTAAACATTGCATTAGTTGTTTGTTTTGTATTATGAGTCAGTAGTAATTGAATTATGTATTAGAAAGCAAACTACTAAACATTGCATTAGTTGTTTGTTTTGTATTATGAGTCAGTAGTAATTGAATTATATATTAGAAAGCAAACTACTAAACATTGCATTAGTTGTTTGTTTTGTATTATGAGTCAGTAGTATTTGAATTATATATTAGAAAGCAAACTACTAAACATTGCATTAGTTGTTTGTTTTGTATTATGAGTCAGTAGTAATTGAATTATATATTAGAAAGCAAACTACTACACACTGCATTAGTTGTTTGTTTTGTATTATGAGTCAGTAGTAATTGAATTATATATTAGAAAGCAAACTACTGCATATTGCATTAGTTGGTTTGTTTTGTATTAAGAGTCAGTAGTAATTGAATTATATATTAGAAAGCAAACTACTAAACATTGCATTAGTTGTTTGTTTTGTATTATGAGTCAGTAGTAATTGAATTATATATTAGAAAGCAAACTACTACACACTGCATTAGTTGTTTGTTTTGTATTATGAGTCAGTAGTAATTGAATTATATATTAGAAAGCAAACTACTGCATATTGCATTAGTTGGTTTGTTTTGTATTAAGAGTCAGTAGTAATTGAATTATATATTAGAAAGCAAACTACTAAACATTGCATTAGTTGGTTTGTTTTGTATTATGAGTCAGTAGTAAGCGAATTATATATAAGAAAGCAAACTACTAGTGACTTTCGTCATTTGCATTGTGTTGTAGTATTTTCTCGCTTTTCTTTCGCATTGTCCGTTTATGAAGCAAGGTTCAATACCGTTAATCCAGTTCGTTTGTTTATTTTTATTCATTTTTAATCCTAGAGCATTATTTGGTATTATGTGGTAACCATGGCAACAATTTAAGGTTGTGCAATGGATGTTTCGACGACAGTCAGAGAGGAGCAAATGAATAAGTCATATACTCGTACGCCTTTAAGAAGTACATTCCTAGCTATGGGTAAATTGGCTCAGTCCCAAAGCGCTAGAATTTGAACATGAAGATACTTAGTTCTGTCCTAGGACCACCAAATATTTATAATTTAATTATTGAATAATTATTTTTAAAAACTGTATTAACATCAATTTCCATCCACTATAGGTTAAAAAAACAATGAATTTTAACTCAATTGGATGAAAAAAAACGTATCTTATTAACGATTGAAAATTTGTACAATATATATATATATATATATATATATATATATATATATATATATATATATATATATATATATATATATACTCTCTCTCTCTCTCTCTCTCTCTCTCTCTCTCTCTCTATATATATATATATATATATATATATATATATATATATATATATATATATTATAACGATATGGTAACAGGGAGTCTAAAGAGAACTATAAATCAAGTGTGTAAAATTAAGACAATATACAAGGCCAAGCTGACAGTATTATTACTCTATAGTACCATAAATACCCAAAAAAGGTTGTCAGTTTTAAGACGCAAGGGCGTTCAAAAAACTATAGAAAAAAACTTGGTACCATTAAGAGAAAGTCAGTTACAAATAGTCGTTAAATTTCAAAATATACGTAAAAAAGTTAAAATTAAGAAATGTGATTGGTCTAAACTAGGAGAGAAGGGATAAGAGGTTCAGAAAGTTAGTTGGGAAAAAAATCGACACGGTAGGTCATCCAGGAACGTTCGATGAGAGTAGACGTCGGTAAAGTTGCCTCCAGTTCTTGCAATTATATTAGGTAAATCGTCGAAAGCAGAGAATATTAATTAAATCGTCGAAATCAGTGAATATTAAGTAAATCGTCGAAAGCAGAGAATATTAATTAAATTGTCGAAAGCAGTGAATATGAAGTAAATCGTCGAAGCAGTGAATATTAATTGAATCGTCAAAAGCAGACAATATTAAGTAAATCGTCGAAAACAGATAATATTAATTAAATCGTCGAAAGCTGTGAATATTAAGTAAATCGTCGAAGCAGTGAATATTAATTAAATCGTCGAAGCAGTGAATATTAATTAAATCGTCGAAAGCATTGAATATTAATTAAATCGTCGAAAGCATTGAATATTAGGAAAATCGTCGAAATCATTGAATATTAATTAAATCGTCGAAGCAGTGAATATTAATTAAATCGTCGAAAGCAGTGAATATTAAGTAAATCGTTGAAGCAGTGAATATTAATTAAATCGTCGAAAGCATTGGATATTAGGAAAATCGTCGAAAGGATTGAATATTAGGAAAATCGTCGAAAGCAGTGAATATTAAGAAAATCGTCTAAAGCAGTGAATATTAATTAAATCGTCGAAGCAGTGAATATTAATTAAATCGTCGAAAGCATTGAATATTAATTAAATCGTCGAAAGCATTGAATATTAGGAAAATCGTCGAAATCATTGAATATTAATTAAATCGTCGAAGCAGTGAATATTAATTAAATCGTCGAAAGCAATGAATATTAAGTAAATCGTTGAAGCAGTGAATATTAATTAAATCGTCGAAAGCATTGGATATTAGGAAAATCGTCGAAAGGATTGAATATTAGGAAAATCGTCGAAAGCAGTGAATATTAAGAAAATCGTCTAAAGCAGTGAATATTAGGAAAATCGTCGAAATCATTGAATATTAAATAAATCGTCGAAGCAGTGAATATTAATTAAATCGTCGAAAACAGTGAATATTAAGTAAATCGTCGAAAGCAGTGAATATTAATTAAATCGTCGAAAGCAGTAAATATTAAGTAAATCGTCGAAAGCAGTGAATATAAGGAAAATCGTCGAAAGCAGTGAATATTAAGAAAATCGTCGAAAGGAGTAAATATTAAGTAAATCGTCGAAAGCAGTGAATATAAGGAAAGTCGTCGAAAGCAGTGAATATTAAGAAAATCGTCGAAAGCAGTAAATATTAAGTAAATCGTCGAAAGCAGTGAATATTAGGAAAATCGTCGAAAGCAGTGAATATTAAATAAATCGTTGAAAGTTGATTATGATTATAGTGCAACGGATGAAACTTCAGGACCATGAGCTACTAACAGGTAAACCTCAAATTTTAATAATAAAAACTTTCTCAATAATCTTTGAACATTAAACATTTTCTGTTGATCTGCCAATTACATAAATTTGATTTAATAATCCATAAAACAACATTGATTAAATCAGAACCATAAAATAATATTAAACGTAAGTTTCTCCAATTGCAACCCGAACCCTATACAGCGACCCTGAGATCAAAACAAATTTATGTAAATTAAGTTACAGTCTTAATCGAAAGTTAAGAGTCTATGCAGATTAGAATAATTGAGCAAGCCAAATATAAATTAAACTAAGAAATTCTCATTTAAGTAATATTGTAAATGTGATCAAACTTAATTAAATTAACTTAACCTGTAAATTGTGTGCAATTTCAATGTAACCTAGAGATCAATATTATAAATAATAATTTCATTCTTATCAGATATAAGTGGCGCCCAAAACCGAGTTCTATTAATTAAAATAATCTTTGAATAATTAATCTTGTTACATTGAAAGTTAATGAAAGTTAACCGAAAAAACGGTTGGAAGATATATAAATAAATAAATAAATATATATATATATATATATATATATATATATATATATATATATATATATATAGGGTTTGAATATAATAGAAAGAATCGAAAAAACACTTTAAAACTATTTACTAAACACTTGTAAATATTTACAACAGCCTATAGCAGCACCTACTTATATTTTTTGAGGACGGCCGTTTCGGGAGATGTGTCCCATTGTCAACTCAGATTGTAACTGATCTCAAGGTTTACGTAGGTTAGGGTATTAGGGTGGGGGTGGGATATCATTGCGGTGTGGATGTACTCTGTGAGTATTAGGAGTTATGATGTGAAAAAGTGCGTGTGAGTTGTAATGTAATTGTGTATTGAATATGTGTGTAGGGTGTAGTTTGAAGTGCCTATATATTTCGTATTGTTCAGTTGTGTAGCGTTGGTTATATCTGTGTTGTTTATGAAGAATTTGTAGGCTAGATGTTATGTGTATGTAGTCATGTTTTGTGGAGTTGAGATGATCGGCGAAGTTTGATTGGTAGTTATTGTTTTTTAGTGCTTTTATATGTTCTTGGTACGTGTGTAGAAGGGCTTCCCTGTCTGGCCTATGTAAAAACTGGGCCATGAACTGCAAGTTAGTTTGTAAACTCCAGTGGCGTTGTAAATGTCGTCTATTTTGTTGTTGGGTTTAAATTGTTTATTGAAAGTGTTGTGTGTGGAGTAAGCTATTTTGTAGTTGTATTTTCGTAGTGTGTTGGTTAGATTGTGGATTTTGGGTGATCTGTATGGTATTGATAAGTATTTTATGGTGTTGTCGTGTTATGTGTTTGTATTTGGGTTATTAGGTTTATCCAAACATGTGCACACACAAACACACACACACACACAAACACTATAGATGACTTCACTAAATCTGCATAGAATATCACAAGTCGTCATTCAAATTAAATATCTATGTAGGCATAAATCGTGAAATATTATGGCATAAGATTTATTTATGTATTCGAAGTTTTCGTTATCTAACGATTTAGAAAATGACCTTTTTTTATATAAATTCTCTAATATAATAAAGGATTTAAATATTTTCTTACCAAAAAATATTATATTGCACACACAAAATCAGAACACTAAACTTTCACAGCGATAACAATGAAAATCACGCAGCAGATGCTGTAATAAAATGTAGGCTAGTGCTACTTAGTGCATCAACTACGCTACAAGGCTGAACCAATCTATCAAGTGACCTTATGTCTAAAACCGTAGAGGATATAAATTGTTTTTAGGGGTCAGCTAATTTGTACCATAAGACAAGCATTTTGAAAATAAATGCCATTTTATCCCATTCAAAAGTGATAAAATTATAGTTCTTAATTTAAATACAACACATTTTAAGGTTACTTGATCAATATTAAACTTGAGTAATTTTCGGAATGAGGTCAACTTTGCTGGAAATAACAAATTTAATGCAAATACCTTTATTAAAAGCAAACTTAAAGAAATATTAAGTCTACGAGTATTCTTAAAAGCTCGTTCCGTATGATCTAACCTGTCTAGTAGAAGCAAGCTAACCCGGACGTACATTATCACTTGCAGCTCTTTCCCTAATGGGTCTCCTACTAGCTCCCCACTAAGTAAGTTAACATTACTATTCTTAATATAATTCCTATATTCAAACAGATATTTTAATCTAACCTGTCTAGTAGAAGCAAGCTAACCCGGACGTACATTATCACTTGCGGCTCTTTCCCTAATGGGTCTCCTACTAGCTCCCCACTAAGTAAGTTAACATTACTATTCTTAATATAATTCCTATATTCAAACAGATATTTGTAATCTAACCTGTCTAGTAGAAGCAAGCTAACACGGACGTACATTATCACTTGCAGCTCTTTCCCTAATGGGTCTCCTACTAGCTCCCCACTAAGTAAGTTAACATTACTATTCTTAATATAATTCCTATATTCAAACAGATATTTGTAATCTAACCTGTCTAGTAGAAGCAAGCTAACACGGACGTACATTATCACTTGCAGCTCTTTCCCTAATGGGTATCTTACTAGCTCCCCACTAAGTAAGTTAACATTACTATTCTTAATATAATTCCTATATTCAAACAGATATTTGTAATCTAACCTGTCTAGTAGAAGCAAGCTAACACGGACGTACATTATTACTTGCAGCTCTTTCCCTAATGGGTCTCCTACTAGCTCTCCACTAAGTAAGTTAACATTACTATTCTAATATAATTCCTATATTCAAACAGATATTTTTAATCTAACCTGTCTAGTAGAAACAATCTATCCCGGACGTACATTATCACTTGCAGCTCTTTCCCTAATGGGTCTCCTACTAGCTCCCCACTAAGTAAGTTAACATTACTATTCTTAATATAATTCCTATATTCAAACAGATATTTGTAATCTAACCTGTCTAGTAGAAGCAAGCTAACACGGACGTACATTATCACTTGCGGCTCTTTCCCTAATGGGTCTCCTACTAGCTCCCCACTAAGTAAGTTAACATTACTATTCTAATATAATTCCTATATTCAAACAGATATTTTTAATCTAACCTGTCTAGTAGAAACAATCTATCCCGGACGTACATTATCACTTGCAGCTCTTTCCCTAATGGGTCTCCTACTAGCTCCCCACTAAGTAAGTTAACATTACTATTCTTAATATAATTCCTATATTCAAACAGATATTTTTAATCTAACCTGTCTAGTAGAAACAATCTATCCCGGACGTACATTATCACTTGCAGCTCTTTCCCTAATGGGTCTCCTACTAGCTCCCCACTAAGTAAGTTAACATTACTATTCTTAATATAATTCCTATATTCAAACAGATATTTTAATCTAACCTGTCTAGTAGAAGCAAGCTAACCCGGACGTACATTATCACTTGCAGCTCTTTCCCTAATGGGTCTCCTACTAGCTCCCCACTAAGTAAGTTAACATTACTATTCTTAATATAATTCCTATATTCAAACAGATATTTTAATCTAACCTGTCTAGTAGAAGCAAGCTAACCCGGACGTACATTATCACTTGCAGCTCTTTCCCTAATGGGTCTCCTACTAGCTCCCCACTAAGTAAGTTAACATTACTATTCTTAATATAATTCCTATATTCAAACAGATATTTGTAATCTAACCTGTCTAGTAGAAGATATCTATCCCGGACGTACATTATTACTTGCGGCTCTTTCCCTAATGGGTCTCCTACTAGCTCCCCACTAAGTAAGTTAACATTACTATTCTTATTAAAATTTCAAACATGATTAAGATAACTAATTGGCTGCAATTTAGGATTCGGCCTAGTGAAGCAGAATGAAATTATTTAACTGATACACGACTAATTTATAAGTATCGGCTTGTAGATTCAGAAATATGAGAATTTTCGAAAAATGTCGTCACAGCAGATAATTCAAGCTCTCCTCTTATAGTTTACTGACGTCCACGAAGAGTGTATCGTAGTAAGAGGCAAGTGAATTAAAAGGTTTGTTGAGCTCCAAAGTTTTGATTTAAATGTGGAACTTTGGAAATGGAACTTTGGTCTAAAGTCTATACTTTTCAAAACAGAGTAAATGGTAAAAGAAAGTTAACATTCTAAAGAAAAATAAATGCAGAAGTTGAATAACTCGAGTAACGTATAGACTCCGACAGAGAGCATGTTCACTTTAGACACTCGTGCCTAGTAGTGACGCCTTACAATACCCTCGCTATATCTTGTGCCAGGGAGTTGTATGCTCCTACCTTATGTGTTTTCCTGGGAAGGCGAGTAACGTATAGACTCCGACAGAGAGCATGTTCACTTTAGACACTCGAGCCTAGTAGTGAGGCCTTATAATACCCTCGCTATATCTTGTGCCAGGGAGTTGTATGCTCCTACCTTATGTGTTTTCCTGGGAAGGCGAGTAACGTATAGACTCCGACAGAGAGCATGTTCACTTTAGACACTCGAGCCTAGTAGTGAAGCCTTATAATACCCTCGCTATATCTTGTGCCAGGGAGTTGTATGCTCCTACCTTATGTGTTTTCCTGGGAAGGCGAGTAACGTATAGACTCCGACAGAGAGCATGTTCACTTTAGACACTCGAGCCTAGTAGTGAAGCCTTATAATACCCTCGCTATATCTTGTGCCAGGGAGTTGTATGCTCCTACCTTATGTGTTTTCCTGGGAAGGCGAGTAACGTATAGACTCCGACAGAGAGCATGTTCACTTTAGACACTCGAGCCTAGTAGTGAGGCCTTATAATACCCTCGCTATATCTTGTGCCAGGGAGTTGTATGCTCCTACCTTATGTGTTTTCCTGGGAAGGCGAGTAACGTATAGACTCCGACAGAGAGCATGTTCACTTTAGACACTCGAGCCTAGTAGTGAAGCCTTATAATACCCTCGCTATATCTTGTGTCAGGGAGTTGTATGCTCCTACCTTATGTGTTTTCCTGGGAAGGCGAGTAACGTATAGACTCCGACAGAGAGCATGTTCACTTTAGACACTCGAGCCTAGTAGTGAAGCCTTATAATACCCTCGCTATATCTTGTGCCAGGGAGTTGTATGCTCCTACCTTATGTGTTTTCCTGGGAAGGCGAGTAACGTATAGACTCCGACAGAGAGCATGTTCACTTTAGACACTCGAGCCTAGTAGTGAAGCCTTATAATACCCTCGCTATATCTTGTGCCAGGGAGTTGTATGCTCCTACCTTATGTGTTTTCCTGGGAAGGCGAGTAACGTATAGACTCCGACAGAGAGCACGTTCACTTTAGACACTCGAGCCTAGTAGTGAGGCCTTATAATACCCTCGCTATATCTTGTGCCAGGGAGTTGTATGCTCCTACCTTATGTGTTTTCCTGGGAAGGCGAGTAACGTATAGACTCCGACAGAGAGCATGTTCACTTTAGACACTCGAGCCTAGTAGTGAGGCCTTATAATACCCTCGCTATATCTTGTGCCAGGGAGTTGTATGCTCCTACCTTATGTGTTTTCCTTGGGAAGGCGAGTAACGTATAGACTCCGACAGAGAGCATGTTCACTTTAGACACTCGAGCCTAGTAGTGAGGCCTTATAATACCCTCGCTATATCTTGTGCAGGGAGTTGTATGCTCCTACCTCATGTGTTTTCCTGGGAAGGCGAGTAACGTATAGACTCCGACAGAGAGCATGTTCACTTTAGACACTCGAGCCTAGTAGTGAAGCCTTATAATACCCTCGCTATATCATGTGCCAGGGAGTTGTATGCTCCTACCTTATGTGTTTTCCTGGGAAGGCGAGTAACGTATAGACTCCGACAGAGAGCATGTTCACTTTAGACACGCGAGCCTAGTAGTGAAGCCTTATAATACCCTCGCTATATCATGTGCCAGGGAGTTGTATGCTCCTACCTTATGTGTTTTCCTGGGAAGGCGAGTAACGTATAGACTCCGACAGAGAGCATGTTCACTTTAGACACTCGAGCCTAGTAGTGAGGCCTTATAATACCCTCGCTATATCTTGTGCAGGGAGTTGTATGCTCCTACCTCATGTGTTTTCCTGGGAAGGCGAGTAACGTATAGACTCCGACAGAGAGCATGTTCACTTTAGACACTCGAGCCTAGTAGTGAGGCCTTATAATACCCTCGCTATATCTTGTGCCAGGGAGTTGTATGCTCCTACCTTATGTGTTTTCCTGGGAAGGCGAGTAACGTATAGACTCCGACAGAGAGCATGTTCACTTTAGACACTCGAGCCTAGTAGTGAGGCCTTATAATACCCTCGCTATATCATGTGCCAGGGAGTTGTATGCTCCTACCTTATGTGTTTTCCTGGGAAGGCGAGTAACGTATAGACTCCGACAGAGAGCATGTTCACTTTAGACACTCGAGCCTAGTAGTGAGGCCTTATAATACCCTCGCTATATCTTGTGCCAGGGAGTTGTATGCTCCTACCTTATGTGTTTTCCTGGGAAGGCGAGTAACGTATAGACCCCGACAGAGAGCACGTTCACTTTAGACACTCGAGCCTAGTACTGAGGCCTTATAATACCCTCGCTATATCTTGTGCCAGGGAGTTGTATGCTCCTACCTTATGTGTTTTCCTGGGAAGGCGAGTAACGTATAGACCCCGACAGAGAGCATGTTCACTTTAGACACTCGAGCCTAGTACTGAGGCCTTATAATACCCTCGCTATATCTTGTGCCAGGGAGTTGTATGCTCCTACCTTATGTGTTTTCCTGGGAAGGCGAGTAACGTATAGACTCCGACAGAGAGCACGTTCACTTTAGACACTCGAGCCTAGTACTGAAGCCTTATAATACCCACGCTATATCTTGTGCCAGGGAGTTGTATGCTCCTACCTTATGTGTTTTCCTTGGGAAGGCGAGTAACGTATAGACTCCGACAGAGAGCACGTTCACTTTAGACACTCGAGCCTAGTAGTGAAGCCTTATAATACCCTCGCTATATCTTGTGCCAGGGAGTTGTATGCTCCTACCTTATGTGTTTTCCTTGGGAAGGCGAGTAACGTATAGACTCCGACAGAGAGCACGTTCACTTTAGACACTCGAGCCTAGTACTGAGGCCTTATAATACCCTCGCTATATCTTGTGCCAGGGAGTTGTATGCTCCTACCTTATGTGTTTTCCTGGGAAGGCGAGTAACGTATAGACTCCGACAGAGAGCACGTTCACTTTAGACACTCGAGCCTAGTACTGAGGCCTTATAATACCCTCGCTATATCTTGTGCCAGGGAGTTGTATGCTCCTACCTTATGTGTTTTCCTGGGAAGGCGAGTAACGTATAGACTCCGACAGAGAGCACGTTCACTTTAGACACTCGAGCCTAGTACTGAGGCCTTATAATACCCTCGCTATATCTTGTGCCAGGGAGTTGTATGCTCCTATCTTATGTGTTTTCCTGGGAAGGCAAGTAACGTATAGACTCCGACAGAGAGCATGTTCACTTTAGACACTCGAGCCTAGTAGTGAGGCCTTATAATACCCTCGCTATATCTTGTGCAGGGAGTTGTATGCTCCTACCTTATGTGTTTTCCTTGGGAAGGCGAGTAACGTATAGACTCCGACAGAGAGCACGTTCACTTTAGACACTCGAGCCTAGTACTGAGGCCTTATAATACTCTCGCTATATCTTGTGCCAGGGAGTTGTATGCTCCTACCTTATGTGTTGTCCTGGGAAGGCGAGTAACGTATGGACTCCGACAGAGAGCACGTTCACTTTAGACACTCGAGCCTAGTAGTGAAGCCTTATAATACCCTCGCTATATCTTGTGCAGGGAGTTGTATGCTCCTACCTTATGTGTTTTCCTGGGAAGGCGAGTAACGTATAGACTCCGACAGAGAGCACGTTCACTTTAGACACTCGAGCCTAGTAGTGAGGCCTTATAATACCCTCGCTATATCTTGTGCCAGGGAGTTGTATGCTCCTACCTTATGTGTTTTCCTTGGGAAGGCGAGTAACGTATAGACTCCGACAGAGAGCACGTTCACTTTAGACACTCGAGCCTAGTACTGAGGCCTTATAATACTCTCGCTATATCTTGTGCCAGGGAGTTGTATGCTCCTACCTTATGTGTTGTCCTGGGAAGGCGAGTAACGTATGGACTCCGACAGAGAGCACGTTCACTTTAGACACTCGAGCCTAGTAGTGAGGCCTTATAATACCCTCGCTATATCTTGTGCCAGGGAGTTGTATGCTCCTACCTTATGTGTTTTCCTTGGGAAGGCGAGTAACGTATAGACTCCGACAGAGAGCACGTTCACTTTAGACACTCGAGCCTAGTACTGAGGCCTTATAATACCCTCGCTATATCTTGTGCCAGGGAGTTGTATGCTCCTACCTTATGTGTTTTCCTTGGGAAGGCGAGTAACGTATAGACTCCGACAGAGAGCACGTTCACTTTAGACACTCGAGCCTAGTACTGAGGCCTTATAATACCCTCGCTATATCTTGTGCCAGGGAGTTGTATGCTCCTACCTTATGTGTTTTCCTTGGGAAGGCGAGTAACGTATAGACTCCGACAGAGAGCACGTTCACTTTAGACACGCGAGCCTAGTAGTGAGGCCTTATAATACCCTCGCTATATCTTGTGCCAGGGAGTTGTATGCTCCTACCTTATGTGTTTTCCTTGGGAAGGCGAGTAACGTATAGACTCCGACAGAGAGCACGTTCACTTTAGACACTCGAGCCTAGTAGTGAAGCCTTATAATACCCTCGCTATATCTTGTGCCAGGGAGTTGTATGCTCCTACCTTATGTGTTTTCCTGGGAAGGCGAGTAACGTATAGACTCCGACAGAGAGCACGTTCACTTTAGACACTCGAGCCTAGTAGTGAGGCCTTATAATACCCTCGCTATATCTTGTGCCAGGGAGTTGTATGCTCCTACCTTATGTGTTTTCCTGGGAAGGCGAGTAACGTATAGACTCCGACAGAGAGCATGTTCACTTTAGACACTCGAGCCTAGTAGTGAGGCCTTATAATACCCTCGCTATATCTTGTGCCAGGGAGTTGTATGCTCCTACCTTATGTGTTTTCCTTGGGAAGGCGAGTAACGTATAGACTCCGACAGAGAGCATGTTCACTTTAGACACTCGAGCCTAGTAGTGAGGCCTTATAATACCCTCGCTATATCTTGTGCAGGGAGTTGTATGCTCCTACCTCATGTGTTTTCCTGGGAAGGCGAGTAACGTATAGACTCCGACAGAGAGCATGTTCACTTTAGACACTCGAGCCTAGTAGTGAAGCCTTATAATACCCTCGCTATATCATGTGCCAGGGAGTTGTATGCTCCTACCTTATGTGTTTTCCTGGGAAGGCGAGTAACGTATAGACTCCGACAGAGAGCATGTTCACTTTAGACACGCGAGCCTAGTAGTGAAGCCTTATAATACCCTCGCTATATCATGTGCCAGGGAGTTGTATGCTCCTACCTTATGTGTTTTCCTGGGAAGGCGAGTAACGTATAGACTCCGACAGAGAGCATGTTCACTTTAGACACTCGAGCCTAGTAGTGAGGCCTTATAATACCCTCGCTATATCTTGTGCAGGGAGTTGTATGCTCCTACCTCATGTGTTTTCCTGGGAAGGCGAGTAACGTATAGACTCCGACAGAGAGCATGTTCACTTTAGACACTCGAGCCTAGTAGTGAGGCCTTATAATACCCTCGCTATATCTTGTGCCAGGGAGTTGTATGCTCCTACCTTATGTGTTTTCCTGGGAAGGCGAGTAACGTATAGACTCCGACAGAGAGCATGTTCACTTTAGACACTCGAGCCTAGTAGTGAGGCCTTATAATACCCTCGCTATATCATGTGCCAGGGAGTTGTATGCTCCTACCTTATGTGTTTTCCTGGGAAGGCGAGTAACGTATAGACTCCGACAGAGAGCATGTTCACTTTAGACACTCGAGCCTAGTAGTGAGGCCTTATAATACCCTCGCTATATCTTGTGCCAGGGAGTTGTATGCTCCTACCTTATGTGTTTTCCTGGGAAGGCGAGTAACGTATAGACCCCGACAGAGAGCACGTTCACTTTAGACACTCGAGCCTAGTACTGAGGCCTTATAATACCCTCGCTATATCTTGTGCCAGGGAGTTGTATGCTCCTACCTTATGTGTTTTCCTGGGAAGGCGAGTAACGTATAGACCCCGACAGAGAGCATGTTCACTTTAGACACTCGAGCCTAGTACTGAGGCCTTATAATACCCTCGCTATATCTTGTGCCAGGGAGTTGTATGCTCCTACCTTATGTGTTTTCCTGGGAAGGCGAGTAACGTATAGACTCCGACAGAGAGCACGTTCACTTTAGACACTCGAGCCTAGTACTGAAGCCTTATAATACCCACGCTATATCTTGTGCCAGGGAGTTGTATGCTCCTACCTTATGTGTTTTCCTTGGGAAGGCGAGTAACGTATAGACTCCGACAGAGAGCACGTTCACTTTAGACACTCGAGCCTAGTAGTGAAGCCTTATAATACCCTCGCTATATCTTGTGCCAGGGAGTTGTATGCTCCTACCTTATGTGTTTTCCTTGGGAAGGCGAGTAACGTATAGACTCCGACAGAGAGCACGTTCACTTTAGACACTCGAGCCTAGTACTGAGGCCTTATAATACCCTCGCTATATCTTGTGCCAGGGAGTTGTATGCTCCTACCTTATGTGTTTTCCTGGGAAGGCGAGTAACGTATAGACTCCGACAGAGAGCACGTTCACTTTAGACACTCGAGCCTAGTACTGAGGCCTTATAATACCCTCGCTATATCTTGTGCCAGGGAGTTGTATGCTCCTACCTTATGTGTTTTCCTGGGAAGGCGAGTAACGTATAGACTCCGACAGAGAGCACGTTCACTTTAGACACTCGAGCCTAGTACTGAGGCCTTATAATACCCTCGCTATATCTTGTGCCAGGGAGTTGTATGCTCCTATCTTATGTGTTTTCCTGGGAAGGCAAGTAACGTATAGACTCCGACAGAGAGCATGTTCACTTTAGACACTCGAGCCTAGTAGTGAGGCCTTATAATACCCTCGCTATATCTTGTGCAGGGAGTTGTATGCTCCTACCTTATGTGTTTTCCTTGGGAAGGCGAGTAACGTATAGACTCCGACAGAGAGCACGTTCACTTTAGACACTCGAGCCTAGTACTGAGGCCTTATAATACTCTCGCTATATCTTGTGCCAGGGAGTTGTATGCTCCTACCTTATGTGTTGTCCTGGGAAGGCGAGTAACGTATGGACTCCGACAGAGAGCACGTTCACTTTAGACACTCGAGCCTAGTAGTGAAGCCTTATAATACCCTCGCTATATCTTGTGCAGGGAGTTGTATGCTCCTACCTTATGTGTTTTCCTGGGAAGGCGAGTAACGTATAGACTCCGACAGAGAGCACGTTCACTTTAGACACTCGAGCCTAGTAGTGAGGCCTTATAATACCCTCGCTATATCTTGTGCCAGGGAGTTGTATGCTCCTACCTTATGTGTTTTCCTTGGGAAGGCGAGTAACGTATAGACTCCGACAGAGAGCACGTTCACTTTAGACACTCGAGCCTAGTACTGAGGCCTTATAATACTCTCGCTATATCTTGTGCCAGGGAGTTGTATGCTCCTACCTTATGTGTTGTCCTGGGAAGGCGAGTAACGTATGGACTCCGACAGAGAGCACGTTCACTTTAGACACTCGAGCCTAGTAGTGAGGCCTTATAATACCCTCGCTATATCTTGTGCCAGGGAGTTGTATGCTCCTACCTTATGTGTTTTCCTTGGGAAGGCGAGTAACGTATAGACTCCGACAGAGAGCACGTTCACTTTAGACACTCGAGCCTAGTACTGAGGCCTTATAATACCCTCGCTATATCTTGTGCCAGGGAGTTGTATGCTCCTACCTTATGTGTTTTCCTTGGGAAGGCGAGTAACGTATAGACTCCGACAGAGAGCACGTTCACTTTAGACACTCGAGCCTAGTACTGAGGCCTTATAATACCCTCGCTATATCTTGTGCCAGGGAGTTGTATGCTCCTACCTTATGTGTTTTCCTTGGGAAGGCGAGTAACGTATAGACTCCGACAGAGAGCACGTTCACTTTAGACACGCGAGCCTAGTAGTGAGGCCTTATAATACCCTCGCTATATCTTGTGCCAGGGAGTTGTATGCTCCTACCTTATGTGTTTTCCTTGGGAAGGCGAGTAACGTATAGACTCCGACAGAGAGCACGTTCACTTTAGACACTCGAGCCTAGTACTGAGGCCTTATAATACCCTCGCTATATCTTGTGCCAGGGAGTTGTATGCTCCTACCTCATGTGTTTTCCTGGGAAGGCGAGTAACGTATAGACTCCGACAGAGAGCACGTTCACTTTAGACACTCGAGCCTAGTACTGAGGCCTTATAATACCCTCGCTATATCTTGTGCCAGGGAGTTGTATGCTCCTACCTCATGTGTTTTCCTGGGAAGGCGAGTAACGTATAGACTCCGACAGAGAGCACGTTCACTTTAGACACGCGAGCCTAGTAGTGAGGCCTTATAATACCCTCGCTATATCTTGTGCCAGGGAGTTGTATGCTCCTACCTTATGTGTTTTCCTTGGGAAGGCGAGTAACGTATGGACTCCGACAGAGAGCACGTTCATTTTAGACACGCGAGCCTAGTAGTGAAGCCTTATAATACCCTCGCTATATCTTGTGCCAGGGAGTTGTATGCTCCTACCTCATGTGTTTTCCTTGGGAAGGCGAGTAACGTATAGACTCCGACAGAGAGCACGTTCACTTTAGACACGCGAGCCTAGTAGTGAAGCCTTATAATACCCTCGCTATATCTTGTGCCAGGGAGTTGTATGCTCCTACCTCATGTGTTTTCCTTGGGAAGGCGAGTAACGTATAGACTCCGACAGAGAGCACGTTCACTTTAGACACGCGAGCCTAGTAGTGAGGCCTTATAATACCCTCGCTATATCTTGTGCCAGGGAGTTGTATGCTCCTACCTCATGTGTTTTCCTGGGAAGGCGAGTAACGTATAGACTCCGACAGAGAGCACGTTCACTTTAGACACGCGAGCCTAGTAGTGAAGCCTTATAATACCCTCGCTATATCTTGTGCCAGGGAGTTGTATGCTCCTACCTTATGTGTTTTCCTGGGAAGGCGAATAACGTATAGACTCCGACAGAGAGCACGTTCACTTTAGACACTCGAGCCTAGTAGTGAAGCCTTATAATACCCTCGCTATATCTTGTGCCAGGGAGTTGTATGCTCCTACCTCATGTGTTTTCCTGGGAAGGCGAGTAACGTATAGACTCCGACAGAGAGCACGTTCACTTTAGACACTCGAGCCTAGTAGTGAAGCCTTATAATACCCTCGCTATATCTTGTGCCAGGGAGTTGTATGCTCCTACCTTATGTGTTTTCCTGGGAAGGCGAGTAACGTATAGACTCCGACAGAGAGCACGTTCACTTTAGACACTCGAGCCTAGTAGTGAAGCCTTATAATACCCTCGCTATATCTTGTGCAGGGAGTTGTATGCTCCTACCTTATGTGTTTTCCTGGGAAGGCGAGTAACGTATAGACTCCGACAGAGAGCACGTTCACTTTAGACACGCGAGCCTAGTAGTGAGGCCTTATAATACCCTCGCTATATCTTGTGCAGGGAGTTGTATGCTCCTACCTTATGTGTTTTCCTGGGAAGGCGAGTAACGTATAGACTCCGACAGAGAGCACGTTCACTTTAGACACGCGAGCCTAGTACTGAGGCCTTATAATACCCTCGCTATATCTTGTGCCAGGGAGTTGTATGCTCCTACCTTATGTGTTTTCCTTGGGAAGGCGAGTAACGTATAGACTCCGACAGAGAGCACGTTCACTTTAGACACGCGAGCCTAGTAGTGAGGCCTTATAATACCCTCGCTATATCTTGTGCCAGGGAGTTGTATGCTCCTACCTCATGTGTTTTCCTGGGAAGGCGAGTAACGTATAGACTCCGACAGAGAGCACGTTCACTTTAGACACGCGAGCCTAGTAGTGAGGCCTTATAATACCCTCGCTATATCTTGTGCCAGGGAGTTGTATGCTCCTACCTTATGTGTTTTCCTTGGGAAGGCGAGTAACGTATAGACTCCGACAGAGAGCACGTTCACTTTAGACACGCGAGCCTAGTAGTGAGGCCTTATAATACCCTCGCTATATCTTGTGCCAGGGAGTTGTATGCTCCTACCTCATGTGTTTTTCTGGGAAGGCGAGTAACGTATAGACTTCGACAGAGAGCACGTTCACTTTAGACACGCGAGCCTAGTAGTGAGGCCTTATAATACCCTCGCTATATCTTGTGCCAGGGAGTTGTATGCTCCTACCTCATGTGTTTTCCTGGGAAGGCGAGTAACGTATAGACTCCGACAGAGAGCACGTTCACTTTAGACACGCGAGCCTAGTAGTGAGGCCTTATAATACCCTCGCTATATCTTGTGCCAGGGAGTTGTATGCTCCTACCTTATGTGTTTTCCTTGGGAAGGCGAGTAACGTATAGACTCCGACAGAGAGCACGTTCACTTTAGACACGCGAGCCTAGTAGTGAGGCCTTATAATACCCTCGCTATATCTTGTGCCAGGGAGTTGTATGCTCCTACCTCATGTGTTTTCCTGGGAAGGCGAGTAACGTATAGACTCCGACAGAGAGCACGTTCACTTTAGACACGCGAGCCTAGTAGTGAGGCCTTATAATACCCTCGCTATATCTTGTGCCAGGGAGTTGTATGCTCCTACCTCATGTGTTTTCCTGGGAAGGCGAGTAACGTATAGACTCCGACAGAGAGCACGTTCACTTTAGACACGCGAGCCTAGTAGTGAAGCCTTATAATACCCTCGCTATATCTTGTGCCAGGGAGTTGTATGCTCCTACCTCATGTGTTTTCCTTGGGAAGGCGAGTAACGTATAGACTCCGACAGAGAGCACGTTCACTTTAGACACGCGAGCCTAGTAGTGAAGCCTTATAATACCCTCGCTATATCTTGTGCCAGGGAGTTGTATGCTCCTACCTCATGTGTTTTCCTGGGAAGGCGAGTAACGTATAGACTCCGACAGAGAGCACGTTCACTTTAGACACGCGAGCCTAGTAGTGAGGCCTTATAATACCCTCGCTATATCTTGTGCCAGGGAGTTGTATGCTCCTACCTTATGTGTTTTCCTTGGGAAGGCGAGTAACGTATAGACTCCGACAGAGAGCACGTTCACTTTAGACACGCGAGCCTAGTAGTGAGGCCTTATAATACCCTCGCTATATCTTGTGCCAGGGAGTTGTATGCTCCTACCTCATGTGTTTTCCTGGGAAGGCGAGTAACGTATAGACTCCGACAGAGAGCACGTTCACTTTAGACACTCGAGCCTAGTAGTGAGGCCTTATAATACCCTCGCTATATCTTGTGCCAGGGAGTTGTATGCTCCTACCTCATGTGTTTTCCTGGGAAGGCGAGTAACGTATAGACTCCGACAGAGAGCACGTTCACTTTAGACACGCGAGCCTAGTAGTGAGGCCTTATAATACCCTCGCTATATCTTGTGAAAGGGAGTTGTATGCTCCTACCTCATGTGTTTTCCTGGGAAGGCGAGTAACGTATAGACTCCGACAGAGAGCACGTTCACTTTAGACACTCGAGCCTAGTAGTGAAGCCTTATAATACCCTCGCTATATCTTGTGCCAGGGAGTTGTATGCTCCTACCTTATGTGTTTTCCTGGGAAGGCGAGTAACGTATAGACTCCGACAGAGAGCACGTTCACTTTAGACACGCGAGCCTAGTAGTGAAGCCTTATAATACCCTCGCTATATCTTGTGCCAGGGAGTTGTATGCTCCTACCTTATGTGTTTTCCTGGGAAGGCGAGTAACGTATAGACTCCGACAGAGAGCACGTTCACTTTAGACACGCGAGCCTAGTAGTGAGGCCTTATAATACCCTCGCTATATCTTGTGCCAGGGAGTTGTATGCTCCTACCTCATGTGTTTTCCTGGGAAGGCGAGTAACGTATAGACTCCGACAGAGAGCACGTTCACTTTAGACACTCGAGCCTAGTACTGAGGCCTTATAATACCCTCGCTATATCTTGTGCCAGGGAGTTTTATGCTCCTACCTTATGTGTTTTCCTGGGGAAGGCGAGTAACGTATAGACTCCGACAGAGAGCACGTTCACTTTAGACACGCGAGCCTAGTAGTGAGGCCTTATAATACCCTCGCTATATCTTGTGCAGGGAGTTGTATGCTCCTACCTCATGTGTTTTCCTGGGAAGGCGAGTAACGTATAGACTCCGACAGAGAGCACGTTCACTTTAGACACTCGAGCCTAGTAGTGAGGCCTTATAATACCCTCGCTATATCTTGTGCCAGGGAGTTGTATGCTCCTACCTCATGTGTTTTCCTGGGAAGGCGAGTAACGTATAGACTCCGACAGAGAGCACGTTCACTTTAGACACTCGAGCCTAGTAGTGAAGCCTTATAATACCCTCGCTATATCTTGTGCCAGGGAGTTGTATGCTCCTACCTTATGTGTTTTCCTTGGGAAGGCGAGTAACGTATAGACTCCGACAGAGAGCACGTTCACTTTAGACACTCGAGCCTAGTAGTGAAGCCTTATAATACCCTCGCTATATCTTGTGCCAGGGAGTTGTATGCTCCTACCTTATGTGTTTTCCTTGGGAAGGCGAGTAACGTATAGACTCCGACAGAGAGCACGTTCACTTTAGACACTCGAGCCTAGTAGTGAAGCCTTATAATACCCTCGCTATATCTTGTGCCAGGGAGTTGTATGCTCCTACCTTATGTGTTTTCCTTGGGAAGGCGAGTAACGTATAGACTCCGACAGAGAGCACGTTCACTTTAGACACTCGAGCCTAGTAGTGAAGCCTTATAATACCCTCGCTATATCTTGTGCCAGGGAGTTGTATGCTCCTACCTTATGTGTTTTCCTTGGGAAGGCGAGTAACGTATAGACTCCGACAGAGAGCACGTTCACTTTAGACACTCGAGCCTAGTAGTGAAGCCTTATAATACCCTCGCTATATCTTGTGCCAGGGAGTTGTATGCTCCTACCTTATGTGTTTTCCTTGGGAAGGCGAGTAACGTATAGACTCCGACAGAGAGCACGTTCACTTTAGACACTCGAGCCTAGTAGTGAAGCCTTATAATACCCTCGCTATATCTTGTGCCAGGGAGTTGTATGCTCCTACCTTATGTGTTTTCCTTGGGAAGGCGAGTAACGTAGAGACCCCGACAGAGAGCACGTTCACTTTAGACACTCGAGCCTAGTAGTGAAGCCTTATAATACCCTCGCTATATCTTGTGCCAGGGAGTTGTATGCTCCTACCTTATGTGTTTTCCTTGGGAAGGCGAGTAACGTATAGACTCCGACAGAGAGCACGTTCACTTTAGACACTCGAGCCTAGTACTGAGGCCTTATAATACCCACGCTATATCTTGTGCCAGGGAGTTGTATGCTCCTACCTTATGTGTTTTCCTGGGAAGGCGAGTAACGTATAGACTCCGACAGAGAGCACGTTCACTTTAGACACTCGAGCCTAGTACTGAGGCCTTATAATGCTCTCGCTATATCTTGTGCAGGGAGTTGTATGCTCCTACCTTATGTGTTTTCCTTGGGAAGGCGAGTAACGTATAGACTCCGACAGAGAGCACGTTCACTTTAGACACGCGAGCCTAGTAGTGAAGCCTTATAATACCCTCGCTATATCTTGTGCCAGGGAGTTGTATGCTCCTACCTCATGTGTTTTCCTGGGAAGGCGAGTAACTTATAGACTCCGACAGAGAGCACGTTCACTTTAGACACGCGAGCCTAGTAGTGAAGCCTTATAATACCCTCGCTATATCTTGTGCCAGGGAGTTGTATGCTCCTACCTCATGTGTTTTCCTGGGAAGGCGAGTAACGTATAGACTCCGACAGAGAGCACGTTCACTTTAGACACGCGAGCCTAGTAGTGAAGCCTTATAATACCCTCGCTATATCTTGTGGCAGGGAGTTGTATGCTCCTACCTCATGTGTTTTCCTGGGAAGGCGAGTAACGTATAGACTCCGACAGAGAGCACGTTCACTTTAGACACGCGAGCCTAGTAGTGAAGCCTTATAATACCCTCGCTATATCTTGTGCCAGGGAGTTGTATGCTCCTACCTCATGTGTTTTCCTGGGAAGGCGAGTAACGTATAGACTCCGACAGAGAGCACGTTCACTTTAGACACGCGAGCCTAGTACTGAGGCCTTATAATACCCTCGCTATATCTTGTGCCAGGGAGTTGTATGCTCCTACCTTATGTGTTTTCCTTGGGAAGGCGAGTAACGTATAGACTCCGACAGAGAGCACGTTCACTTTAGACACTCGAGCCTAGTAGTGAAGCCTTATAATACCCTCGCTATATCTTGTGCCAGGGAGTTGTATGCTCCTACCTTATGTGTTTTCCTTGGGAAGGCGAGTAACGTATAGACTCCGACAGAGAGCACGTTCATTTTAGACACTCGAGCCTAGTAGTGAGGCCTTATAATACCCTCGCTATATCTTGTGCAGGGAGTTGTATGCTCCTACCTCATGTGTTTTCCTTGGGAAGGCGAGTAACGTATAGACTCCGACAGAGAGCACGTTCACTTTAGACACGCGAGCCTAGTAGTGAGGCCTTATAATACCCTCGCTATATCTTGTGCAGGGAGTTGTATGCTCCTACCTCATGTGTTTTCCTTGGGAAGGCGAGTAACGTATAGACTCCGACCGAGAGCACGTTCACTTTAGACACTCGAGCCTAGTAGTGAGGCCTTATAATACCCTCGCTATATCTTGTGCAGGGAGTTGTATGCTCCTACCTCATGTGTTTTCCTTGGGAAGGCGAGTAACGTATAGACTCCGACAGAGAGCACGTTCACTTTAGACACTCGAGCCTAGTAGTGAGGCCTTATAATACCCTCGCTATATCTTGTGCCAGGGAGTTGTATGCTCCTACCTTATGTGTTTTCCTTGGGAAGGCGAGTAACGTATAGACTCCGACAGAGAGCACGTTCACTTTAGACACTCGAGCCTAGTACTGAGGCCTTATAATACCCTCGCTATATCTTGTGCCAGGGAGTTGTATGCTCCTACCTTATGTGTTTTCCTTGGGAAGGCGAGTAACGTATAGACCCCGACAGAGAGCACGTTCACTTTAGACACGCGAGCCTAGTAGTGAGGCCTTATAATACCCTCGCTATATCTTGTGCAGGGAGTTGTATGCTCCTACCTTATGTGTTTTCCTTGGGAAGGCGAGTAACGTATAGACCCCGACAGAGAGCACGTTCACTTTAGACACGCGAGCCTAGTAGTGAGGCCTTATAATACCCTCGCTATATCTTGTGCAGGGAGTTGTATGCTCCTACCTCATGTGTTTTCCTTGGGAAGGCGAGTAACGTATAGACCCCGACAGAGAGCACGTTCACTTTAGACACGCGAGCCTAGTAGTGAGGCCTTATAATACCCTCGCTATATCTTGTGCCAGGGAGTTGTATGCTCCTACCTTATGTGTTTTCCTTGGGAAGGCGAGTAACGTATAGACCCCGACAGAGAGCACGTTCACTTTAGACACGCGAGCCTAGTAGTGAGGCCTTATAATACCCTCGCTATATCTTGTGCAGGGAGTTGTATGCTCCTACCTTATGTGTTTTCCTTGGGAAGGCGAGTAACGTATAGACCCCGACAGAGAGCACGTTCACTTTAGACACTCGAGCCTAGTACTGAGGCCTTATAATACCCTCGCTATATCTTGTGCAGGGAGTTGTATGCTCCTACCTTATGTGTTTTCCCTGGGAAGGCGAGTAACGTATAGACCCCGACAGAGAGCACGTTCACTTTAGACACTCGAACCTAGTACTGAGGCCTTATAATACCCTCGCTATATCTTGTGCAGGGAGTTGTATGCTCCTACCTTATGTGTTTTCCTGGGAAGGCGAGTAACGTATAGACTCCGACAGAGAGCACGTTCACTTTAGACACTCGAGCCTAGTAGTGAAGCCTTATAATACCCTCGCTATATCTTGTGCCAGGGAGTTGTATGCTCCTACCTTATGTGTTTTCCTTGGGAAGGCGAGTAACGTATAGACCCCGACAGAGAGCACGTTCACTTTAGACACGCGAGCCTAGTAGTGAGGCCTTATAATACCCTCGCTATATCTTGTGCAGGGAGTTGTATGCTCCTACCTTATGTGTTTTCCTGGGAAGGCGAGTAACGTATAGACTCCGACAGAGAGCACGTTCACTTTAGACACGCGAGCCTAGTAGTGAGGCCTTATAATACCCTCGCTATATCTTGTGCCAGGGAGTTGTATGCTCCTACCTCATGTGTTTTCCTGGGAAGGCGAGTAACGTATAGACTCCGACAGAGAGCACGTTCACTTTAGACACTCGAGCCTAGTAGTGAAGCCTTATAATACCCTCGCTATATCTTGTGCCAGGGAGTTGTATGCTCCTACCTCATGTGTTTTCCTGGGAAGGCGAGTAACGTATAGACTCCGACAGAGAGCACGTTCACTTTAGACACGCGAGCCTAGTAGTGAAGCCTTATAATACCCTCGCTTTATCTTGTGCCAGGGAGTTGTATGCTCCTACCTCATGTGTTTTCCTGGGAAGGCGAGTAACGTATAGACTCCGACAGAGAGCACGTTCACTTTAGACACGCGAGCCTAGTAGTGAAGCCTTATAATACCCTCGCTATATCTTGTGCCAGGGAGTTGTATGCTCCTACCTCATGTGTTTTCCTGGGAAGGCGAGTAACGTATAGACTCCGACAGAGAGCACGTTCACTTTAGACACGCGAGCCTAGTAGTGAAGCCTTATAATACCCTCGCTATATCTTGTGCCAGGGAGTTGTATGCTCCTACCTCATGTGTTTTCCTGGGAAGGCGAGTAACGTATAGACTCCGACAGAGAGCACGTTCACTTTAGACACTCGAGCCTAGTACTGAGGCCTTATAATACCCTCGCTATATCTTGTGCCAGGGAGTTGTATGCTCCTACCTTATGTGTTTTCCTGGGGAAGGCGAGTAACGTATAGATTCCGACAGAGAGCACGTTCACTTTAGACACTCGAGCCTAGTAGTGAGGCCTTATAATACCCTCGCTATATCTTGTGCCAGGGAGTTGTATGCTCCTACCTTATGTGTTTTCCTTGGGAAGGCGAGTAACGTATAGACTCCGACAGAGAGCACGTTCACTTTAGACACTCGAGCCTAGTACTGAGGCCTTATAATACCCTCGCTATATCTTGTGCCAGGGAGTTGTATGCTCCTACCTTATGTGTTTTCCTGGGAAGGCGAGTAACGTATAGACTCCGACAGAGAGCACGTTCACTTTAGACACTCGAGCCTAGTAGTGAGGCCTTATAATACCCTCGCTATATCTTGTGCAGGGAGTTGTATGCTCCTACCTTATGTGTTTTCCTTGGGAAGGCGAGTAACGTATAGACTCCGACAGAGAGCACGTTCACTTTAGACACGCGAGCCTAGTAGTGAGGCCTTATAATACCCTCGCTATATCTTGTGCAGGGAGTTGTATGCTCCTACCTCATGTGTTTTCCTGGGAAGGCGAGTAACGTATAGACTCCGACAGAGAGCACGTTCACTTTAGACACTCGAGCCTAGTAGTGAGGCCTTATAATACCCTCGCTATATCTTGTGCCAGGGAGTTGTATGCTCCTACCTCATGTGTTTTCCTGGGAAGGCGAGTAACGTATAGACTCCGACAGAGAGCACGTTCACTTTAGACACTCGAGCCTAGTAGTGAAGCCTTATAATACCCTCGCTATATCTTGTGCCACGGAGTTGTATGCTCCTACCTTATGTGTTTTCCTTGGGAAGGCGAGTAACGTATAGACTCCGACAGAGAGCACGTTCACTTTAGACACTCGAGCCTAGTAGTGAAGCCTTATAATACCCTCGCTATATCTTGTGCCAGGGAGTTGTATGCTCCTACCTTATGTGTTTTCCTTGGGAAGGCGAGTAACGTATAGACTCCGACAGAGAGCACGTTCACTTTAGACACTCGAGCCTAGTAGTGAAGCCTTATAATACCCTCGCTATATCTTGTGCCAGGGAGTTGTATGCTCCTACCTTATGTGTTTTCCTTGGGAAGGCGAGTAACGTACAGACTCCGACAGAGAGCACGTTCACTTTAGACACTCGAGCCTAGTAGTGAAGCCTTATAATACCCTCGCTATATCTTGTGCCAGGGAGTTGTATGCTCCTACCTTATGTGTTTTCCTTGGGAAGGCGAGTAACGTATAGACTCCGACAGAGAGCACGTTCACTTTAGACACTCGAGCCTAGTACTGAGGCCTTATAATACCCACGCTATATCTTGTGCCAGGGAGTTGTATGCTCCTACCTTATGTGTTTTCCTGGGAAGGCGAGTAACGTATAGACTCCGACAGAGAGCACGTTCACTTTAGACACTCGAGCCTAGTACTGAGGCCTTATAATACCCACGCTATATCTTGTGCCAGGGAGTTGTATGCTCCTACCTTATGTGTTTTCCTTGGGAAGGCGAGTAACGTATAGACTCCGACAGAGAGCACGTTCACTTTAGACACGCGAGCCTAGTAGTGAGGCCTTATAATACCCTCGCTATATCTTGTGCCAGGGAGTTGTATGCTCCTACCTCATGTGTTTTCCTGGGAAGGCGAGTAACGTATAGACTCCGACAGAGAGCACGTTCACTTTAGACACTCGAGCCTAGTACTGAGGCCTTATAATGCTCTCGCTATATCTTGTGCAGGGAGTTGTATGCTCCTACCTTATGTGTTTTCCTTGGGAAGGCGAGTAACGTATAGACTCCGACAGAGAGCACGTTCACTTTAGACACGCGAGCCTAGTAGTGAAGCCTTATAATACCCTCGCTATATCTTGTGCCAGGGAGTTGTATGCTCCTACCTCATGTGTTTTCCTGGGAAGGCGAGTAACGTATAGACTCCGACAGAGAGCACGTTCACTTTAGACACGCGAGCCTAGTAGTGAAGCCTTATAATACCCTCGCTATATCTTGTGCCAGGGAGTTGTATGCTCCTACCTCATGTGTTTTCCTGGGAAGGCGAGTAACGTATAGACTCCGACAGAGAGCACGTTCACTTTAGACACGCGAGCCTAGTAGTGAAGCCTTATAATACCCTCGCTATATCTTGTGCCAGGGAGTTGTATGCTCCTACCTCATGTGTTTTCCTGGGAAGGCGAGTAACGTATAGACTCCGACAGAGAGCACGTTCACTTTAGACACGCGAGCCTAGTAGTGAAGCCTTATAATACCCTCGCTATATCTTGTGCCAGGGAGTTGTATGCTCCTACCTCATGTGTTTTCCTTGGGAAGGCGAGTAACGTATAGACTCCGACAGAGAGCACGTTCACTTTAGACACGCGAGCCTAGTACTGAGGCCTTATAATACCCTCGCTATATCTTGTGCCAGGGAGTTGTATGCTCCTACCTTATGTGTTTTCCTTGGGAAGGCGAGTAACGTATAGACTCCGACAGAGAGCACGTTCACTTTAGACACTCGAGCCTAGTAGTGAAGCCTTATAATACCCTCGCTATATCTTGTGCCAGGGAGTTGTATGCTCCTACCTTATGTGTTTTCCTTGGGAAGGCGAGTAACGTATAGACTCCGACAGAGAGCACGTTCACTTTAGACACTCGAGCCTAGTAGTGAGGCCTTATAATACCCTCGCTATATCTTGTGCAGGGAGTTGTATGCTCCTACCTCATGTGTTTTCCTTGGGAAGGCGAGTAACGTATAGACTCCGACAGAGAGCACGTTCACTTTAGACACGCGAGCCTAGTAGTGAGGCCTTATAATACCCTCGCTATATCTTGTGCAGGGAGTTGTATGCTCCTACCTCATGTGTTTTCCTTGGGAAGGCGAGTAACGTATAGACTCCGACAGAGAGCACGTTCACTTTAGACACTCGAGCCTAGTAGTGAGGCCTTATAATACCCTCGCTATATCTTGTGCAGGGAGTTGTATGCTCCTACCTCATGTGTTTTCCTTGGGAAGGCGAGTAACGTATAGACTCCGACAGAGAGCACGTTCACTTTAGACACTCGAGCCTAGTAGTGAGGCCTTATAATACCCTCGCTATATCTTGTGCCAGGGAGTTGTATGCTCCTACCTTATGTGTTTTCCTTGGGAAGGCGAGTAACGTATAGACTCCGACAGAGAGCACGTTCACTTTAGACACTCGAGCCTAGTACTGAGGCCTTATAATACCCTCGCTATATCTTGTGCCAGGGAGTTGTGTGCTCCTACCTTATGTGTTTTCCTTGGGAAGGCGAGTAACGTATAGACCCCGACAGAGAGCACGTTCACTTTAGACACGCGAGCCTAGTAGTGAGGCCTTATAATACCCTCGCTATATCTTGTGCAGGGAGTTGTATGCTCCTACCTTATGTGTTTTCCTTGGGAAGGCGAGTAACGTATAGACCCCGACAGAGAGCACGTTCACTTTAGACACGCGAGCCTAGTAGTGAGGCCTTATAATACCCTCGCTATATCTTGTGCAGGGAGTTGTATGCTCCTACCTTATGTGTTTTCCTTGGGAAGGCGAGTAACGTATAGACCCCGACAGAGAGCACGTTCACTTTAGACACGCGAGCCTAGTAGTGAGGCCTTATAATACCCTCGCTATATCTTGTGCCAGGGAGTTGTATGCTCCTACCTTATGTGTTTTCCTTGGGAAGGCGAGTAACGTATAGACCCCGACAGAGAGCACGTTCACTTTAGACACGCGAGCCTAGTAGTGAGGCCTTATAATACCCTCGCTATATCTTGTGCAGGGAGTTGTATGCTCCTACCTTATGTGTTTTCCTTGGGAAGGCGAGTAACGTATAGACCCCGACAGAGAGCACGTTCACTTTAGACACTCGAGCCTAGTACTGAGGCCTTATAATACCCTCGCTATATCTTGTGCAGGGAGTTGTATGCTCCTACCTTATGTGTTTTCCCTGGGAAGGCGAGTAACGTATAGACCCCGACAGAGAGCACGTTAACTTTAGACACTCGAGCCTAGTACTGAGGCCTTATAATACCCTCGCTATATCTTGTGCAGGGAGTTGTATGCTCCTACCTTATGTGTTTTCCTGGGAAGGCGAGTAACGTATAGACTCCGACAGAGAGCACGTTCACTTTAGACACTCGAGCCTAGTAGTGAAGCCTTATAATACCCTCGCTATATCTTGTGCAGGGAGTTGTATTCTCCTACCTCATGTGTTTTCCTGGGAAGGCGAGTAACGTATAGACTCCGACAGAGAGCACGTTCACTTTAGACACGCGAGCCTAGTAGTGAGGCCTTATAATACCCTCGCTATATCTTGTGCCAGGGAGTTGTATGCTCCTACCTTATGTGTTTTCCTTGGGAAGGCGAGTAACGTATAGACTCCGACAGAGAGCACGTTCACTTTAGACACTCGAGCCTAGTACTGAGGCCTTATAATACCCTCGCTATATCTTGTGCCAGGGAGTTGTATGCTCCTACCTTATGTGTTTTCCTTGGGAAGGCGAGTAACGTATAGACCCCGACAGAGAGCACGTTCACTTTAGACACGCGAGCCTAGTAGTGAGGCCCTATAATACCCTCGCTATATCTTGTGCAGGGAGTTGTATGCTCCTACCTTATGTGTTTTCCTGGGAAGGCGAGTAACGTATAGACTCCGACAGAGAGCACGTTCACTTTAGACACGCGAGCCTAGTAGTGAGGCCTTATAATACCCTCGCTATATCTTGTGCCAGGGAGTTGTATGCTCCTACCTCATGTGTTTTCCTGGGAAGGCGAGTAACGTATAGACTCCGACAGAGAGCACGTTCACTTTAGACACTCGAGCCTAGTACTGAGGCCTTATAATGCTCTCGCTATATCTTGTGCAGGGAGTTGTATGCTCCTACCTTATGTGTTTTCCTTGGGAAGGCGAGTAACGTATAAACTCCGACAGAGAGCACGTTCACTTTAGACACGCGAGCCTAGTAGTGAAGCCTTATAATACCCTCGCTATATCTTGTGCCAGGGAGTTGTATGCTCCTACCTCATGTGTTTTCCTGGGAAGGCGAGTAACGTATAGACTCCGACAGAGAGCACGTTCACTTTAGACACGCGAGCCTAGTAGTGAAGCCTTATAATACCCTCGCTATATCTTGTGCCAGGGAGTTGTATGCTCCTACCTCATGTGTTTTCCTGGGAAGGCGAGTAACGTATAGACTCCGACAGAGAGCACGTTCACTTTAGACACGCGAGCCTAGTAGTGAAGCCTTATAATACCCTCGCTATATCTTGTGCCAGGGAGTTGTATGCTCCTACCTCATGTGTTTTCCTGGGAAGGCGAGTAACGTATAGACTCCGACAGAGAGCACGTTCACTTTAGACACGCGAGCCTAGTAGTGAAGCCTTATAATACCCTCGCTATATCTTGTGCCAGGGAGTTGTATGCTCCTACCTCATGTGTTTTCCTGGGAAGGCGAGTAACGTATAGACTCCGACAGAGAGCACGTTCACTTTAGACACGCGAGCCTAGTACTGAGGCCTTATAACACCCTCGCTATATCTTGTGCCAGGGAGTTGTATGCTCCTACCTTATGTGTTTTCCTTGGGAAGGCGAGTAACGTATAGACTCCGACAGAGAGCACGTTCACTTTAGACACTCGAGCCTAGTAGTGAGGCCTTATAATACCCTCGCTATATCTTGTGCAGGGAGTTGTATGCTCCTACCTCATGTGTTTTCCTTGGGAAGGCGAGTAACGTATAGACTCCGACAGAGAGCACGTTCACTTTAGACACTCGAGCCTAGTAGTGAGGCCTTATAATACCCTCGCTATATCTTGTGCCAGGGAGTTGTATGCTCCTACCTTATGTGTTTTCCTTGGGAAGGCGAGTAACGTATAGACTCCGACAGAGAGCACGTTCACTTTAGACACTCGAGCCTAGTACTGAGGCCTTATAATACCCTCGCTATATCTTGTGCCAGGGAGTTGTATGCTCCTACCTTATGTGTTTTCCTTGGGAAGGCGAGTAACGTATAGACCCCGACAGAGAGCACGTTCACTTAAGACACGCGAGCCTAGTAGTGAGGCCTTATAATACCCTCGCTATATCTTGTGCAGGGAGTTGTATGCTCCTACCTTATGTGTTTTCCTTGGGAAGGCGAGTAACGTATAGACTCCGACAGAGAGCACGTTCACTTTAGACACGCGAGCCTAGTAGTGAGGCCTTATAATACCCTCGCTATATCTTGTGCAGGGAGTTGTATGCTCCTACCTTATGTGTTTTCCTTGGGAAGGCGAGTAACGTATAGACCCCGACAGAGAGCACGTTCACTTTAGACACGCGAGCCTAGTAGTGAGGCCTTATAATACCCTCGCTATATCTTGTGCAGGGAGTTGTATGCTCCTACCTTATGTGTTTTCCTTGGGAAGGCGAGTAACGTATAGACCCCGACAGAGAGCACGTTCACTTTAGACACGCGAGACTAGTAGTGAGGCCTTATAATACCCTCGCTATATCTTGTGCCAGGGAGTTGTATGCTCCTACCTTATGTGTTTTCCTTGGGAAGGCGAGTAACGTATAGACCCCGACAGAGAGCACGTTCACTTTAGACACGCGAGCCTAGTAGTGAGGCCTTATAATACCCTCGCTATATCTTGTGCCAGGGAGTTGTATGCTCCTACCTTATGTGTTTTCCTTGGGAAGGCGAGTAACGTATAGACTCCGACAGAGAGCACGTTCACTTTAGACACGCGAGCCTAGTAGTGAGGCCTTATAATACCCTCGCTATATCTTGTGCCAGGGAGTTGTATGCTCCTACCTCATGTGTTTTCCTGGGAAGGCGAGTAACGTATAGACTCCGACAGAGAGCACGTTCACTTTAGACACTCGAGCCTAGTAGTGAGGCCTTATAATACCCTCGCTATATCTTGTGCCAGGGAGTTGTATGCTCCGACCTCATGTGTTTTCCTGGGAAGGCGAGTAACGTATAGACTCCGACAGAGAGCACGTTCACTTTAGACACGCGAGCCTAGTAGTGAGGCCTTATAATACCCTCGCTATATCTTGTGCCAGGGAGTTGTATGCTCCTACCTCATGTGTTTTCCTGGGAAGGCGAGTAACGTATAGACTCCGACAGAGAGCACGTTCACTTTAGACACTCGAGCCTAGTAGTGAAGCCTTATAATACCCTCGCTATATCTTGTGCCAGGGAGTTGTATGCTCCTACCTTATGTGTTTTCCTGGGAAGGCGAGTAACGTATAGACTCCGACAGAGAGCACGTTCACTTTAGACACGCGAGCCTAGTAGTGAGGCCTTATAATACCCTCGCTATATCTTGTGCCAGGGAGTTGTATGCTCCTACCTCATGTGTTTTCCTGGGAAGGCGAGTAACGTATAGACTCCGACAGAGAGCACGTTCACTTTAGACACTCGAGCCTAGTAGTGAGGCCTTATAATACCCTCGCTATATCTTGTGCAGGGAGTTGTATGCTCCTACCTTATGTGTTTTCCTTGGGAAGGCGAGTAACGTATAGACTCCGACAGAGAGCACGTTCACTTTAGACACGCGAGCCTAGTAGTGAGGCCTTATAATACCCTCGCTATATCTTGTGCAGGGAGTTGTATGCTCCTACCTCATGTGTTTTCCTGGGAAGGCGAGTAACGTATAGACTCCGACAGAGAGCACGTTCACTTTAGACACTCGAGCCTAGTAGTGAGGCCTTATAATACCCTCGCTATATCTTGTGCCAGGGAGTTGTATGCTCCTACCTCATGTGTTTTCCTGGGAAGGCGAGTAACGTATAGACTCCGACAGAGAGCACGTTCACTTTAGACACTCGAGCCTAGTAGTGAAGCCTTATAATACCCTCGCTATATCTTGTGCCAGGGAGTTGTATGCTCCTACCTTATGTGTTTTCCTTGGGAAGGCGAGTAACGTATAGACTCCGACAGAGAGCACGTTCACTTTAGACACTCGAGCCTAGTAGTGAAGCCTTATAATACCCTCGCTATATCTTGTGCCAGGGAGTTGTATGCTCCTACCTTATGTGTTTTCCTTGGGAAGGCGAGTAACGTATAGACTCCGACAGAGAGCACGTTCACTTTAGACACTCGAGCCTAGTAGTGAAGCCTTATAATACCCTCGCTATATCTTGTGCCAGGGAGTTGTATGCTCCTACCTTATGTGTTTTCCTTGGGAAGGCGAGTAACGTATAGACTCCGACAGAGAGCACGTTCACTTTAGACACGCGAGCCTAGTACTGAGGCCTTATAATACCCTCGCTATATCTTGTGCCAGGGAGTTGTATGCTCCTACCTTATGTGTATTCCTTGGGAAGGCGAGTAACGTATAGACTCCGACAGAGAGCACGTTCACTTTAGACACTCGAGCCTAGTAGTGAAGCCTTATAATACCCTCGCTATATCTTGTGCCAGGGAGTTGTATGCTCCTACCTTATGTGTTTTCCTTGGGAAGGCGAGTAACGTATAGACTCCGACAGAGAGCACGTTCACTTTAGACACTCGAGCCTAGTAGTGAAGCCTTATAATACCCTCGCTATATCTTGTGCCAGGGAGTTGTATGCTCCTACCTTATGTGTTTTCCTTGGGAAGGCGAGTAACGTATAGACCCCGACAGAGAGCACGTTCACTTTAGACACTCGAGCCTAGTAGTGAAGCCTTATAATACCCTCGCTATATCTTGTGCCAGGGAGTTGTATGCTCCTACCTTATGTGTTTTCCTTGGGAAGGCGAGTAACGTATAGACTCCGACAGAGAGCACGTTCACTTTAGACACTCGAGCCTAGTACTGAGGCCTTATAATACCCACGCTATATCTTGTGCCAGGGAGTTGTATGCTCCTACCTTATGTGTTTTCCTGGGAAGGCGAGTAACGTATAGACTCCGACAGAGAGCACGTTCACTTTAGACACTCGAGCCTAGTACTGAGGCCTTATAATACCCACGCTATATCTTGTGCCAGGGAGTTGTATGCTCCTACCTTATGTGTTTTCCTGGGAAGGCGAGTAACGTATAGACTCCGACAGAGAGCACGTTCACTTTAGACACGCGAGCCTAGTAGTGAGGCCTTATAATACCCTCGCTATATCTTGTGCCAGGGAGTTGTATGCTCCTACCTCATGTGTTTTCCTGGGAAGGCGAGTAACGTATAGACTCCGACAGAGAGCACGTTCACTTTAGACACTCGAGCCTAGTACTGAGGCCTTATAATGCTCTCGCTATATCTTGTGCAGGGAGTTGTATGCTCCTACCTTATGTGTTTTCCTTGGGAAGGCGAGTAACGTATAGACTCCGACAGAGAGCACGTTCACTTTAGACACGCGAGCCTAGTAGTGAAGCCTTATAATACCCTCGCTATATCTTGTGCCAGGGAGTTGTATGCTCCTACCTCATGTGTTTTCCTGGGAAGGCGAGTAACGTATAGACTCCGACAGAGAGCACGTTCACTTTAGACACGCGAGCCTAGTAGTGAAGCCTTATAATACCCTCGCTATATCTTGTGCCAGGGAGTTGTATGCTCCTACCTCATGTGTTTTCCTGGGAAGGCGAGTAACGTATAGACTCCGTCAGAGAGCACGTTCACTTTAGACACGCGAGCCTAGTAGTGAGGCCTTATAATACCCTCGCTATATCTTGTGCCAGGGAGTTGTATGCTCCTACCTTATGTGTTTTCCTTGGGAAGGCGAGTAACGTATAGACTCCGACAGAGAGCACGTTCACTTTAGACACTCGAGCCTAGTAGTGAGGCCTTATAATACCCTCGCTATATCTTGTGCAGGGAGTTGTATGCTCCTACCTCATGTGTTTTCCTTGGGAAGGCGAGTAACGTATAGACTCCGACAGAGAGCACGTTCACGTTAGACACGCGAGCCTAGTAGTGAGGCCTTATAATACCCACGCTATATCTTGTGCAGGGAGTTGTATGCTCCTACCTCATGTGTTTTCCTTGGGAAGGCGAGTAACGTATAGACTCCGACAGAGAGCACGTTCACTTTAGACACTCGAGCCTAGTAGTGAGGCCTTATAATACCCTCGCTATATCTTGTGCCAGGGAGTTGTATGCTCCTACCTTATGTGTTTTCCTTGGGAAGGCGAGTAACGTATAGACTCCGACAGAGAGCACGTTCACTTTAGACACTCGAGCCTAGTACTGAGGCCCTATAATACCCTCGCTATATCTTGTGCCAGGGAGTTGTATGCTCCTACCTTATGTGTTTTCCTTGGGAAGGCGAGTAACGTATAGACCCCGACAGAGAGCACGTTCACTTTAGACACGCGAGCCTAGTAGTGAGGCCTTATAATACCCTCGCTATATCTTGTGCAGGGAGTTGTATGCTCCTACCTTATGTGTTTTCCTTGGGAAGGCGAGTAACGTATAGACCCCGACAGAGAGCACGTTCACTTTAGACACGCGAGCCTAGTAGTGAGGCCTTATAATACCCTCGCTATATCTTGTGCAGGGAGTTGTATGCTCCTACCTTATGAGTTTTCCTTGGGAAGGCGAGTAACGTATAGACCCCGACAGAGAGCACGTTCACTTTAGACACGCGAGCCTAGTAGTGAGGCCTTATAATACCCTCGCTATATCTTGTGCCAGGGAGTTGTATGCTCCTACCTTATGTGTTTTCCTTGGGAAGGCGAGTAACGTATAGACCCCGACAGAGAGCACGTTCACTTTAGACACGCGAGCCTAGTAGTGAGGCCTTATAATACCCTCGCTATATCTTGTGCAGGGAGTTGTATGCTCCTACCTTATGTGTTTTCCTTGGGAAGGCGAGTAACGTATAGACCCCGACAGAGAGCACGTTCACTTTAGACACTCGAGCCTAGTACTGAGGCCTTATAATACCCTCGCTATATCTTGTGCAGGGAGTTGTATGCTCCTACCTTATGTGTTTTCCCTGGGAAGGCGAGTAACGTATAGACCCCGACAGAGAGCACGTTCACTTTAGACACTCGAGCCTAGTACTGAGGCCTTATAATACCCTCGCTATATCTTGTGCAGGGAGTTGTATGCTCCTACCTTATGTGTTTTCCTGGGAAGGCGAGTAACGTATAGACTCCGACAGAGAGCACGTTCACTTTAGACACTCGAGCCTAGTAGTGAAGCCTTATAATACCCTCGCTATATCTTGTGCAGGGAGTTGTATGCTCCTACCTCATGTGTTTTCCTGGGAAGGCGAGTAACGTATAGACTCCGACAGAGAGCACGTTCACTTTAGACACGCGAGCCTAGTAGTGAGGCCTTATAATACCCTCGCTATATCTTGTGCCAGGGAGTTGTATGCTCCTACCTTATGTGTTTTCCTTGGGAAGGCGAGTAACGTATAGACTCCGACAGAGAGCACGTTCACTTTAGACACTCGAGCCTAGTACTGAGGCCTTATAATACCCTCGCTATATCTTGTGCCAGGGAGTTGTATGCTCCTACCTTATGTGTTTTCCTTGGGAAGGCGAGTAACGTATAGACCCCGACAGAGAGCACGTTCACTTTAGACACGCGAGCCTAGTAGTGAGGCCTTATAATACCCTCGCTATATCTTGTGCAGGGAGTTGTATGCTCCTACCTTATGTGTTTTCCTGGGAAGGCGAGTAACGTATAGACTCCGACAGAGAGCACGTTCACTTTAGACACGCGAGCCTAGTAGTGAGGCCTTATAATACCCTCGCTATATCTTGTGCCAGGGAGTTGTATGCTCCTACCTCATGTGTTTTCCTGGGAAGGCGAGTAACGTATAGACTCCGACAGAGAGCACGTTCATTTTAGACACTCGAGCCTAGTAGTGAAGCCTTATAATACCCTCGCTATATCTTGTGCCAGGGAGTTGTATGCTCCTACCTCATGTGTTTTCCTGGGAAGGCGAGTAACGTATAGACTCCGACAGAGAGCACGTTCACTTTAGACACGCGAGCCTAGTAGTGAAGCCTTATAATACCCTCGCTTTATCTTGTGCCAGGGAGTTATATGCTCCTACCTCATGTGTTTTCCTGGGAAGACGAGTAACGTATAGACTCCGACAGAGAGCACGTTCACTTTAGACACGCGAGCCTAGTAGTGAAGCCTTATAATACCCTCGCTATATCTTGTGCCAGGGAGTTGTATGCTCCTACCTCATGTGTTTTCCTGGGAAGGCGAGTAACGTATAGACTCCGACAGAGAGCACGTTCACTTTAGACACTCGAGCCTAGTACTGAGGCCTTATAATACCCTCGCTATATCTTGTGCCAGGGAGTTGTATGCTCCTACCTTATGTGTTTTCCTGGGGAAGGCGAGGAACGTATAGACTCCGACAGAGAGCACGTTCACTTTAGACACTCGAGCCTAGTAGTGAGGCCTTATAATACCCTCGCTATATCTTGTGCCAGGGAGTTGTATGCTAATACCTTATGTGTTTTCCTTGGGAAGGCGAGTAACGTATAGACTCCGACAGAGAGCACCTTCACTTTAGACACTCGAGCCTAGTAGTGAAGCCTTATAATACCCTCGCTATATCTTGTGCCAGGGAGTTGTATGCTCCTACCTCATGTGTTTTCCTGGGAAGGCGAGTAACGTATAGACTCCGACAGAGAGCACGTTCACTTTAGACACGCGAGCCTAGTAGTGAAGCCTTATAATACCCTCGCTATATCTTGTGCCAGGGAGTTGTATGCTCCTACCTTATGTGTTTTCCTGGGAAGGCGAGTAACGTATAGACTCCGACAGAGAGCACGTTCACTTTAGACACTCGAGCCTAGTACTGAGGCCTTATAATACCCTCGCTATATCTTGTGCCAGGGAGTTGTATGCTCCTACCTTATGTGTTTTCCTGGGAAGGCGAGTAACGTATAGACTCCGACAGAGAGCACGTTCACTTTAGACACTCGAGCCTAGTACTGAGGCCTTATAATACCCTCGCTATATCTTGTGCCAGGGAGTTGTATGCTCCTACCTTATGTGTTTTCCTTGGGAAGGCGAGTAACGTATAGACCCCGACAGAGAGCACGTTCACTTTAGACACTCGAGCCTAGTACTGAGGCCTTATAATACCCTCGCTATATCTTGTGCCAGGGAGTTGTATGCTCCTACCTTATGTGTTTTCCTGGGAAGGCGAGTAACGTATAGACTCCGACAGAGAGCACGTTCACTTTAGACACTCGAGCCTAGTACTGAGGCCTTATAATACCCTCGCTATATCTTGTGCCAGGGAGTTGTATGCACCTACCTTATGTGTTTTCCTTGGGAAGGCGAGTAACGTATAGACCCCGACAGAGAGCACGTTCACTTTAGACACTCGAGCCTAGTACTGAGGCCTTATAATACCCTCGCTATATCTTGTGCCAGGGAGTTGTATGCTCCTACCTTATGTGTTCTCCTGGGAAGGCGAGTAACGTATAGACTCCGACAGAGAGCACGTTCACTTTAGACACTCGAGCCTAGTACTGAGGCCTTATAATACCCTCGCTATATCTTGTGCCAGGGAGTTGTATGCTCCTACCTTATGTGTTTTCCCTGGGAAGGCGAGTAACGTATAGACCCCGACAGAGAGCACGTTCACTTTAGACACTCGAGCCTAGTACTGAGGCCTTATAATACCCTCGCTATATCTTGTGCAGGGAGTTGTATGCTCCTACCTTATGTGTTTTCCTGGGAAGGCGAGTAACGTATAGACTCCGACAGAGAGCACGTTCACTTTAGACACTCGAGCCTAGTAGTGAAGCCTTATAATACCCTCGCTATATCTTGTGCAGGGAGTTGTATGCTCCTACCTCATGTGTTTTCCTGGGAAGGCGAGTAACGTATAGACTCCGACAGAGAGCACGTTCACTTTAGACACGCGAGCCTAGTAGTGAGGCCTTATAATACCCTCGCTATATCTTGTGCCAGGGAGTTGTATGCTCCTACCTTATGTGTTTTCCTTGGGAAGGCGAGTAACGTATAGACTCCGACAGAGAGCACGTTCACTTTAGACACTCGAGCCTAGTACTGAGGCCTTATAATACCCTCGCTATATCTTGTGCCAGGGAGTTGTATGCTCCTACCTTATGTGTTTTCCTTGGGAAGGTGAGTAACGTATAGAGCCCGACAGAGAGCACGTTCACTTTAGACACGCGAGCCTAGTAGTGAGGCCTTATAATACCCTCGCTATATCTTGTGCAGGGAGTTGTATGCTCCTACCTTATGTGTTTTCCTTGGGAAGGCGAGTAACGTATAGACCCCGACAGAGAGCACGTTCACTTTAGACACGCGAGCCTAGTAGTGAGGCCTTATAATACCCTCGCTATATCTTTACAGGGAGTTGTATGCTCCTACCTCATGTGTTTTCCTGGGAAGGCGAGTAACGTATAGACTCCGACAGAGAGCACGTTCACTTTAGACACTCGAGCCTAGTACTGAGGCCTTATAATACCCTCGCTATATCTTGTGCCAGGGAGTTGTATGCTCCTACCTTATGTGTTTTCCTTGGGAAGGCGAGTAACGTATAGACTCCGACAGAGAGCACGTTCACTTTAGACACTCGAGCCTAGTACTGAGGCCTTATAATACCCTCGCTATATCTTGTGCCAGGGAGTTGTATGCTCCTACCTTATGTGTTTTCCTTGGGAAGGCGAGTAACGTATAGACTCCGACAGAGAGCACGTTCACTTTAGACACTCGAGCCTAGTACTGAGGCCTTATAATACCCTCGCTATATCTTGTGCCAGGGAGTTGTATGCTCCTACCTTATGTGTTTTCCTGGGAAGGCGAGTAACGTATAGACTCCGACAGAGAGCACGTTCACTTTAGACACTCGAGCCTAGTACTGAGGCCTTATAATACCCTCGCTATATCTTGTGCCAGGGCGTTGTATGCTCCTACCTTATGTGTTTTCCTGGGAAGGCGAGTAACGTATAGACTCCGACAGAGAGCACGTTCACTTTAGACACTCGAGCCTAGTACTGAGGCCTTATAATACCCTCGCTATATCTTGTGCCAGGGAGTTGTATGCTCCTACCTTATGTGTTTTCCTGGGAAGGCGAGTAACGTATAGACTCCGACAGAGAGCACGTTCACTTTAGACACTCGAGCCTAGTACTGAGGCCTTATAATACCCTCGCTATATCTTGTGCCAGGGAGTTGTATGCTCCTACCTTATGTGTTTTCCTTGGGAAGGCGAGTAACGTATAGACCCCGACAGAGAGCACGTTCACTTTAGACACTCGAGCCTAGTACTGAGGCCTTATAATACCCTCGCTATATCTTGTGCCAGGGAGTTGTATGCTCCTACCTTATGTGTTTTCCTGGGAAGGCGTGTAACGTATAGACTCCGACAGAGAGCACGTTCACTTTAGACACTCGAGCCTAGTACTGAGGCCTTATAATACCCTCGCTATATCTTGTGCCAGGGAGTTGTATGCTCCTACCTTATGTGTTTTCCTTGGGAAGGCGAGTAACGTATAGACCCCGACAGAGAGCACGTTCACTTTAGACACTCGAGCCTAGTACTGAGGCCTTATAATACCCTCGCTATATCTTGTGCCAGGGAGTTGTATGCACCTACCTTATGTGTTTTCCTTGGGAAGGCGAGTAACGTATAGACCCCGACAGAGAGCACGTTCACTTTAGACACTCGAGCCTAGTACTGAGGCCTTATAATACCCTCGCTATATCTTGTGCCAGGGAGTTGTATGCTCCTACCTTATGTGTTTTCCTTGGGAAGGCGAGTAACGTATAGACCCCGACAGAGAGCACGTTCACTTTAGACACTCGAGCCTAGTACTGAGGCCTTATAATACCCTCGCTATATCTTGTGCCAGGGAGTTGTATGCTCCTACCTTATGTGTTTTCCTTGGGAAGGCGAGTAACGTATAGACCCCGACAGAGAGCACGTTCACTTTAGACACGCGAGCCTAGTACTGAGGCCTTATAATACCCTCGCTATATCTTGTGCCAGGGAGTTGTATGCTCCTACCTTATGTGTTTTCCTTGGGAAGGCGAGTAACGTATAGACCCCGACAGAGAGCACGTTCACTTTAGACACTCGAGCCTAGTACTGAGGCCTTATAATACCCTCGCTATATCTTGTGCCAGGGAGTTGTATGCTCCTACCTTATGTGTTTTCCTTGGGAAGGCGAGTAACGTATAGACCCCGACAGAGAGCACGTTCACTTTAGACACTCGAGCCTAGTACTGAGGCCTTATAATGCCCTCGCTATATCTTGTGCCAGGGAGTTGTATGCTCCTACCTTATGTGTTTTCCTTGGGAAGGCGAGTAACGTATAGACCCCGACAGAGAGCACGTTCACTTTAGACACTCGAGCCTAGTACTGAGGCCTTATAATACCCTCGCGATATCTTGTGCCAGGGAGTTGTATGCTCCTACCTTATGTGTTTTCCTTGGGAAGGCGAGTAACGTATAGACCCCGACAGAGAGCACGTTCACTTTAGACTCTCGAGCCTAGTACTGAGGCCTTATAATACCCTCGCTATATCTTGTGCCAGGGAGTTGTATGCTCCTACCTTATGTGTTTTCCTTGGGAAGGCGAGTAACGTATAGACCCCGACAGAGAGCACGTTCACTTTAGACACTCGAGCCTAGTACTGAGGCCTTATAATACCCTCGCTATATCTTGTGCCAGGGAGTTGTATGCTCCTACCTTATGTGTTTTCCTTGGGAAGGCGAGTAACGTATAGACTCCGACAGAGAGCACGTTCACTTTAGACACTCGAGCCTAGTACTGAGGCCTTATAATACCCTCGCTATATCTTGTGCCAGGGAGTTGTATGCTCCTACCTTATGTGTTTTCCTGGGAAGGCGAGTAACGTATAGACTCCGACAGAGAGCACGTTCACTTTAGACACTCGAGCCTAGTACTGAGGCCTTATAATACCCTCGCTATATCTTGTGCCAGGGAGTTGTATGCTCCTACCTTATGTGTTTTCCTTGGGAAGGCGAGTAACGTATAGACCCCGACAGAGAGCACGTTCACTTTAGACACTCGAGCCTAGTACTGAGGCCTTATAATACCCTCGCTATATCTTGTGCCAGGGAGTTGTATGCTCCTACCTTATGTGTTTTCCTTGGGAAGGCGAGTAACGTATAGACCCCGACAGAGAGCACGTTCACTTTAGACACTCGAGCCTAGTACTGAGGCCTTATAATACCCTCGCTATATCTTGTGCCAGGGAGTTGTATGCTCCTACCTTATGTGTTTTCCTGGGAAGGCGAGTAACGTATAGACTCCGACAGAGAGCACGTTCACTTTAGACACGCGAGCCTAGTAGTGAGGCCTTATAATACCCTCGCTATATCTTGTGCAGGGAGTTGTATGCTCCTACCTTATGTGTTTTCCTGGGAAGGCGAGTAACGTATAGACTCCGACAGAGAGCACGTTCACTTTAGACACGCGAGCCTAGTACTGAGGCCTTATAATACCCACGCTATATCTTGTGCCAGGGAGTTGTATGCTCCTACCTTATGTGTTTTCCTTGGGAAGGCGAGTAACGTATGGACTCCGACAGAGAGCACGTTCACTTTAGACACTCGAGCCTAGTACTGAGGCCTTATAATACCCTCGCTATATCTTGTGCAGGGAGTTGTATGCTCCTACCTTATGTGTTTTCCTGGGAAGGCGAGTAACGTATAGACTCCGACAGAGAGCACGTTCACTTTAGACACGCGAGCCTAGTAGTGAGGCCTTATAATACCCTCGCTATATCTTGTGCAGGGAGTTGTATGCTCCTACCTTATGTGTTTTCCTGGGAAGGCGAGTAACGTATAGACTCCGACAGAGAGCACGTTCACTTTAGACACGCGAGCCTAGTAGTGAGGCCTTATAATACCCTCGCTATATCTTGTGCCAGGGAGTTGTATGCTCCTACCTTATGTGTTTTCCTGGGAAGGCGAGTAACGTATAGACTCCGACAGAGAGCACGTTCACTTTAGACACTCGAGCCTAGTACTGAGGCCTTATAATACCCTCGCTATATCTTGTGCAGGGAGTTGTATGCTCCTACCTTATGTGTTTTCCTGAGAAGGCGAGTAACGTATAGACTCCGACAGAGAGCACGTTCACTTTAGACACTCGAGCCTAGTACTGAGGCCTTATAATGCTCTCGCTATATCTTGTGCCAGGGAGTTGTATGCTCCTACCTTATGTGTTTTCCTGGGAAGGCGAGTAACGTATAGACTCCGACAGAGAGCACGTTCACTTTAGACACGCGAGCCTAGTAGTGAGGCCTTATAATACCCTCGCTATATCTTGTGCCAGGGAGTTGTATGCTCCTACCTTATGTGTTTTCCTTAGGAAGGCGAGTAACGTATAGACTCCGACAGAGAGCACGTTCACTTTAGACACTCGAGCCTAGTAGTGAGGCCTTATAATACCCTCGCTATATCTTGTGCAGGGAGTTGTATGCTCCTACCTCATGTGTTTTCCTGGGAAGGCGAGTAACGTATAGACTCCGACAGAGAGCACGTTCACTTTAGACACTCGAGCCTAGTAGTGAGGCCTTATAATACCCTCGCTATATCTTGTGCCAGGGAGTTGTATGCTCCTACCTTATGTGTTTTCCTGGGAAGGCGAGTAACGTATAGACTCCGACAGAGAGCACGTTCACTTTAGACACGCGAGCCTAGTACTGAGGCCTTATAATACCCTCGCTATATCTTGTGCCAGGGAGTTGTATGCTCCTACCTTATGTGTTTTCCTTGGGAAGGCGAGTAACGTATAGACTCCGACAGAGAGCACGTTCACTTTAGACACTCGAGCCTAGTACTGAGGCCTTATAATACCCTCGCTATATCTTGTGCCAGGGAGTTGTATGCTCCTACCTTATGTGTTTTCCTGGGAAGGCGAGTAACGTATAGACCCCGACAGAGAGCATGTTCACTTTAGACACTCGACCCTAGTAGTGAAGCCTTATAATACCCTCGCTATATCTTGTGCCAGGGAGTTGTATGCTCCTACCTTATGTGTTTTCCTGGGAAGGCTAGTAACGTATAGACTCCGACAGAGAGCATGTTCACTTTAGACACTCGAGCCTAGTACTGAAGCCTTATAATACCCACGCTATATCTTCTGCCAGGGAGTTGTATGCTCCTACCTTATGTGTTTTTCTGGGGAAGGCGAGTAACGTATAGACCTCGACAGAGAGCACGTTCACTTTAGACACTCGATCCTAGTAGTGAGGCCTTATAATACCCTCGCTATATCTTGTGCCAGGGAGTTGTATGCTCCTACCTTATGTGTTTTCCTGGGAAGGCTAGTAACGTATAGACTCCGACAGAGAGCACGTTCACTTTAGACACTCGAGCCTAGTACTGAGGCCTTATAATACCCTCGCTATATCTTGTGCCAGGGAGTTGTATGCTCCTACCTTATGTGTTTTCCTTGGGAAGGCGAGTAACGTATAGACTCCGACAGAGAGCACGTTCACTTTAGACACTCGAGCCTAGTACTGAGGCCTTATAATACCCTCGCTATATCTTGTGCCAGGGAGTTGTATGCTCCTACCTTACGTGTTTTCCTTGGGAAGGCGAGTAACGTATAGACTCCGACAGAGAGCACGTTCACTTTAGACACGCGAGCCTAGTACTGAGGCCTTATAATACTCTCGCTATATCTTGTGCCAGGGAGTTGTATGCTCCTACCTTATGTGTTTTCCTGGGAAGGCGAGTAACGTATAGACTCCGACAGAGAGCACGTTCACTTTAGACACGCGAGCCTAGTACTGAGGCCTTATAATACTCTCGCTATATCTTGTGCCAGGGAGTTGTATGCTCCTACCTTATGTGTTTTCCTGGGAAGGCGAGTAACGTATAGACTCCGACAGAGAGCACGTTCACTTTAGACACGCGAGTCTAGTAGTGAAGCCTTATAATACTCTCGCTATATCTTGTGCCAGGGAGTTGTATGCTCCTACCTTACGTGTTTTCCTTGGGAAGGCGAGTAACGTATAGACTCCGACAGAGAGCACGTTCACTTTAGACACGCGAGCCTAGTACTGAGGCCTTATAATACTCTCGCTATATCTTGTGCCAGGGAGTTGTATGCTCCTACCTTATGTGTTTTCCTGGGAAGGCGAGTAACGTATAGACTCCGACAGAGAGCACGTTCACTTTAGACACGCGAGTCTAGTAGTGAAGCCTTATAATACTCTCGCTATATCTTGTGCCAGGGAGTTGTATGCTCCTACCTTACGTGTTTTCCTTGGGAAGGCGAGTAACGTATAGACTCCGACAGAGAGCACGTTCACTTTAGACACGCGAGCCTAGTACTGAGGCCTTATAATACTCTCGCTATATCTTGTGCCAGGGAGTTGTATGCTCCTACCTTACGTGTTTTCATGGGAAGGCGAGTAACGTATAGACTCCGACAGAGAGCACGTTCACTTTAGACACTCGAGCATAGTACTGAGGCCTTATGATACCCTCGCTATATCTTGTGCCAGGGAGTTGTATGCTCCTACCTTATGTGTTTTCCTTTAAGGCGAATAACGTATAGACTCCGACAGAGAGCACGTTCACTTTAGACACGCGAGCCTAGTACTGAGGCCTTATAATACTCTCGCTATATCTTGTGCCAGGGAGTTGTATGCTCCTACCTTACGTGTTTTCATGGGAAGGCGAGTAACGTATAGACTCCGACAGAGAGCACGTTCACTTTAGACACGCGAGCCTAGTACTGAGGCCTTATAATACTCTCGCTATATCTTGTGCCAGGGAGTTGTATGCTCCTACCTTATGTGTTTTCCTGGGAAGGCGAGTAACGTATAGACTCCGACAGAGAGCACGTTCACTTTAGACACGCGAGTCTAGTAGTGAAGCCTTATAATACTCTCGCTATATCTTGTGCCAGGGAGTTGTATGCTCCTACCTTACGTGTTTTCCTTGGGAAGGCGAGTAACGTATAGACTCCGACAGAGAGCACGTTCACTTTAGACACGCGAGCCTAGTACTGAGGCCTTATAATACTCTCGCTATATCTTGTGCCAGGGAGTTGTATGCTCCTACCTTACGTGTTTTCATGGGAAGGCGAGTAACGTATAGACTCCGACAGAGAGCACGTTCACTTTAGACACTCGAGCATAGTACAGAGGCCTTATGATACCCTCGCTATATCTTGTGCCAGGGAGTTGTATGCTCCTACCTTATGTGTTTTCCTTTAAGGCGAATAACGTATAGACTCCGACAGAGAGCACGTTCACTTTAGACACGCGAGCCTAGTACTGAGGCCTTATAATACTCTCGCTATATCTTGTGCCAGGGAGTTGTATGCTCCTACCTTACGTGTTTTCCTTGGGAAGGCGAATAACGTATAGACTCCGACAGAGAGCACGTTCACTTTAGACACTCGAGCCTAGTAGTGAAGCCTTATAATTACCTCGCTATATCTTGTGCCAGGGAGTTGTATGCTCCTACCTTATGTGTTTTCCTGGGAAGGCGAGTAACGTATAGACTCCGACAGAGAGCACGTTCACTTTAGACACGCGAGCCTAGTACTGAGGCCTTATAATACTCTCGCTATATCTTGTGCCAGGGAGTTGTATGCTCCTACCTTACGTGTTTTCCTTGGGAAGGCGATTATTGTATAGACTCCGACAGAGAGCACGTTCACTTTAGACACTCGAGCCTAGTACTGAGGCCTTATAATACTCTCGCTATATCTTGTGCCAGGGAGTTGTATGCTCCTACCTTATGTGTTTTCCTGGGAAGGCGAGTAACGTATAGACTCCGACAGAGAGCACGTTCACTTTAGACACTCGAGCATAGTACTGAGGCCTTATGATACCCTCGCTATATCTTGTGCCAGGGAGTTGTATGCTCCTACCTTATGTGTTTTCCTGGGAAGGCGAATAACGTATAGACTCCGACAGAGAGCACGTTCACTTTAGACACGCGAGCCTAGTACTGAGGCCTTATAATACTCTCGCTATATCTTGTGCCAGGGAGTTGTATGCTCCTACCTTATGTGTTTTCCTTGGGAAGGCGAATAACGTATAGACTCCGACAGAGAGCACGTTCACTTTAGACACTCGAGCATAGTAGTGAGGCCTTATGATACCCTCGCTATATCTTGTGCCAGGGAGTTGTATGCTCCTACCTTATGTGTTTTCCTGGGAAGGCGAATAACGTATAGACTCCGACAGAGAGCACGTTCACTTTAGACACTCGAGCCTAGTACTGAGGCCTTATAATACTCTCGCTATATCTTGTGCCAGGGAGTTGTATGCTCCTACCTTATGTGTTTTCCTTGGGAAGGCGAGTAACGTATAGACTCCGACAGAGAGCACGTTCACTTTAGACACTCGAGCCTAGTACTGAGGCCTTATAATACTCTCGCTATATCTTGTGCCAGGGAGTTGTATGCTCCTACCTTATGTGTTTTCCTTGGGAAGGCGAGTAACGTATAGACTCCGACAGAGAGCACGTTAACTTTAGACACTCGAGCATAGTAGTGAGGCCTTATGATACCCTCGCTATATCTTGTGCCAGGGAGTTGTATGCTCCTACCTTATGTGTTTTCCTTGGGAAGGCGAGTAACGTATAGACTCCGACAGAGAGCACGTTCACTTTAGACACGCGAGCCTAGTACTGAGGCCTTATAATACTCTCGCTATATCTTGTGCCAGGGAGTTGTATGCTCCTACCTTATGTGTTTTCCTGGGAAGGCGAGTAACGTATAGACTCCGACAGAGAGCACGTTCACTTTAGACACTCGAGCCTAGTAGTGAGGCCTTATGATACTCTCGCTATATCTTGTGCCAGGGAGTTGTATGCTCTTACCTTATGTGTTTTCCTTGGGAAGGCGAGTAACGTATAGACTCCGACAGAGAGCACGTTCACTTTAGACACGCGAGCCTAGTACTGAGGCCTTATAATACCCTCGCTATATCATGTGCCAGGGAGTTGTATGCTCCTACCTTATGTGTTTTCCTGGGAAGGCGAGTAACGTATAGACTCCGACAGAGAGCACGTTCACTTTAGACACGCGAGCCTAGTACTGAGGCCTTATAATACTCTCGCTATATCTTGTGCCAGGGAGTTGTATGCTCCTACCTTACGTGTTTTCCTTGGGAAGGCGAGTAACGTATAGACTCCGACAGAGAGCACGTTCACTTTAGACACGCGAGCCTAGTACTGAGGCCTTATAATACTCTCGCTATATCTTGTGCCAGGGAGTTGTATGCTCCTACCTTATGTGTTTTCCTTGGGAAGGCGAGTAACGTATAGACTCCGACAGAGAGCACGTTCACTTTAGACACGCGAGCCTAGTACTGAGGCCTTATAATACTCTCGCTATATCTTGTGCCAGGGAGTTGTATGCTCCTACCTTATGTGTTTTCCCTGGGAAGGCGAGTAACGTATAGACTCCGACAGAGAGCACGTTCACTTTAGACACGCGAGCCTAGTACTGAGGCCTTATAATACTCTCGCTATATCTTGTGCCAGGGAGTTGTATGCTCCTACCTTATGTGTTTTCCTTGGGAAGGCGAGTAACGTATAGACTCCGACAGAGAGCACGTTCACTTTAGACACGCGAGCCTAGTACTGAGGCCTTATAATACTCTCGCTATATCTTGTGCCAGGGAGTTGTATGCTCCTACCTTATGTGTTTTCCTTGGGAATTCGAGTAACGTATAGACTCCGACAGAGAGCACGTTCACTTTAGACACGCGAGCCTAGTACTGAGGCCTTATAATACTCTCGATATATCTTGTGCCAGGGAGTTGTATGCTCCTACCTTATGTGTTTTCCTGGGAAGGCGAGTAACGTATAGACCCCGACAGAGAGCACGTTCACTTTAGACACTCGAGCCTAGTACTGAGGCCTTATAATACTCTCGCTATATCTTGTGCCAGGGAGTTGTATGCTCCTACCTTATGTGTTTTCCTGGGAAGGCGAATAACGTATAGACTCCGACAGAGAGAACGTTCACTTTAGACACTCGAGCATAGTAGTGAGGCCTTATGATACCCTCGCTATATCTTGTGCCAGGGAGTTGTATGCTCCTACCTTATGTGTTTTCCTGGGAAGGCAAATAACGTATAGACTCCGACAGAGAGCATGTTCACTTTAGACACGCGAGCCTAGTACTGAGGCCTTATAATACCCTCGCTATATCTTGTGCCAGGGAGTTGTATGCTCCTATCTTATGTGTTTTCCTTGGGAAGGCGAGTAACGTATAGACTCCGACAGAGAGCACGTTCACTTTAGACACTCGAGCCTAGTACTGAGGCCTTATAATACTCTCGCTATATCTTGTGCCAGGGAGTTGTATGCTCCTACCTTATGTGTTTTCCTGGGAAGGCGAATAACGTATAGACTCCGACAGAGAGCACGTTCACTTTAGACACGCGAGCCTAGTACTGAGGCCTTATAATACCCTCGCTATATCTTGTGCCAGGGAGTTGTATGCTCCTATCTTATGTGTTTTCCTTGGGAAGGCGAGTAACGTATAGACTCCGACAGAGAGCATGTTCACTTTAGACACGCGAGCCTAGTACTGAGGCCTTATAATACCCTCGCTATATCTTGTGCCAGGGAGTTGTATGCTCCTATCTTATGTGTTTTCCTTGGGAAGGCGAGTAACGTATAGACTCCGACAGAGAGCACGTTCACTTTAGACACTCGAGCCTAGTACTGAGGCCTTATAATACTCTCGCTATATCTTGTGACAGGGAGTTGTATGCTCCTACCTTATGTGTTTTCCTGGGAAGGCGAATAACGTATAGACTCCGACAGAGAGCACGTTCACTTTAGACACGCGAGCCTAGTACTGAGGCCTTATAATACCCTCGCTATATCTTGTGCCAGGGAGTTGTATGCTCCTACCTTACGTGTTTTCCTTGGGAAGGCGAGTAACGTATAGACTCCGACAGAGAGCACGTTCACTTTAGACACGCGAGCCTAGTACTGAGGCCTTATAATACTCTCGCTATATCTTGTGCCAGAGAGTTGTATGCTCCTACCTTATGTGTTTTCCTTGGGAAGGCGAGTAACGTATAGACCCCGACAGAGAGCACGTTCACTTTAGACACGCGAGCCTAGTACTGAGGCCTTATAATACTCTCGCTATATCTTGTGCCAGGGAGTTGTTTGCTCCTACCTTATGTGTTTTCCTTGGGAAGGCGAGTAACGTATAGACTCCGACAGAGAGCACGTTCACTTTAGACACGCGAGCCTAGTACTGAGGCCTTATAATACTCTCGCTATATCTTGTACCAGGGAGTTGTATGCTCCTACCTTATGTGTTTTCCTTGGGAAGGCGAGTAACGTATAGACTCCAACAGAGAGCACGTTCACTTTAGACACGCGAGCCTAGTACTGAGGCCTTATAATACCCTCGCTATATCATGTGCCAGGGAGTTGTATGCTCCTACCTTACGTGTTTTCCTTGGGAAGGCGAGTAACGTATAGACTCCGACAGAGAGCACGTTCACTTTAGACACGCGAGCCTAGTACTGAGGCCTTATAATACTCTCGCTATATCTTGTGCCAGGGAGTTGTATGCTCCTACCTTATGTGTTTTCCTTGGGAAGGCGAGTAACGTATAGACCCCGACAGAGAGCACGTTCACTTTAGACACGCGAGCCTAGTACTGAGGCCTTATAATACTCTCGCTATATCTTGTGCCAGGGAGTTGTATGCTCCTACCTTACGTGTTATCCTTGGGAAGGCGAGTAACGTATAGACTCCGACAGAGAGCACGTTCACTTTAGACACGCGAGCCTAGTACTGAGGCCTTATAATACCCTCGCTATATCATGTGCCAGGGAGTTGTATGCTCCTACCTTACGTGTTTTCCTTGGGTAGGCGAGTAACGTATAGACTCCGACAGAGAGCACGTTCACTTTAGATACGCGAGCCTAGTACTGAGGCCTTATAATACCCTCGCTATATCATGTGCCAGGGAGTTGTATGCTCCTACCTTACGTGTTTTCCTTGGGAAGGCGAGTAACGTATAGACTCCGACAGAGAGCACGTTCACTTTAGACACGCGAGCCTAGTACTGAGGCCTTATAATACCCTCGCTATATCATGTGCCAGGGAGTTGTATGCTCCTACCTTACGTGTTTTCCTTGGGAAGGCGAGTAACGTATAGACTCCGACAGAGAGCACGTTCACTTTAGACACGCGAGCCTAGTACTGAGGCCTTATAATACCCTCGCTATATCATGTGCCAGGGAGTTGTATGCTCCTACCTTACGTGTTTTCCTTGGGAAGGCGAGTAACGTATAGACTCCGACAGAGAGCACGTTCACTTTAGACACGCGAGCCTAGTACTGAGGCCTTATAATACCCTCGCTATATCATGTGCCAGGGAGTTGTATGCTCCTACCTTACGTGTTTTCCTTGGGAAGGCGAGTAACGTATAGACTCCGACAGAGAGCACGTTCACTTTAGACACGCGAGCCTAGTACTGAGGCCTTATAATACCCTCGCTATATCATGTGCCAGGGAGTTGTATGCTCCTACCTTACGTGTTTTCCTTGGGAAGGCGAGTAACGTATAGACTCCGACAGAGAGCACGTTCACTTTAGACACGCGAGCCTAGTACTGAGGCCTTATAATACCCTCGCTATATCATGTGCCAGGGAGTTGTATGCTCCTACCTTACGTGTTTTCCTTGGGAAGGCGAGTAACGTATAGACTCCGACAGAGAGCACGTTCACTTTAGACACGCGAGCCTAGTACTGAGGCCTTATAATACCCTCGCTATATCATGTGCCAGGGAGTTGTATGCTCCTACCTTACGTGTTTTCCTTGGGAAGGCGAGTAACGTATAGACTCCGACAGAGAGCACGTTCACTTTAGACACGCGAGCCTAGTACTGAGGCCTTATAATACCCTCGCTATATCATGTGCCAGGGAGTTGTATGCTCCTACCTTACGTGTTTTCCTTGGGAAGGCGAGTAACGTATAGACTCCGACAGAGAGCACGTTCATTTTAGACACGCGAGCCTAGTACTGAGGCCTTATAATACCCTCGCTATTTCATGTGCCAGGGAGTTGTATGCTCCTACCTTACGTGTTTTCCTTGGGAAGGCGAGTAACGTATAGACTCCGACAGAGAGCACGTTCACTTTAGACACGCGAGCCTAGTACTGAGGCCTTATAATACCCTCGCTATATCATGTGCCAGGGAGTTGTATGCTCCTACCTTATGTGTTTTCCTTGGGAAGGCGAGTAACGTATAGACTCCGACAGAGAGCACGTTCACTTTAGACACGCGAGCCTAGTACTGAGGCCTTATAATACCCTCGCTATATCATGTGCCAGGGAGTTGTATGCTCCTACCTTACGTGTTTTCCTTGGGAAGGCGAGTAACGTATAGACTCCGACAGAGAGCACGTTCACTTTAGACACGCGAGCCTAGTACTGAGGCCTTATAATACCCTCGCTATATCATGTGCCAGGGAGTTGTATGCTTCTACCTTACGTGTTTTCCTTGGGAAGGCGAGTAACGTATAGACTCCGACAGAGAGCACGTTCACTTTAGACACGCGAGCCTAGTAGTGAGGCCTTATAATACCCTCGCTATATCTTGTGCCAGGGAGTTGTATGCTCCTACCTTATGTGTTTTCCTTGGGAAGGCGAGTAACGTATAGACCCCGACAGAGAGCACGTTCAGTTTAGACACTCGAGCCTAGTAGTGAAGCCTTATAATTACCTCGCTATATCTTGTGCCAGGGAGTTGTATGCTCCTACCTTATGTGTTTTCCTTGGGAAGGCGAGTAACGTATAGACCCCGACAGAGAGCACGTTCACTTTAGACACTCGAGCCTAGTAGTGAAGCCTTATAATTACCTCGCTATATCTTGTGCCAGCAAGCTTCTCGGAGCTCGACTCACCCTGTCCCGCTGGACAAGTGAAACTATGACTCGCCTACTAGGAATTGCCTCATATTACTGGTTTTGTTTATTTAAATTTATTTGTTGCCATAATTACAACACGCCCTTTACAAACGTCGAATGATATAACCCTATAAAGAGTAGGGCTTCCTTAGGTGTGTGACGTTTACATGCGAGTTTGGTAGAATGATTGACAGTGAGTAAGAAGCTCCTCGGAACGCGACTCATCCTGACCCGCTGGACATGTCAAACTATGACTCGCCTACTAGGGATTGCCTCACATTACTGGTTTTGTTTATTTAAATTTATTTGTTGCTATAATTACAACATGCTCGTTACAAACGTCGAATGATATAACCCTATAAAGAGTAGGGCTGACGTTGTACATGCGAGCTTGGTAGAAAGATTGACAGGGATTAAGAAGAAGGGTTAGCTAGTTTATAAACGGGAACAATAGAACTGTGTGGTAGAGTGACGGGCGGTGGTTCGTAACAAAATAATCAGGTGATGTAGATAATGCTGCAGGAAGATGGTACAATTGTAGTGAAACGAAAAGAGTGACATTGAAACCTATATCTAAACTAAAACATGTTTTTTTCTGATCAATAATAACCTCTATGCAAAACTTCCATCGTAACAAAGAACAACATTCACTGAGTTATTGCATACAGGAAATGCAATTGTAAGAGTAAGTGTGCTTCTTATCTAAATATAGAAGAGATTGCTATAATTGCTCACTTCTGAACATGAGATCACTTGGTGTTTAGATAAATTTCTATCTAGTTACTTTCTTGCGTCAAACATTGTTTGTATCATGCAACTGTTCCATTGCAAGTATCTTGTGAACATTATTGCAATAGAAATGCGCATCTGAAATATTGTAAAGTAAAGACGATGAACTTGACGCCCCTTTCACGCTTTCGTAACTAAATAGACATTAATAATAGGAAGAATATTTTTATGGGGGTTCACCCTTTTTATTGTCCACTTCACCAAAACGGGAGAGGGGGTGGTTTTTTAGCGCTGTTGCCACATATGGGACCGGCTTCCAGGTCGAAGGTCATTTACCCATGAGGACTAATTTGCAACTCTGAGCGATAGTAGTCCGTAGTCCAAGCGTCGGTCTGTTATAACATCGCCTCCTCGTTAAATTCATTTATTTTTGCAACAGGTTTTTGTGCAAAATTAGCTATTTATTTCAACAACCTTTAAAACATCTCATACATTTTGCTGATAACTAGAAATCTCGTAGATCGGTTAATGATCGATTCGGATACTCTTAGCAATATCATTCGAATTCTACCAATTACTATTTGGTTTTAATTTGTGTTTTTATTAAATAAACACTCTTTTAAATGAACATTTGCTTTACAACTTGGATAATTAAATTGGATAAGCCGAAGGGGGTTTGTGATATATGGTAGAGATGTGTGTGCGTGATGTTGCAGGCCATAGTAAATTAATGTTGATGGGCTCGTTGGAACACCTTGGCGGCGTTTGTTGTTCCAAGCAACACACACACACACACACACACACACACACACACACACACACACACACACACACACACACACACACACACACACACACACACACTCACGCACGCACTCACTCACACACACACACACACACACACACAGTAAATGTTTTGACTCAGGTTTTTCAAAGTTGAAATAATAATGCCAAGGATGTGTTACTGAAACGGATTGAACGACTGTAGTTTTAGTAATTTCCTTTGTTTTGTATTTTCAATGTGAACAGCCAATATGACTAATATCGCTTGCAAAGGATAAGGATGATTGTGAACCCACATAGGGACATAAACTCCTTGGTAGACTATATAAGGACATCATGGCATATGTCCTTGAAAATGTAACTGCTACAGGCACTTCAGTAAATCTACTGTCTATGGGTTCCATAAACTGTTTAGGCACAGCAAAATAAAGTATGGGTAAACAATTAGGTAAATTATTCGGGATGTATTTTCCGTAAATATTTATGTATATACTTTTCTGTAACGTAATAGATAGACTATAAAATGTAAATTAAAATAAAACGCAGTAAAGGACGTTGTAACTGGATACATGTTAGAATTGTAGCTAGAGCTGAATCAAACCATTGGCAGAGCTGAATCAAACCATTGGCAGAGCTGAATCAAACCATTGGCAGAGCTGAATCAAACCATTGGCAGAGCTGAATCAAACCATTGGCAGAGCTGAATCAAACCATTGGCAGAGCTGAATCAAACCATTGGCAGAGCTGAATCAAACCATTGGCAGAGCTGAATCAAACCATTGGCAGAGCTGAATCAAACCATTGGCAGAGCTGAATCAAACCATTGGCAGAGCTGAATCAAACCATTGGCAGAGCTGAATCAAACCATTGGCAGAGCTGAATCAAACCATTGGCAGAGCTGAATCAAACCATTGGCAGAGCTGAATCAAACCATGGGCAGAGCTGAATCAAACCATTGGCAGAGCTGAATCAAACCATTGGCAGAGCTGAATCAAACCATTGGCAGAGCTGAATCAAACCATTGGCAGAGCTGAATCAAACCATTGGCAGAGCTGAATCAAACCATTGGCAGAGCTGAATCAAACCATTGGCAGAGCTGAATCAAACCATTGGCAGAGCTGGATCAAACCATTGGCAGAGCTGAATCAAACCATTGGCAGAGCTGGATCAAACCATTGGCAGAGCTGAATCAAACCATTGGCAGAGCTGAATCAAACCATTGGCAGAGCTGAATCAAACCATTGGCAGAGCTGAATCAAACCATTGGCAGAGCTGAATCAAACCATTGGCAGAGCTGAATCAAACCATTGGCAGAGCTGAATCAAACCATTGGCAGAGCTGAATCAAACCATTGGCAGAGCTGAATCAAACCATTGGCAGAGTTGAATCAAACCATTAGCAGAT